>CM077296.1:55786967-56006967 GCA_039654925.1 Anguilla pacifica
GCAGGCCATAGACACTGCAGACAGCATGTACAGACAGCAGGCCATAGACACTGCAGACAGCATGTACAGACAGCAGGCCATAGACACTACAGACAGCAGGCCATAGACACTGCAGACAGCATGTACAGACAGCAGGCCATAGACACTGCAGACAGCATGTACAGACAGCAGGCCATAGACACTACAGACAGCATGTACATACAGCAGGCCATAGACACTGCAGACAGCATGTACAGACAGCAGGCCACAAGTGATCAGATGGACGTCTCTGGGTGCTGAGCACTCGATGCTGTGTATGGAGCGCACGTCAGCAGTGCATTCTCTGCACACGACACACTTCAGCACTCTCCTCTCCTTGTTGGCAAGGCAACCGCCTCATTCCCAAACAAATGGTCTGAATGCGATTAATGCGCTTTAGAATTCCATAAAATCCTTCCCTTGTTTGGAGAGGTGGACAGAGAAAAGACATTAATAAATAAGAAAGGAGAGTGGCAGCCTGTAGCCATAGAGCCCCACACACACACACACACACACACACACACACACACACCTGGGCTCTCTCTCTCTCTCTCTCTCTCTCTCTCTCTCACACACACATACACACACACACACACACACACACCTGGGCTCTCTCTCTCTCTCTCACACACACACACACACACACACACACACACACCTGGGTGCTCTCTCTCTCTCTCACACACACACACACACACACACACACACACCTGGGCTCTCTCTCTCTCTCACACACACCTGGGCCCTCTCTCTCTCTCTCTCTCACACACACACATACACCTGGGCTCTCTCTCTCTCACACACACCTGGGCTCTC
This sequence comes from Anguilla pacifica, assembly GCA_039654925.1. Lineage (NCBI taxonomy): Eukaryota > Metazoa > Chordata > Actinopteri > Anguilliformes > Anguillidae > Anguilla > Anguilla pacifica. The sequence goes on from CM077296.1 coordinate 55,787,802, forward strand.
TCTCACACACACACACACCCGGGCTCTCTCTCTCTCTCACACACACACACACACCTGGGCTCTCTCTCTCTCTCACACACACCTGGGCTCTCTCTCTCTCTCACACACACACACACACACACACACACACACACACCTGGACTCTCTCTCTCTCTCTCTCACTCACACCTGGGCCCTCTCTCACACACACACACACCTGGGCTCTCTCTCTCTCTCTCTCTCTCACACACACACACACACACACACATACTTGGGCTCTCTCTGGCACTGACACCAGGCCTGCTCACAGACACTGGCACTGAGAGCAGGCCTGTTTCCTGACACTGGCACTGACACCAAGCCTGCTTACAGACACTGGCACTGACACCAGGCCTGCTCACAGACAATGGCACTGACAGCAGGCCTGCTTACAGACACTGGCACTGACAGCAGGCCTGTTTACAGATACTGGCACTGACAACAGGCCTGTTTACAGATACTGGCACTGACAACAGGCCTGCTCACAGACAATGGCACTGACAGCAGGCCTGCTTACAGACACTGGCACTGACAGCAGGCCTGTTTACAGACACTGGCACTGACAGCAGGCCTGTTTACAAACACGGGCACTGACAACAGGCCTGCTCACAGACAAAGGCACTGACACCAGGCCTGTTTACAGACACTGTTCTGTTTCCTACTGCAGATCAGACAATCCCCCTCTAAGGTTAAAACGGGTCATTCACTGCCCCAGAGTCAGAGCTGTTTAAACAGCACGTTCACTCCACACTGAACACACCCTGCCCTTCAGTGTCACTGGCCAGGGACTGCAAACACAAATCCAATAAAAAACAAAGCTGTGAGGGGGAGGCGACCTGCATGGAATTAACACCATTTATATCTGAACAGATCACAGAATGGGCTTTAACTCAGCCCAGTCACTCCTAATACAGCTGCTCATGTGCAAAGGACTGAAAGAGAGGGGGAGACAGAGGGAAATGGGGAGAGTGAAAGAAAAACGAAGGGAGGGGGAAAATGGAGAGGAAGCCAGGAAAGAGGAAGAGTGAGATTAAAGGTAGAGGATGTTTGAGAATAATAAGCCACTACCCACATAAACACCAAGTCAAACCTCAGCACACGGGGACCACTACAAGAAAGCCGAGCTGTCGAGATATAAAGCATGCACACACAAACGTCATCAGAGAGAGACTACACACACACAGCCATCATCAGAGAGAGACTACACACACACAGCCCTCATCAGAGAGAGACTACACACACACAGCCCTCAGAGAGAGACTACACGCACACAACCATCATCAGAGAGAGACTACAGGCACACAGCCATCATCAGAGAGAGACTACATGCACACAGCCCTCAGAGAGAGACTACAGGCACACAGCCATCATCAGAGAGAGACTACACGCACACAGCCCTCAGAGAGAGACTACACGCACACAGCCATCATCAGAGAGAGACTACACACACACAGCCATCATCAGAGAGAGACTACACACACACAGCCATCATCAGAGAGAGACTACATGCACACAGCCCTCAGAGAGAGACTACAGGCACACAGCCCTCAGAGAGAGACTACAGGCACACAGCCATCATCAGAGAGAGACTACACGCACACAGCCATCATCAGAGAGAGACTACAGGCACACAGCCATCATCAGAGAGAGACTACATGCACACAGCCCTCAGAGAGAGACTATACACACACACACACACACACACACACACACACACACACACCTAGGCTCTCTCTCTCTCACACACACACCTGGGCCCTCTCTCACATACACACACACACACACACACCTGGGCCCTCTCTCCCTCACACACACACACACACACACACACACCTGGGCTCTCTCACTCTCACACACACACACACACACACACACACACACCTGGGCTCTCTCTCTCTCTCTCTCACACACGCACACCTGGGCTCTCTCTCACTCTCTCACACACACACACACACACACACCTGGGCTCTCTCTCTCTCTCACACACGCACATCTGGGCTCTCTCTCTCTCTCTCTCTCTCTCTCTCTCACACACACACACACACACACACACGTGGGCTCTCTCTCTGTCACACACACCCGGGCTCTCTCTCTCTCTCTCTCTCTCTCTCTCACACACACACACACACACACACACACAAACACACACACCTGGGCTCTCTCTCTCTCTCACACACGCACATCTGGGCTCTCTCTCTCTCTCTCTCTCTCTCTCTCTCTCTCTCTCTCTCTCTCTCTCTCTCACACACACACACACACACACACACACGTGGGCTCTCTCTCTGTCACACACACCCGGGCTCTCTCTGTCTCTCTCTCTCTCACACACACACACACACACACACACCTGGACGCTCTTTCTCTCACATACATCTGGGCTCACCTCACTGCACAAATGTGATTTATATTCAGAGGCACAATGGAAATGGCTTTGCTACCTGGGACAAGGTGTCCCCCCATCCTGTCGGCACGAGGGGTCCTAATGACACCCCACCCCACCCCCCCCCCCACCCCACCCCATCCTGTTGGGACAACAGTTCCTTATGCCGGCACATCCTCATGGGACCAGGGGTCCTAATGCCCCCCCATCCTGTCAGCACATCTGCCTCATGGCGCTACAAGTTTAGGTACAATCTTCACAGAGTTTTACTCTGGAATTAAACCAGTCCGATATTCCAGAGCCATGAGAAGCTCATCCATTCACTGGGAATACTGGAAACTTTTCCACAGATCAGCTGTAGGAATATGTTCATTACAGTGATGCCACAGAGACCTCAGCAATGGTGGAGAAAGCTTTGTGACAGCGCCAAGAAATCTGTCATCTGCAGATGAGCCGACCCCCTTGACGTCCACAGTATTAGGAACCAATAAATACAAGCATCTTTCACAAAACACAACTGTCGGTCAACAGGAAAATAACGACTGGAAGAAGCATTCCACAGTTGAAGAATGAACGGTGAAATGGGAAATAGAAGCGGACCAGCCCGGGCAGCGCGTACCTGGTTTGACGGTCTTCAGGCGGATGGGTTCTCTGAAGTGGCGGATGACGGCGAGCGTGTCTCGGTTGGTCAGTCCACTGACAGGGGTTCCGTTCACCTCCAAAAGCACGTCCCCCGGACAGGGAATCCGCCCGAGCTGACACGCCATCGCTTCCGCCTTCACCTGGCCAAGGTAGGGGAACTCGCCAAGCTCCGCGCCCCCCATCACCTCTACGACAGAGCTCAGTTCCCGGCCGTTTCCCCAGGATATCGCGCACTCCTGCACTTTACTCGACCAGTGCTTCTTCTTCTTCAGCGTTTTGGACATGATTAATCCCTTCCGATGGTTTTCAGTGTCGCGGCTGGCTGCTTTTCTCGCTACATATATCGAGACGTATTCGCGCAAAAGAAAACAGAATTGCACAGTGAAGTAGATTCGAAAACGAGGCAATTTTCACACTTCATTGTAATTCCATCACTTTAAAGACGCTTCTCTGTGCATTTATCCAGGGATGACGACACGAATGTAAGAACTCATGCAAAATGTCACGGATTGTGAATTCTAGCCTGCTGATTACGTCAGCTCCACACACTGGCCGCAGCCGGTCGGTCGGCTCGTGCGTAAATACAGCTGCGAGCGTTTCTCGCGAAATGATCGGATTTTCAAAACTGTAGAGCCAGATATTCCACTAATAGTCATTCAGGATTGTTGTTCTAAAATTAAGCTCAAAACCATGTTACAATACTTTCTTATTACGCGTTTCACAGATACTAACCGACAGTATTTAGCTAGGAATAAACGGCAGTAATAAAAAAATAGCTCGCCCGCATTCGTAGAAGCAGAAGCACATATAAAATGTTTGGATTTTTCCTACCGGAGTCGGTTATGTCGGGCATTTGTATGGCTGTCTACCGAGCAGAGAAACATAGATTAGTTTTTCTCTGTGGAAAAAGCACACTGAAAGACATTCCGATCACTCATCTGAACACGGCTCGCCATTTGGGTTCGTCGGTAGTTCAGACTGCTTATGACAGTCCGTGCATGCTTAAAATATCAACCGCGTTTAATCAATAATCTCTACGCACCTGCTAGCCGATGTAACTGAATACAAAAGCCACGATAGTTGTTACTTAATTACATCGCAGTTTCGTAGAGTTTAGTTCCCAAGTCTCGGTTTCTTATTATTCCGGCTATGACTGCCTTTCTGCAACATGTGTCCCACGCACCTGTTCCCTCTAGCGTGGCAAACGCAGTTGCATTCCTAGCACACGGCCGTAACACACCTGGTGCACCGTGTGAGCACGCGCGTGCGTTTGTGTGTGAGGAGTGCCCGTCTATCCAGATGGCAGTCCGAGTCCTTCGCTCCACAAGCTCACCATCTAACAGCCTGGTCCACCCGTCAGCGTTAGAGGCAGACACGTTCCTCTGTCCCGCCGCTGGTCAGTCGCTCACAAGTCGTGCGTTTCGCCAGTGCAGGACGACAAAATTTCCAGAACTTTTAAGGAATTGTCATGTTTAACTTGCACTGACGGGGAAGCAGACGCTATTGATTGTTGTTGTAAATAACCAATCAGAGGAAAGAGGAAACAAAAATATTGATCATCGGCCAATGGTGAAAATAATTGAGCTGGTCTATCCCGGAGGCTTCTCCCAGTAACACCAAATATGGCGCGCTAACGCCATTAATCCCACACACCTTCCACATCGCTCGATGCGTACACAGGTAGCCGTACGTTAAATCTAATAACCTGCAACTTTATATATAGCGAGCTTCCCATAGGTAAAGCCTATTTGAATGGCAGATCACCGATTATTATAAGCACATGGAAACTGAAGTAAAAATTCTGCCGCCCAGCTTGAAACCTAATTTGCCTTGACGTGAACTGCATACAATTTCAGGCATTTGACCGTGCGTTTATTTTAGTCACACGTTTCACTAGAAAACGTAAGGAGTCTGCTTCTTATGACTTGCACAAGTATTACATTTTAGACCGATACGATGATCCAAATGAGCTGTAGGCTATATGCACCGTTGTGTACCAACAAGTTGTGATCAAAGCAGTTGTGGATAATTTTTGCAACCGAGATTTTCTAAATTTCTAAAAACTACTGGCCCACTGAAACTACGAAATAGGGTCGGTTAATATTTCTATAAAGGAATTAGTTTGCTACTCACTAATGTTTTTCTTTATTCTAATCACGATCTGAACGGAGCTGCCGCCATTATTCTGGAGTCCACCATTGAATGCAGTAGACCAAGAACTAAATAATATGACGTAGACTGAATTTTAAACAGCTTTCATTAATTTATGTTTTAATATTCAAACTGGAGGCACACTTCTTTTGCTGGCCATTAGGAAACGTAGAATGTGAGTTATGTCTCAAAGCTGCCCTCTTGCGAATGAATTCGGTAAATTAAATCTCCCCATCCATCATCCGCATTTTCTTCATTTCATTGAGGATCCACCGCTCTTAGAAATGTAATCATTCCATACACGCCATGGCACGCGAGGGTTTATTATACAGGCCTATTGCTCACACGCGCTTCCTTTGTTTTCATGAGCAGACGCAAGGGAGTTCCGAGTCCCCGACGTGCCCCTTCGGTTTGATTAAAACAAATAATATTTTTATTATTATTTGTTGTCATTAATTCCCATTCATTTCAGTAACATATCTTCTGTATGACAACTAGGTGTCGTAAAACAGTTTTACGTGGTTGGTGTGGTGTTGGTGGTTTCTCACGTTGAGTACCCCCCCCCCCCCCCCCCCCCCCCAAAAGGTCTTTGTATTAACTATAATAAACAGCTTCACATTTCAAATATTGTGATCGACAATGTTTTGTTACTGAAAAGGTAACCAAATTGTTACTCCTTGAAGGAAATAATTACAGCAGACCAAATTATTTTCCAAATAATTTCTGTAAAAGCAATGATACAATGCCACTCTCATGCAGAGGACGGATATGAAATATCGAAACTGATTTTCACAGAAGACATGGAAATTGGAGAGTCATCAGATGTTTGTATGGAAACAAGGAAAGGGTTTTACCATGGGCCCAGGCGGTGCCTCACAGAAAACCCATATTAATTATTTACTGAAGTATTTAATTATTTAAAATAATGTATAGAGCCAATGCGCATCCATCTCGCACACCTCTCTCCACGCGAGGAATGCTGGATGCGATGTATTCCACAGCAAATGAGAGATGGATGAGGAAGAGGGGCTGGTTTTCACATTACTAAATATATATATATACACACACACACACACTTTTTATTAGATACACCTGTTCAACTGCTCGTTAACGCAAATATCTAATCAGCCAATCACGTGGCAGAAACTCAATGCATTTAGGCATGTAGACATGGTCAAGACGATCTGCTGGAATATTACAGAAACTGCTGATCTACTGGGATTATCACGCACAATCATCTCTAGGGTTTACAGAGAATGGTCCGAAAAATATATATATATAAAATTTTACTGGCTTTATGATTCATGGCTTGTTACCAGACTCAGTGTTGTCTGTTCTGTTAGTACCAGTCATTAAGTACAAGGCTGGTCAAGTATGTAGCCTAGATAACTGCATGCCCATAGCTCTAGCCAGCATACTGTCAAAAGTCCTAGAAAGAATCCTGCTGGATAGATTAAATGAGTTTATTAACTCCACAGATAACCAGTTTGGTTTTAAAGCTAAACATGGCACTGACTTGGGTATATATGCCTTAAAGGAAATTGTAAACAAGTATAAAGGTCAAAACTCATCAGTTCTTATGTGTTTTATTGATACTTTCAAAGTCTTTGATCGTGTTAATCATATAAAGTTGTTTGTTAAATTGAGTACATAGTGAGAATTCTGGCTTACTGGTATACCCACCAGACTATGCTGGTATGCCCCCCAGACTATGCAAGTAGAATGGGGCAATAGTGTCTCAGCCCCATTTGGGGTTAGCAATGGTGTCAGACAAGGGGGAGTCTTGTCCCCAGTTCTTTTTAATCTATATATGGATGATCTGTCCAAGCAATTGAAAGCCTGTAATACTGGGTGCATGATTGGTAATACTCTAGTGAACCATATTATGTATGCAGATGATCTTGTGGTCCTTAGTCCCAGTAGCACTAGTCTCCAGCAGCTCCTTACTATATGTTCTGTGTATGGTGTGGAACATGATATCAAATATAATGCCAGTAAGAGTGTTGTCATGACCTGTAGAACCAAAGAGGACAAATGTCTAGAATTCTCTGATTTCAAATTGTCTGATAATAATCTTGGTGTCTGTAATAAGGTAAAATATCTTGGACATTTTATTACAGTACAAATGACAGATGATGATGATATTTATAGGCAGTGCCACATGATGTATGCACAAGCTAACATTCTCTCATGCAAATTTAGTATGTGTACACATGGAGTGAAGATGTCTCTGTTTAGAACATATTTACACCACTATATACTGCACACTTGTGGTCAAACTACAAAAAAGTAAGCCTACAGAGACTTCGTGTAGCTTATAATGATACCATGAGAATATTACTTAAGAGACCTAGATGGTGTACTGCAAGTGAGATGTTTGTGGCTGCAGGAGTCAATACTTTCCAAGCTGTCTTAAGGAATCTTATGTATAAATGTATTTGCCGGGTTAATGACTCTGTAAATGAAATAATCTTGGTTTTATCTAACATAAGGTTTAGTACTACATGATACCAGTCCCAGCTGTGGAGACATTGGAACAGTTGTCTTTATGTAAGACATTAATCTTTTTTTTTTCTCTTTTAAATTATGATCTTTTATGGTACATTTGTATGTAATTTTATCTATGTAATGTTCTGTCTTTTATATGGACCTTGAGTCCAAAATAAAGTTTTCATTGATTGACTGAAACTAAAGAGAAATGTGCGACATTAAATTGGAACCTCTGTTGAACATCTCTATTTCCATGTAATTAATAGCAGTAGAGGATTTTCAGTTAGGAAATCACATTTCACAGGAAACACCAGATAAAAGCTAAAATGTTCATCGCATTACAGGACACTATGAGTCAATTGCAGTGTGCTTTGCTGAAGTTGACACCCCTTGACCACAGAACTGCATTACAACTGGAACAGCTAATGTTCATTTCACAGAATTGGACAGCTGTTCCATTTGTACTGCTGTTCTGTGGCCTAGGGGGTTAAATCTGAGGTTTAAACTCCAGCAAGCAAACTGCAATTGAACCAACATGACTATCATCATTGTTCACAAACAGCACCTCTATTGCTGAATGAAGGCCTGAAGCTCCATTGCTTGTGAAAGACATGTAATAGCACAGGTGAATGAACATTGTGTGAGAACGTTAACGGTCTCCTGTTAAAAGATGCTTAAACAACCAACTATTTCATGCTACTTAGTCCTTTTGCTAACACAGAATTCCTTTTTCAAAACGAACTTTGTCAGACATGAACAATAATGAACTCAATGCCTTCAGTACACAAACTCAACATCACCCAATCAGCATCTTCAATCTCCCATCACCCAATCAGGGTCAGCATCACCATTCTTCCATCACCCAATCAGGTTCAGCATCATCATTCTCCCATCACCCAATCAGAGTCCGCATCATCAATCTCCCATCACCCAATCAGGATCAGCATCTTCAGTCCCCCATCACCCAATCAGGATCAGCATTATCAATCCCTTATAGTTGAAGTACTTACATGACTGCCAAGAACTGCGTGAGAATCCATGAATCCTGTTGAAATTTCCACAGGTGAGATTTCCTCAGGTGAGACTTCCACAGGTGAGAGTTCCTCAGGCACTGCCTCCACATCGCTCCCACTCACCGCGGCCGGTGGCACCATGCTGGAGGCACCTTCCAAATCCAGTGTTTGTGCAGACCAATGTCTCCTGCTGCACATGTCCTGTATTTTAACAGCTAGCATGTATATTCTCCAGAGCACAGTGTAGGCATAGAGACAGACATCAGCGCACTCACACACAGCTATCAGCACATCGACAGCTAACAGAAATCAGCACTCACACACAGCTATCAGCACATCGACAGCTAACAGAAATCAGCACTCACACACAGCTATCAGCACATCGACAGCTAACAGAAATCAGCACTCACACACAGCTATCAGCACATCGACAGCTAACAGAAATCAGCACTCACACACAGCTAACAGAAATCAGCACTCACACACAGCTATCAGCACATCGACAGCTAACAGAAATCAGCACTCGCACACAGCTATCAGCACATCGACAGCTAACAGAAATCAGCACTCACACACAGAACTAACAGAAATCAGCACTCACACACAGAACTAACAGAAATCAGCGTTCACACACAACAGAAATCAGCGCTCACATACAGAACAGAAATCAGCACTCACACACAGAACTAACAGAAATCAGTACTCACACACAGAACTAACAGAAATCAGCACTCACACACAAAACTAACAGAAATCAGCGCTCACACACAGAACAGAAATCAGCACTCACACACAGAACAGAAATCAGTGCTCACATACAGAACAGAAATCAGCACTCACACACAGAACTAACAGAAATCAGCACTCGCACACAGCTATCAGCACATCGACAGCTAACAGAAATCAGCACTCACACACAGAACTAACAGAAATCAGCGTTCACACACAGAACTAACAGAAATCAGCGCTCACATACAGAACTAACAGAAATCAGTACTCACACACAGAACTAACAGAAATCAGCACTCACACACAAAACAGAAATCAGCGCTCACACACAGAACAGAAATCAGCACTCACACACAAAACTAACAGAAATCAGCGCTCACACACAGAACAGAAATCAGCACTCACACACAGAACAGAAATCAGTGCTCACATACAGAACAGAAATCAGCACTCACACACAGAACTAACAGAAATCAGCACTCACACACAGAACAGAAATCAGTGCTCACATACAGAACAGAAATCAGTGCTCACACACAGAACAGAAATCAGCGCTCACATACAGAACAGAAATCAGCGCTCACACACAGAACTAACAGAAATCAGTACTCACACACAGAACAGAAATCAGCACTCACACACAAAACTAACAGAAATCAGCGCTCACACAGAACAGAAATCAGCACTCACACACAGAACAGAAATCAGCGCTCACACAGAACAAAAATCAGCACTCACACACAGAACAGAAATCAGCACTCACACACAGAACTAACAGAAATCAGCACTCACACACAGAACTAACAGAAATCAGCACTCATACACAGAACTAAGAGAAAGCAGCGCTCACACACAGAACTAAGAGAAATCAACGCTCACACACAGAACTAACAGAAATCAGAGCTCACACAGAACAGAAATCAGCACTCACACACAGAACTAACAGAAATCAGCACTCACACACAGAACTAACAGAAATCAGCGCTCACACACAGAACTAACAGAAATCAACACTCACACACAGGACAGAAATCAGCGCTCACACAGAACTAACAGAAATCAGCGCTCACACACAGAACTAACAGAAATCAGCACTCACACACAGAACTAACAGAAATCAGCACTCACACACAGAACAGAAATTAGCGCTCACACACAGAACAGAAATTAGTGCTCACACACAGAACAGAAATCAGTGCTCACACACAGAACTAACAGAAATCAGCACTCACACACAGAACAGAAATTAGAGCTCACACACAGAACTATCAGCACGTTCAGAGCTAAAGAAGCACTGGGAAGCCAGAGGATTTTTACCTGGCAGATACGACCACCACAGTGGGCATGTTTAAAAAGACGTCACCACAAACTTGGGACCCAATATTAAAGCCTGGACCGGCCCCATTCAGACATGTTACTCCCGATAGGTGTACCAGTCATTCATAGCCTGCAACTTTCTGGAAGCTGTTCCAAAATGTTAGCGTCACACTACCACACAGTTCACTTCTATACTGTAAAAACTCATAAGGAAATCTCCAGAACAGCCAAACATTCAGATCATGTACAAACAATGTATGAGTCTGTGTTTATTGTTTTAAGGACGGCTACATTTCAGGGTTTTCTTTATTTTTTTTTAACATGCTTTACAGAATGTACAGTTACTCAACATTTAAAAATGACAACAAAAAAGGAATGCATGTTTTTTTTTAACAATACAAAAAACAAGCAGCATTTTAGTATTGCCAAAGCATAGAAGTGGTACTTTGGTATAAACGTGAAACAATATTGGCAGAGGAACACAAAGTATAAGAGACAATGAGTGGCATTATGTGGCAGAATCATATTAAACAAAAACCCATCAGATATCTGACACGGAAAGGCCTGAACTGGCAGCTCTACTGAGACACAGCTGTGCCAGAGCACGGAGATTCCAGAGCACAGAGATCCCAGAACAGGGAGATCCCAGAGCAGGGAGATCCCAGAGCAGAGAGATCCCAGAACAAAGAGATCCCAGAGCAGGATGGTCCAGAGGATGGAGATCCCAGAACAGGGAGATCCCAGAGCAGAGAGATCCCAGAGCAGGGAGATCCCAGAGCAGAGAGATCCCAGAGCAGGGAGATCCCAGAGCAGAGAGATCCCAGAACAGAGAGATCCCAGAGCAGGGAGATCCCAGAGCAGGGAGGTCCGAGAGCAGGGCGATCCCAGAGCAGGGAGATCCCAGAACAGGGAGATCCCAGAGCAGGGAGATCCCAGAGCATGCACTTCAGCTCACTGTCCACAGGAGTAAACTGCTCATTTAACAGCCTTTTTCAGGAACTCGCTGTTAAAATGCTGAAACAGTAAAGGGAATAGAGAAGCAGACACAAGGCCAAAGGAGTGTAATCTTCATGTGCCAAGGCGAGATGGCAGAGAGTAACAACTCACACACCTCCTGAACAAGGTCACTGAGCACAGGCCATAAAAAGTACTCCCACCAAAACAGCATCAGGTGAAAGGGTACACATGGAGAGAGAGAAAGAGAGAGGGAGAGAGAGAGGGAGAGCTTCAAAAGCAAGGCACAGTATTTTTCAGCAATGGGAAATGGAGCTATCTTTCTGCCCAGCTATCTTTGGAAGTGTCCTGTTAGCCAGCATTCACACAGTAAAAATATAGCAAAATATTGGAAAACTGCTGCCTGAAGAAACTGGCAAATGAATTTTTAAAAGGAGTTCAGTTCAAATAATACTCACTTGCACAGCCTTTATAGCCAATAGTCTACTGCAAAACCTTCAGTCCCACGGTATGAATTTAGCCACACTGATTAAAATGATTTTTTTTTAAATTAAACTGCACATTTCTTTAGAAATATCACTTTCTAAAAAAGAATGTTTAATGCTTTGCAGTAGAAAGCCAACTGGGAAGCATTTCCACCTTACAGGCATGCAGGGAAATGTATGCACACAATTCTTAAATAATAACTATATGTGCACATACGCATTCATACACCATACACCATTTATTCCTTATTTTGCTCTGAAAAAGAATCCCTGGCTCGAATGTAAAATTGTCACTCTCCCATTCCTGTAAAAACACACAGCAAATTCAAGATAATAATGCCGTTAAGAAGCTATAAAACAAAAAAGAAAACAGGAAAGAGGAAGAGGCCATGCAGACTGCACAGGAGCAGCCAGACCCAGCGTGACACAGCATCGGATCAGTGACCAGGAAAAGGCGGGTGGAACACTGACATCACGCGTGCGTCTCAAACAATTCAATCCCACAATCCCCCTCCCTCCTCCCTCACCCCCAACTAGTCACACGCACGCACACTAGCACAGACATAAAGTGCACACGCACACACACAAACCCCCCCCACACACATACGCATGCGCACACACACACACACACAAGCACGCACAAGCACACACAAGCACATGCGCACACACACACTGATTCAGAACCATGTGCTAATATACACACAGACATACACAAACACACAGGTTTGACAACTCCGAACAAACTGTCAACAACACCACAACTGTAAAATGTGCAATATAACATTTCTTTAGCTTGCCTGATATGCTTTCTTTAAAAAAATACAATATGACTCATGCCTTTGCGTGTACACATGCACACGCATGTATACAACAACAAAAAAGCCCAGCAGTTTAGAAGGCCACTAAAGGAATATGATTGGAGGCCAGCACAGTGGGAGGGTCACTGCTGGAGGCGGGCTTTAGGGGGCGAGCTGGCCAACAGGTAACAATGACTGGATGTAGAAACAGATGATTGACAGGTGAAAGACCACGCCCCCGAACCCTGTACCATGAAAGCAACAGGTCCAGAGCTTTCTTAATCTCCCCTAAGAGTCTTCTGATGCTTGGGGCTCCTCCAAGAACCCATTTTGAAAGGAAGGGGGCGGGTTGTCTCCTAGTACCTTTAGTGGAAGGCCAGAGGAAGAAGAAGATGAAGATGAAGGCAGGTGTCCTGCGCGGAACAGTGGAGCTGCAGAGAAGAGTCCTGCAGTGCGAAGGCTCTGAAACTACTCCTCCAGAAACACAGTCATCACCATATCCCGCCCACAGCCCCGCCGCTGCCCCGCCCAGGCATGGCTGCAGGGTGTTGGACTGAAGACTACCTGTCCAGTCGCTGTTTTTCCAGCTCAGAGTAGAGTTTAAAAAATGAGACGAAGGTCACTGGGGGAATGTAAACATAGAAAACTGCAGATAGCAAGACATCCCTCTGTCCCTGTGTGTATGTGTGTGTGTGTATGTGCGTGCGTGTGAGAGGGTATGTGAGTGTGTATGTGTGAGAGGGTATTTGAGTGTGTGTGTGTGAGCATGAGAAGGTATGTGAGTGTGTGTGTTTGTGCGCATGCGTGAGAGTGTGTGTGTGTGTGTGTATGTGTGTGAGAGGGTATGTGAGAGTGTCTGTGTGTGTGGGAGGGTATGTGAGTGTGTTTGTGTGTGTGAGAGGGTATGTGAGTGTGAGAGGGTATGTGTGTGTGTGTGTGTGAGCTTGAGAGGGTGTGTGTGTGTGGGTGAGTGTGAGAGGGTATGTGTGTGTGTGTGAGTGTGAGAGCGTGTGTCTTTGTGCGCGTGCGTGAGAGTGTGTGTGTGTGTGTGTGTGTGTGTGTGTGTGAGAGGGTATGTGAGTGTGTGTGTGTGTGTGTGTGTGAGTGTGAGTGGGTGTGTATGTGTGTGTGTGTGAGTGTGTGTGTGTGTGTGAGAGGGTATGTGAGTGTGTGTGTGTAGATGCAGTGACAGAGGGAAGGTCAGGAGGAGGTGGTAAGGGGGGGGCTCTATGTGGGACCCCTGTGCTCCTGGGGGGGGTTAGTCCTGTTGGAGGCAGTGCAGTGGTCCTGTGTGCGGGGGCCAGGAAGGGCCTCTCTGTCCGGGACACCCTCCGCATCGCTGCGCCCCCCCCCCCCACCGAGTCGGGGATCCTCATGAACACTGACCGCCAGCCGAGAACGTCCCTGGGGTCCCCCCCCCAGAGAGGAAGGGCTGTCCCCCCAAAACGACCTAGGGACATCTGCAGAGAAGAACAGAGAAAGGGGTATTACTGCACCCCCACCTCAGAGAGGGGTATTACTACACCCCCAAACCCAGAGAGGGGTATTACTGCACCCCCATTAAAATTAGGGTTCGGCTAGGGTTAGGAAAACGGTAAGTCTGAGGGTGTTGGTACCTTTACAGTCAGGACGGGTTCGTTTTTGATTTTGGATGAGCCAAATATTTTCCCCACTAGCATGGGTACCTATGACCATATATGAATTTATGCATATTTTTTCAGGGAAAACATTTTTTTTTATGACCTCAAACATATTATTTTGCATTTGTATTATTGAATTTATGATATTTACTTGGTTTTTCATCAATTTTAAATGAATAATCAGATGTTTTCAATGGTATTTATGGCTTTAATTAGGTTTTAGGGCTCAAATTATAGTTCGGTTAGGGTGAGGAGGGTGTGGGTTGGGGTGTAGGTGAGGGTTAGGGTGTGGGTGTGGGTGAGGGTTGGGGTGTGGGTTGGGGTGTAGGTGAGGGTTAGGGTGAGGGTTGGGGTGTAGGTGTGGGTGTGGGTGAGGGTTGGGATGTGGGTGAGGGTGTGGGTGAGGGTTGGGATGTGGGCGAGGGTTGGGGTGTGGGTGAGGGTTAGGGTGTAAGTGAGGGTTTGGGTGTGGGTTGGGGTGTAGGTGTGGGTGTGGGTGAGGGTTGGGGTGAGGGTTGGGGTGTAGGTGAGGGTTTGGGTGTGGGTTGGGGTGTAGGTGAGGGTTAGGGTGAGGGTGAGGGTGTGGGTGAGGGTTGGGGTGTGGGTGAGGGTTTGGGTGAGGGTGTGGGTTGGGGTGAGGGTGTGGGTGAGGGTTGGGGTGTAAGTGAGGGTTTGGGTGTGGGTGTGGGTGAGGGTTGGGGTGTAAGTGAGGGTTTGGATGAGGGTGTGGGTTGGGGTGAGGGTGTGGGTGTGGGTGTGGGTGAGGGGGGTGAGGGGGAAGCCTTACCGCCGTGGCCGCTGGAGCAGAACATGGCGGGGGGGTCCTGGCTGTGGAAGATGGCGGGGGGGTCCTGGCTGTGGAAGATGGCGGGGGGGTCCTGGCTGTGGAGGAGGCTGTCCCGCGTTGGCTCCGGCCCCAGGGCCCCCTCGCCGGACGCACCTTTTTCCAGCGCGTCCTCTTCCGCCAGGTAGGCGTACGGACAGTACTCCCGCGTGCGCGAGTAGATGTTAGCGTTGTCATAGCAATCTGAGCAGATCACCAGCGAGCCGGCACCACCTGATTGACAGAAGCATAGCAAGACACGTCACACCTACTGACACCTAAGAGATCCTGTTACTGACCTGCAGGTCGGCCACTTCACAGCCTTTTTCAATACACTCTGAATTTCCATGAAATAACACTGCAGATTACACAGGTAGTTCTAAAGGAGGCAGGGCTTATTCCCCTCCAATCAGCTGTGCGTTCTGTTAGCACCAGTGTAAGTGCCCCAGAATTCTGGGGTTCAGGGTTAGGGTTTCTCACCCGCAGGGGGCCCGGACAGCCCATCCCGGGGGTCTGCAGGGTGCAAACTGCTGTGCCGGGGGAACAGGGACCCCACACGGGCCTGCAGAACCCCACTCCCCTCCGAATCTGCCTCACCACCAGCCGTGTCCCCATAGCACACACCTGCAACACACAACACCCAGAGCATCACACAGTCAGGTGGGGCTTGATTAGTCCTAGCTGAGATTATCCTGTCGGTGATTAGTGCCCAGCTCAGATTATCCTGTCTGTCATTAGTGCCTCAAATCAGATTATCCTGTCTGTCATTAGTGCCTCAAATCAGATTATCCTGTCTGTCATTAGTGCCTAAAGTCAGATTATCATGTCTGTGATTTTAGTGCCTAGATAAGATTATCCTGTCTGTGATTAGTGCCTAAAGTCAGAATATCCTGTCTGTGACTGGTGCCTAGATAAGATTATCCTGTCTGTGATTAGTGCCTAAAGTCAGAATATCCTGTCTGTGATTAGTGCCTTAAATCATATTATCCAGTCCGTGAGCAGTGCCTAGCTGAGATTATCCTGTCTGTGATTAGTGCCTAGCTGAGATTATCCTGTCAGTGCTTAGTGCCTAGCTGAGATTATCCTGTCAGTGCTTAGTGCCTAGCTCAGATTATCCTGTCAGTGCTTAGTGCCTAGCTCAGATTATCCTGTCAGTGATTAGTGTCTAAAGTCAGAATATCCTGTCTGTGATTGGTGCCTAGATAAGATTATCCTGTCTGTGATTAGTGCCTAAAGTCAGAATATCCTGTCTGTGATTAGTGTTTAAAGTCAGATTATCCTGTGTGACTAGTGCCTATCTGAGATTATCCAGTCTGGGATTAGTCCTAACTGTGGCCATATCGGGGGTTTACCGTCGGGGCCCTTGTGGGCACAGCCGTTGGGCAGCGGGGGCATGAGCTGCTGGTGGCTGCCCGCCTCAGAGCCACTGAAGCCGTCCTGGGGCTCAGACAGCGTGCCCTGGGAGGAGAGGTAGCTGGGGATGTCCGCTGGCAGGTTCATCTCATCTATAGAGGGGGGGGGGGGGGGGGGGGGAAGAGAGAGAGGGAGAGAGAGAGGGAGAGGGAGAGGGAGAGAGAGAGAGAGAGAGAGAGAGAGGGAGAGGGAGAGGGAGGGGGAGGGAGAGGGAGAGGGAGAGGGAGAGGGAGAGGGGGAGGGAGGGGAGGAAGGGGAGAGAGAAAGGGGGGGAGGGAGGGGGCGGTCAGTCTTCCGTGATCAGCTGACCTGTGATGCGATGATCAGCTGACCTGTGATGCGGTGATCAGCTGACCTGTGATGCGGTGATCAGCTGACCTGTGTGTGTGATGCTGTAGTCTTCACTCCGCCTCCTCATGTGGTAGATGACGATGACCCACACGAGCGAGGTCCCCACCACGCAGCACACCACCACGATGATGACGATGCCGGCGGTGGTCCAGCCGTCCTGCGCGTAGGCAGCGGGGGGGTCGCAGTTGGGGGCGGGGGACAGGCTGAGGTAGACGTGCCCGCGCTCGGTGCCCAGCGTGTTGGACATGCTGCAGGTGTACTTGCCCACGTCGGCGGGACCCGCGTCCACGATGATCAGCAGCTGGTTGGCGGCGGCAAAGAAGTGGCGCTCAGTCAGGACCAGCGGCCCGTCGTCCTTGGTCCAGTTGAGGCGGGGGGCGGGGCTTCCGCCCGCGATGCACTGCAGGACCGCCGTCTCGCCGCGCGCCACTGTTCGGTCCTCCAGGGGGCGCAGGAAGGACGGTGTTTCTGCAAGAAACCGGTTAAAGAGGGAAGCTTATGCAGCGTGTTATATACAGCACTACTGCAGCACTCAGCCACCATGCATTTTACAAACACACACATGCACACGCACGCACGCACGCACACACAGACACACGCATGCACACATGCACAACCACATACGCACGCACGCGCGCACACACACAAACGCACTCTCTGCCCACACACACATTCAGAAAGGCTCACCCAGCACAGTGAGTGTAGCGTTTGCATAAAGGCTCACCCAGCACAGTGAGTGTAGCGTTAGCATAAAGGCTCACCCAGCACAGTGAGTGTAGTGTTAGCATAAAGGCTCACCCAGCACAGTGAGTGTAGTGTTAGCATTAGCAGAAAGACTCACCCAGCACAGTGAGTGTAGCGTCAGCAAAAAGGCTCACCCAGCACAGTGAGTGCGACGTTAGCGTTAGCATAAAGGCTCATCCAGCACAGTGAGTGTGGCGTTAGCATAAAGGCTCACCCAGCACAGTGAGTGTAGCGTTAGCATAAAGGCTCACCCAGCACAGTGAGTGTGGCATTAGCATAAAGGCTCACCCAGCACAGTGAGTGTAGCATTAGCATAAAGGCTCACCCAGCACAGTGAGTGTAGTGTTAGCATAAAGGCTCACCCAGCACAGTGAGTGTAGTGTTAGCATTAGCAGAAAGGCTCACCCAGCACAGTGAGTGTAGCGTCAGCAAAAAGGCTCACCCAGCACAGTGAGTGCGGCGTTAGCGTTAGCATAAAGGCTCATCCAGCACAGTGAGTGTGGCGTTAGCATAAAGGCTCACACAGCACAGTGAGTGTAGCATTAGCATAAGGGCTCACCCAGCACAGTGAGTGTAGCATTAGCATAAAGGCTCACCCAGCACAGTGAGTGTAGCGTTAGCATAAAGGCTCACCCAGCACAGTGAGTGTGGCATTAGCATAAAGGCTCACCCAGCACAGTGAGTGTAGCGTTAACATAAAGGCTCATCCAGCACAGTGAGTGTGGCATTAGCATAAAGGCTCACCCAGCACAGTGAGTGTAGCGTTAGCATAAAGGCTCACCCAGCACAGTGAGTGTAGGGTTAGCATAAAGGCTCACCCAGCACAGTGAGTGTAGCGTTAGCATAAAGGCTCACCCAGCACAGTGAGTGTAGCGTTAGCATAAAGGCTCACCCAGCACAGTGAGTGTGGCGTTAGCCGAGAGGCTGCCGGCCGCGTTCTGGGCAGTGCAGCTGTACACGCCCATGTCCTCGGTCTTCACGTTAGCGATGAAGAAGATGTCATCATCGGGCATGACGTGCATGCGGCGCTCGCGGGCAGCGGGGAAGTCTGTGCCCCCGTCCTTTTGCCAGGCGATCTGGGGCGCAGGATGGCCCTCAGCCGCACACTCCAGTCGCGCCATGGTGCCCGTGCGGATGGTCAGGTCCATCGGCGTCTTCAGGAAGGACGGCAGCTCTGGGGAACAGGTACGTCTCAGGTAAGGCACAGGCAGAGCATGCTCAAATGTGTATCCACTGTGTGTGTGTGTGTGTGTGTGTGCGTGTGTGTGTGAGAGAGTGTGTGAATATCTGTGCGTGTCTGAGTGTGTGTGTGAGTGCGCGTTTGCGTGCGTGCGTGTGTGCGTGTGTGTACGAGTGTGTGAGCGTGCGTGCGCGCATGTGTGTGAATGTGTGTTACCTGTTACCTTCAAACGCAGACTAAAGACTCATCTCTTCAGGCTGCACCTCTCCCCACCCCTCCCTAGCCTGTAGTTTAGCTCATTGTACCTAGTTAGGCTAATTCGAGCATGTTAGTTTTTATTTTTTATTTGGCAGGATTGTTTGTCTAATTCTGATCAGGAAATTGTGATTTCAGTGCTAGTTTGTATTTGGCAGGGTTGTTTGCTGAACAGGTTACTCTACAGGGTTGGAGTCCTGATCTGTGGCCACTACTGGCACTACAATCTTTATTTCGCTTTAGTATGTTTCTTTTGTACCTCTGCACCTGGAACTAATGCACTTGTTGTACGTCGCTCTGGATAAGAGCGTCTGCTAAATGCCTATAATGTAAAAAAAAAAAAATGTGTGTGTGTGCGTGCGTGCGTGCCTGAGTGTGCGTGCGTGCGTGCGTAGGTGTGTGCGTGTGCATGCGTTATTGTGTGTGCTCATATAAACTCGTGTACAGAAGCTGGCGTGGGTACAGAAGCTAACGTTGGTAGAGAAGCTAGCGTGGGTACAGAAGCAGGCGTTGGTACAGAAGCTAGCGTGGGTAAAGAAGCTAGTATGGGTACAGAAGCTGGCGTTGGTACAGAAGCTAGCATGGGTACAGAAGGTAGCGCTGGTACAGAAGCTGGCGTGGGTACAGAAGGTAGCGTTGGTACAGGAGCTGGCGTGGGTACAGAAGCTGGCGTTGGTACAGAAGCTAGCGTGGGTACACAAGTTAGCACTGGTACAGAAGGTAGCGTGGGTACAGAAGCTAGCATTGGTACAGAAGCTGGTGTGGGTACAGAAGCTAGCGTTGGAGCAGAAGCTAGCGTGGGTAGAGAAGGTATCGTTGGTACAGAAGCTAGTATGGGTACAGAAGCTAGCGTTGGTACAGAAGCTAGCATGGGTACAGAAGCTGGTGTGGGTACAGAAGCTAGCGTTGGTACAGAAGCTAGCGTGGGTACAGAAGCTGGCGTGGGTACAGAAGCTAGCGCTGGTGCAGAAGCTAGCGTGGGTACAGAAGGTAGCATTGGTACAGAAGCTAGTGTGGGTACAGAAGGTAGCGTTGGTACCGAAGCTGGTGTGGGTACAGAAGCTGGCGTGGGTACAGAAGCTAGCGCTGGTGCAGAAGCTAGCGTGGGTACAGAAGCTAGCATTGGTACAGAAGCGGGCGTGGGTACGTACCGTTGACAGTGAGCTTGGCCCAACTGGAGTAGTTGGAGCCAAAGTGATTGGTGACCACGCACTGGTAGCGGCCTTCATCGGTGAAGTTGACGTTGAGCAGGTGCAGTACGGTGGTGTACACCAGCTCCCCCTGCTGGTAGCGAGCGAAGTTCTGCACCTGGGCATCGTAGAGCAGCTCCCCGTCCTTGCGCCAGGCCGTGCTCATGGAGGAGTCGCTGCTGCTCGTCGCCCGGCAACTCAGGGTCACGTTGGTCCCCCTCAGCGCCACCATCGTCTCCGGGTGCTCCGCGATCCGGGGCTTTGGAAAGTCATCTGGGGGGGGGGGGGGGGGGCAAGGGTGAGTGTGTGCACGGATGCCCGCATCATTACCAGAGCGGTGGATCTGCAGAAGCGGCCTCAGTTTGTTCCCGGTTCAAGTGCTATTTATTGGATATAAGGCTAAGCATGCGTAACTATGCGCCTATTCACGTAGGAACTGCATTGGACATTATTACCCGTTATTAGCATGCTGTCTAGCTAACTTTGCATGAAATAAAGCTAGAGCAAGGCTACTAAGCACAGCTCTGTGCTACTAAACGAACTGAATCAAATTTAATGTGGCTTTATCATCTAGTAAGTTCGCAGCTAGCTAGCTATAAAGGCAGCTAGCCAATAGCTTGCCAGATCCTAAAGCCAGCTACAGAGCCTCATTAGCTATATGCTCTATAGCTAAGAAAGCTACAAACAAGGCTACCAATTTGACCAATGAACCAGTGACTTGTACATACACACGCACAAAACAGTGTTCCGAAGTACATATGTGATAGCCTTGTATCCGATAAGGGATTGATACGTCCAAATGACACTTGAACCAGAAACAGACACCGTTTCTGCAGATCCACTGTTCTGTTAACTACACCCCTACCCAACTCTGGGCCTGCAGTAACTTCACAAAACCATCGATGCGGCATCACCATCATCGTCAGCCTTGTTCACATGTTCACTTTTTAAATAATATAAAGTATTACCTTGCCTGTACTAATTGGAATTTTAGGTTATTAGTGTTGTTGGATGCCCCCTTATCCAATGTGATGATAACACACAAGATCATCACAACAGACAATTCCACAAACTCCAGAGAAAGCACCTATACGCTATTAATGAAGCAGTGTTCCAGCGGCATTCACAACGGTAAGGGACAGTAGACCAGGCAGGGCCGATCACTCACCACAGACGAACTGGTCCGGGCTCACAGACAGGACGGGGCGGCCCAGCAGGCTGGCCGGGTGGGCACAGACGGCCGCGACCGAGTGCTGGAAGCCGCTGGCGGTCAGCCATCCGCCCATCCACTGCAGCTGGCAGTCACACAGCAGACTGCTGGAGTTCAGCAGCCTGAGGAACACACGGCTCAGCCTTTAATTACTGCCCCATCTCAGCTCCCAGTGCAGACCACAAAACGCACTGCATGCACATGCTCCTCAACAACAGAGACCAGGGACTGCCAAGGTTTGCTCAGTCAAAAACAAAAATAAATGCGAAACGAACATGTAGGTAAAAACATTCACATGCAAAAGCAAGTTCATTTGAACAGAAACACAAATCAGGAAACTTTATCTGTACAGTAACTGCTTGATTTCTTGATTTCTGCTGATGCCGTTTTAGTCCGTAATGCTGCCAATAGCCCGAGAAACAGGGCTCTACACTACAATTCTTTTGAAAAGTTTAAAAATTCAGCCCACAATTTCATTCCAATTAGTACTTGCGCTCCTAAATTATTTTTCCAGTTAGCACACACAAATTTTCAGGAGCAAATGCTCCTAAAATGGGAGCACTGTAGAGCCCTGAAGTAATCTCATAATCTGCACTACTGCTGCTATATACTGGCTTCACCCCAGATTTAATCTTTACTATGCATGTGAGGATTATGGGATGTATCCGTATCCCCGGGCGCTCAGGACTCACAGGGTCTTCAGCTTCATGTGGGAGAAAGCCTCGGGGTGCACGGACATGATCCCATTCTTACTTAAGTCCCTGTCAGAGATGGGCGGAGAGCACAGAATGAGTTAACATGCACCATGCTGAAATGTCTAACCCTAACCCTAACCCTAACCCTAACCCTACCCCCTGGCATGGCACCAGAGCTACACTTACACACTTCCTGTTTCCTGTGATGTATGAGATCATTACAGTCTCATAAATCATTAAATATGAATTTTTTAACAAATATGTTTTCACTCTCAAATCTCTCCTGAACAAATACATGTAATTGATTCATAAATAAAAAATAGCTGGTTCATACAGAAGTTTGTGCAATCTCAAAGAAATCTCTCCCAAACATACAAATGTACTTGGTTTCGAAATAATATGAACTGATTCACGCGTTTTCACAAACAAATCTCTCTCGAACAGGCAAATGTAGTCATACATTTTAATTTATTGACACACATTATTTTTTCCATAAAGACTAGTGTATGGGCAGCCATTTGACAAGGACTCCATACGCGTTCACGCATCATTACATCACATTACAGGCATTTGGCAGACGCTCTTATCCAGAGCAACGTACAACAAAGTGTATAACCATAACCAGGAACAAGTGTGTTAGGGTTAGGGTTAGAGGGACCCTAGAGGGAAGTACAGTTCCAGCATCGTCCAGAACATGTGCAGTTGTTTGCATTCTTTTATAGATTTTTGACAGCAAGACACAAATTTTTTACACAAATGGGTTTTACTCACCAAGTCTACTCCAGCCAATCAGATTTGAAAACATCTTTTCAATAACGCCCACAATCACAGCACACATGCTCACTCAAAGGATGAAATGGATAACTCATGTTTGTCTGGCCATATTAAATGTTAAATGCTTTCTGCCACCATGATTAACAATACAGCCTACAAACTGAGCTACAGTAACAAACATAGCAGCATAAAGCCATTTCTGCTCGTGTGACTGTCAAACCGCAGCAAAACTGCAGCCAAAGCATATTTCCTCCATTTATGGTTTACATCAGCAAGTCAGAACAATGTTTCCACAACCAACACAACATTTTACAGGAACTGTAAGCTAATTAACGCAAATAGCATACAATTACACCCCTAAAAAATCCCACAAAAAAAGTCTGCAATAATGCTACTGTATGTTCAAGCAGTGCCATTCTTATTTTTTATTTTTTGGCTGGACCGCAACAGCGGGGCCAGTCCTACAAATGCGAATGTCTGTGACTGAGTGACCCTGACCCTAACCCTAACCCTAACCACTGGTGATAAAGTTACACCATTGGTCAGCCTAGTTATGAAGTTACACCTTTGGTTGGCCGGATCACGTGTGTTAGGTCCAGCCATACACTAGGTTTTAACCTGATCTTGTTTAAGATTATGCCTGTCGCTGAAAGCTCAAAATGCAGCCATGGGTCACACGTTAGGTGTTTGACTGGGTACCAGAATGGAAACTGTGTGTGAAATGATGGAGGCTGAAATAAAAGGGCCCTCCTAAAACCCCCCTGCCCCCCGAGCAAACTCACAGGTGCTCCAGGGCCTCCAGCCCATCGAAGGCCTTCCTGGTGATGGATTTGATACCGTTTCTCTGCAGAACCCTGAAATAAGCACAGCAGCGTCAGACACCCCCAGGGCCCCCATTTACTCAGAGAGCTGGGCCTGCAGGGTTTGAGTGCATGGGGGTGGGGTTTGAGTGCATGAGGGTGGGGTTTGAGTGCATGGGGGTGGGGTTTGAGTGCCTGAGGGTAGGGTTTGAGTGCATGAGGGCGGGGTTTGAGTGCATGAGGGTGGGGTTTGAGTGCATGAGGGCGGGGTTTGAGTGCATGAGGGCAGGGTTTGAGTGCATGAGGGTGGGGTTTGAGTGCATGGGGGCAGGGTTTGAGTGCATGGGGGCGGGGTTTGAGTGCATGAGGGCGGGGTTTGAGTGCATGAGGGCAGGGATTGAGTACATGGGGCGGAGTTTGAGTATATGGGGGCGCGGTTTGAGTGCATGAGGGCAGGGATTGAGTGCATGGGGCGGGGTTTGAGTGCATGAGGGCGGGGTTTGAGTGCATGGGGCGGGGTTTGAGTGCATGAGGGTGGGGTTTGAATGCATGAGGGCAGGGACTGAGTACATGGGGGCGGAGTTTGAGTGCATGAGGGCGGGGTTTGAGTACATGGGGGCGGAGTTTGAGTGCATGAGGGCGGGGTTTGAGTGCATGAGGGCGGGGTTTGAGTGCATGGGGCGGGGTTTGAGTGCATGAGGGCGGGGTTTGAGTGCATGAGGGCAGGGATTGAGTACTTGGGGGCGGAGTTTGAGTATATGGGGGCGGGGTTTGAGTGCATACCAGGGTAGGGTGTGGATGGGTAGGAAGGGGGGGTCGGAGGGTATGTTCTTACAGTGTGTTCAGCTTCTTCATTCCATCAAACACCCCGATGGAGTCTTCAATAGCCCAGGAGATCTCATTATTTCGTATATCTCTGCAACGTCCACAAAATCACCAAAATAAGAGCCAAGGCAGAGCAATTAATCACAAACACAACACCCCCCACCCAACCCAACCCAACCAGCCCCCTAGAGCCCGAGGGTTGGGGTGGGGGTTGGAGGTTGGAGGTGGAGTCAGGGGTTAGGGGTGGGGTTGGGGGTGATGGTGGGGTTGTGGCTAGGGTTATGGTTGGGGTTGGGGGTTAGGGTTACGGGCAGGGTTGGGGGTGATGGTGGGGTTAGGGTTAGAGTTGGGGTTGGGGTTGGGGGTGAGGTTTGGGTTAGGGTTGGGGGTTAGGGTTAGGGGTGGGGTTGGGGTTGGGGGTGAGGTTTGGGTTAGGGGTGGGGTTGGTGGTGGAGGTGGGGGTTGGGGTTAGGGTTGGGGGTGAGGACAGGGGTGGGGGGGCTCTTACAGCGTGCGCAGGTTGGCCAGCGTGCTGAACACTCCCTCCCCCAGGTGACTGATGGCGTTCTCCCCCAGGTTGAGCTTCTCCAGCAGGCCCAGCCCAGCAAAGCCCTTCTCCTCCAACCGACTCAGCTGGTTCTGAGACAGATCACTGCAGAAGAGGAATTTGCATGCATTAGTGTGTGTGTGTGTGTGTGAGTGTATGTGTGTGTGTGTGTGAGTGTGAGTGTGTGAGTGTGAGTGTGTGTGTGTGTGTGTGTGTGTGTGAGTGTGTGAGTGTGTGTGTGTGTGTGAGTGTGTGAGTGTGTGTGTGCGAGTGTGTGAGTGTGTGTGTGCGAGTGTGAGTGTGTGTGTGTGTGAGTGTGTGTGTGTGTGTGTGTGTGTGAGTGTGTGTGCGTTACTCACAGGTCCTCCAGGCGCTGGCAGAACTCCCAGGCGTCCGGGCGGATGCTGCTGATCGCGTTGTGCGCCAGGCGGAGCGAGCGTAGGCCCCGCAGGCCGTACAGCCAGCCCTTCGTCACCTCCGTCAGGTTATTGTGCTCCAGCTCCCTGCACCCCAAAACACAGGGGAGCGTTACCCCAAAACACACAGGAGCAAGTCACCCCAAAACACACAGGAGAGCGTCACCCCAAAACAACACAGGAGGCTAAACCCCTGGCTGAACCTCAGGCTGAACCCCAGTCTGAACCCCCAGGCTGAACCCCAGTCTGAACCCCAGGCTGAACCCCCAGGCTGAACCCCAGTCTGAACCCCAGGTGAACCCCCAGGCTGAACCCCAGTCTGAACCCCAGGCTGAACCCCCAGTCTGAACCCCAGTCTGAACCCCCAGTCTGAACCCCCAGTCTGAACCCCCAGGCTGAACCCCAGTCTGAACCCCCAGTCTGAACCCCCAGGCTGAACCCCAGTCTGAACCCCAGGCTGAACCCCCAGGCTGAACCCCAGTCTGAACCCCAGTCTGAACCCTACACTTACAGCTCCTCCATGCCACCAAGGCCAAAGAAGGCCCCGTCCATCAGCTTGGTGATGCCATTCCTCTGCATCTTCAGTGACTTCAGCGAGTCCAGCCCTTTGAAGGTCAAACTCTCCACGGTCTTTATCCTGTTCCGCTTCAGCTCCCTAAAGTACATGAACAGAAACAAAAGGCCTGAGCACTGCTGAAAGTAATTCATTATCCAGCTTGGTATCAATATAAGGTAACACTATTACTTATGTCCATTTACGGTGACTAGAGATCAACGACAGCTTGAAGAAGTACACAACCTGTGTTAGAATACAGAGGGCTCAGTATCGTGATCTTGTGGAATAATGAGTTCCTGTATTCACAGGAAGTGAAGCTGGGTGATCAGAATGAGTTCCTGTACACAAAGGAAGTGCAATTGAAAGAGCAAACTGAGTTCCAGTACTCACAGAAAGTGCACCTGAGAGAGCAGAATGACTTCCTGTACTCACAGGAAGTGCAGCTAAGAGGGCAGAATGAGTTCCTGTACTCACAGGAAGTGCAACTGAGAGAGCCTGAAGCCTTTCTGGGGTAGTGCAGAGATCCTGTTTCTATTCAGCTTCAGGACCAGCAGGGAGTGGGACACATTGTCAAGGCAGCCAGGTTCCAGGTTACTGATCTTATTATTGCTTAAATTCCTGGGAGAAGGACAAAGGACAGGGAGAAGTCAGACAAACCAGCAAACAACTGCTGCAGCTAATGAAAATGTGCAGGTGTGTATATAGATTGTACATATGTGTACAGATGTTTACAGGTGTGTATAGTGTATAATGCATTATGGTAAAAAGAAAGTGGGGCCTGGGGTAGCCTCGGTGCATTATGGGAGAAGGGAAGTGGGGCCTGGGGCAGCCTCAGTGCATTATGGGAGAAGGGAACATGTGGGTGAGCTTTTATCAACCCTGCAAAAGGAGGAGTGAAACCAAACAGCTGTTTCAGCACAGAGAGGAGCTGCTAATGCATGCCAGCCCCCCCCCCCATCACTGCTGCTGGCAAAGATGCTGCACAGGCACACAGACACACAGATGTACAGATGCACAGACGCACAGACGCACAAACGTACGGACGTAGACAGGCGTACAGACGCACGGACACAGACACACAGATGCACAGACGCACGGATGCACGGACGCACAGACACATGGATGCACAGACACACAGACGCACGGATGCACAGACACACAGATGCACAGAGGCACGGATGCACGGACGCACAGACACATGGATGCACAGACACACAGACGCATGGATGCACAGACACACAGACGCACGGATGCACAGACACACAGACGCACAGACACACAGACGCACGGATGGACAGATGCACAGACGCACAGACACACAGACGCACGGATGCACAGACACACAGACGCACGGATGCACAGACGCACAGACTCACAGACGCACGGATGCACAGACACACAGACGCACGGATGCACAGACGCACAGACACACGGATGGACAGACGCACAGACGCACGGACACACAGACGCACGGATGCACAGACGCACGGATGCACAGATGTACAGACGCACAGACTCACAGATACACAGACGCACAGACATACAGACGTAGACAGGCGCAGACGCACGCACACGGACACAGACACACAGACACAGACGCACAGACACAAAGACACAAAGACACAGACACATGGACACAGAGACACACAGACGTACATACGCAGACACTTATGCACAAACACAGACGCACAGACTCACAGATGCAGACACACAGACTCACAAACGCACACACACAGACTCACGGACGCACACACACAGACGTACAGACGCACAGACACACACACAGCTTACAGGTACTTAAGCTGCATGGGAGGAAAGGCCCCAGCCTTCAGCTCGGAGATGGAGTTGGAACTGAGATCTAGTGACTCCAGTGAGACGTAGGACTGCAGCTGCTGGGTCACCAGTTCTGAAATGCGGTTGTGGACTCTGGAAAGGGCAGAATAATGCAGCTCAATCCCAGCCTGGTCTGGTTTCAGGCTCCACGCAGTGCAGGGGAAACACAGGATTACACAGCACATAGAGGGGAGGGCTAAGCTCATTTCAGATGTTACAAATGAAATAAGCATGGATGGGCCAATCACGGTTAATTTAGAAAATAAGCTTTCATTTCCTTAAGTTCAAGCATTGTACAAACCTTTTTGACAGTGACACAGTATTGTGTAAATTTATGGCAAATATTATGTAGAATACAAATGCATTTAAAAGAAATAATTGCCTTTTTTTCAGATACAGGGTATTTTATAATGTAATGCATCAAACAGGAGGTACAATAAGACAGAAATCAGCAACGCAACACAACTAAGCACCAACCATGTGTACAGCACTAAAAAAAAGACAACTTACAGTGACAGAGTGGTGATGTTATAAGTCACATCTCCCAGGAATGGAATTGAGGTGAATTCATTGTTATTTATATTGCTGAAGAGAGAGAAACGTTTCAAAATTAGTGGTTCTTAAAACCTGAACAAAGATAGGTAGACAGGTAATCCGGTTTTACACCAGATTAAAAATACTGAGCACGAGCACTTGGTGCTCTTTGAGAAGTCGTGGGCAGACTGACAAAGCCTGAAGGGTGAAAGTACCGAACCAAAAATTCACCTTAGACTACATTCAATTAACAAGACATAATTTCCCTGTAGTTACGCGTGTGGCAGCACAAACCGTAATGCTCACCAAGGTGAGCTCTCTAGTTTGTATTTAAATAAATGATCTAACTTAAACTGTAGCAATAACGAGCAAATAGTTGATGGTGGACGAGCTCACTGTTTAGTATAATATTTGATTTAACTTCGTAAAGGGTCTAAATACTGGTTCATAAGCTTCTGCGACACTTCGCTAAACTGCACCAGATAGCATAGCTAACGTACATCCACATTCCGGTAACGTGATTAAAGGTTGTCTAAATTAGTGACTGAGCTTAAGCTAAAACAAATTAAACGTTACCAAGACCACTAACATTACACCACAACCATATAGAAAATTATTAAATTAATTTCTAAATCTAAAGTTACTATGAGTAACATTATGTATCGTAGACTGATTGGACATCAAGGGTGATCACAACCCAAAAGAAACGTAGACTAACTGATGTACCAGATTTAATAATGCTCTAAACGCTAAGCTAACGTTAGCACAGTTAAAGCTAGCCGTGGGCTTCGCCACAGTCGCTTACAGCTGGGTGATCCACGCAGGCGGGTTCCCCGGGACTGCCGATAACCTTTTCCGGCTGCAGTCCAGCAGGTGAGCTTTGTTGGTCGGGCCGGGACAGGAGCACGGAGTCGGGCAGGAGTCCAGACCTACGACGCTCAGGACCAGCAGGAGCAACGCCGGGGGGGTGGGCCGCCCGGCCGCCATTTTCAATTCCAACCCTGTCAACACTTTGGAGCAATTCTGGAAGATACGTTTCCAGCAACACCGTTTTCACCTTGCAAATATGGCTATGACCAATTAAGGTCCCAGATTAGAGCTAATTATAGAAAATATCGGCGTCATTTCCAATCCGTATTCGTTCTTCCATTGCCAAAGTAACATCCTCACAAGTTCACCCTTTCCCATAAAATCCTGTTCCGCCTTACAATCTCGGCTGCTCCCAAGAACTACCGAGCAATCTAACAATTAAAAAACACCGTCGGGATGCAAATCGTGTCTAAAAAAAATATCCAGGAGGATTATCAATATACAGATATCTTGCTGTGAAGAAACTGGAAGCGCTTGTTGGAGTGTATTTCTTGTTTTGGTTTGGTCTTTTCCGACATTTTTTCGCAGGAAAAACAAAAGCGCCTTGCTTCGGTGGCACGGGATACCCTGAGAAAAGCACCGCCTCTTGGAACGTGTTTACTGTTCTATCATTCGTCAGTTGTTGTATCGATCAAAACTTACACGCACACCTATTGGTTATGACGGAGTGACGGAGAGTTTATGATCCCTGTTAAAACGGTACTTGCTTTGGATTTGTGTAGAAAGTAATCAGTCAAAGTTCAAGCGTCCCGTGTTGCCTTTCACTCCCGGCATAAGCATACAGGATGTCTACTACTGTGTGGTTATCACTGGTCTTCACACGGGACCCTTCAGTTTAAATTCAAATTAAAAATTAAACCCGCAAGCGGCGTTGGGAGGGGTCCAAGCATTGGCACTATCGCGCCCCCCTATTATTTTCAAATTAACTAACAACTTTTATGTTTGGGGTCAATTTGACCCCAGCAATATAAACCAGCAGAAAATAATTGTAACTGGAAGTGTTACCGAAGTTTCTCTCTCAGCTACTTTAGGCCTTCCTACTGACCATCTTAATAGCCCAGTAAAGAAAACATGACGCCCCCCATCCTCCCCTTATACATCAAGTATTGATTTTATATGACTATTGCGAAATATGCAAATAACTGTACAATCTCATTCATTGACCTAAAATGGAAAAAAGTATGTTTTGGTGTTTGCAGGGCTTTATGTTGGTATTAAGTGCTCATTAAAAAAGAAAAATAACATTTGGAAAGAAATACACCTTTTATTATCAGGCACAGTAACATTTTATGTTCGGGGTCAATTTGACCCCAGGAAAAAATATGAAAAATGTCAAACATTTCAAATGTTTAGGTTCAGAAAACATTTCAGAACATCAATAAGTAACATATGACAGTTATTCAATAATGAAGAAACACCAATAAAAAGTAAATTAATCACCAGAATTGAGTTTTGATAAAAAATGAACATAACAGCTCAACTAGGTACCCGTGGGTATCAGTTCTTCATTCAGACGAGAGGCAATGGGCAATGTTCTTGTTAGCTAAGGGACGATATGGAGACACAAGTTGTGAGTGAGTGTATGGGCTTCGCTGCTTGGACCCCTAATGAATTTAGGAAAAATCTGCGTAAAACAGTTAAATGGAGTAGGCTTCCTGGAACACAAGTACCTAAGCCTACATCACACAAATATCATGGAAAGGAAATTGAATAAAGGCAAGATATAATTTGGGGGATAGGTTCACATCAGTGTACAGTAACATGAGAAAAGCGAGTGGTTGGACTTGGTCAGCATTGGGGAAGGGCATAAGGCTGCAAATCCAAGTTATGAGTTATGTTGGTTTGTGAGCCAATAGGGGGCAGCCTTCCACCTAAGGTAAGGGAAATTCCAGTCTTCGAGGGGCTGGTGTGTAAGCCGGTTTTTGTGTCCACGAATTCCCCTGGCTAAATGAGCTAATTGGCTGTATATACCAACAGTGGTGTACAATTTAAAACCTCAGAGGGAATTACAGCAGATCCTTCAATCAGTGCAGTTTTTGAAGCAGTATGCTTACATGGTGTCCTGCTTTACATGTTAATCCTTTCCTTGTTTACACGTGCAGTTGACTCTGCTGATGCACCTAAGATCAGTGCTTCCAGGTAATTCTCTAATATTTAATCATTTTATTATTTTATGTGAGCTATAGGTAAAGTCTTTGCTTGCTGGCACTGGGTCACATTTGGGTTCCCTACTTAAAATATCTGAAAAACATAATAGTCTTATCTCAGATTGTTCAAAAAGTAGTCATATGCACTAATTACTACTTACTAATGAATTCCTGCAGAAATTACAAAAAACTATCCATACTGTGCAAATAAAAGCACATTTACATTCTGGTATTTGACAAAAGCTATGTAGGTTGTGCATGTTGCAATAACACTGTGAAAACCTAAGTGTTCCAAAACCTCTCAAAAGGATGCAACCTTCCCATCGAGCAGAAGATTAACTGTAACTCCACGCATGTCGTGTGCTGGCTTACATGTCCAGGTGGGAGGCCAGGTGTGGGCCAGACCAGGTGCAGTCCCAAAACGCATGTCTGAGCATGAAACGGCATTTTTAGAACAAAAATGGCTAAATTAGAACACGGAATACAGATTGTGCAACGGCAAAGCACTACTTGGAGGCAGATCATGGCTCCACCTCAACTCTATATTTTGTGGGTATTGAATGGATCATCCCTTTACACAGTGCTAACCCTAACACATTACAGAGAAAGAGAAATGTATTGGGTCCAAACATTAAATGCAATGTTACCAGTAGGTCTTTAGTTTAATCTAAAATGTTTAATGTAATATCAATGCATTTTCTCTATTGTGACTGTAGTTGTTTTCTGTTTTTGTATTTTTTTTTTAAATATCATCATGCTACATGTAAATACCTAACAATTCACTCATGCCGGTAGCCAAAAACAAGTGTCTATCTAACATAGATGGCTAATGAAAGCGTTTTCCACGCTACATTTCTGTTTGGAATTTGGGCGGCAGTGTAGTGAGGAGCTGGTCTGGTAACCTAAAGGTCACGGGTTCGATTCCCAGGTTGGACTCTGCCATTGTACTCTTGAGCAAGGTACTTAACCTGCATTGTTGTTGTGTAAGTTGCTCTGGATAAGAGCGTCTACTAAATGCCTGTAATATAATAATATAATAAGATGGGACAATAAGGCAGGCAACCAGTGGATGCAGGGTGGAGTTGTCTGGGTGGAGTGTTTTCATAATAGTGTGTGTGTGTGTGTGTGTGAGAGAGAGAGAGAGAGAGAGAGTGAGAGAGAGAGTGAGAGAGAGTGTGTTTGTGAGAGTGAGAGAGAGAGTGTGTGTATGAGAGAGAGAGGGTGAGAGTGTGTGTGTGAGAGAGAGAGAGAGTGTGTGAGAGAGAGAGTGAGAGAGAGTGTGTGTGTGTGTGAGAGAGAGTGAGAGAGAGTGTGTGTGTGTGAGAGAGAGTGAGATTGTGTGAGAGAGAGAGTGAGAGAGTGAGAGAGAGTGTTTGTGTGTGTGTGTGAGAGAGAGAGTGAGAGTGTGTGTGTGAGAGAGAGTGAGAGAGAGTGTGTGTGTGTGTGTGTGTGTGAGAGAGAGAGAGAGAGAGAGAGAGAAAGTGAGAGAGTGAGTGAAACAGCAGCATTCTGAATGAGCTGGAGGGGATTGGTGACCAGCAGGGCCAAACAGGGCAGCTCATGGGTCTGAATTAAAGGCTGGTCAATATTGTGAAGAACAAACTGATTTTATCGTTGTTCTCGAGGAAAACCTGCAGCTACAAGTGATTATTGCAGTGACCTCAGTAGAAGACATCTGCTTTCCAGGACTGGACCAAGAGTCTCCACAGCTGCACAGCAGGGCTGAGGAGGAGTTTGAGAAGGCGACTGATCATCCAACACTAAACGCCGTTCAGACAAGCAGCAACCTCTTCTATGGTCTCATAAGAGTGGTTTGGTCTGAACACATTTTTACCCTCAAAGGATAAAGTTTTGCATTCCTTTGGAAATCACATCCAAGGGCACTGAGTTCCCCTTTTAGTTTCAAATAAAGCAACTTTGCTTAAAGATTCATAACACTAGTGAAATCCATTCTGAAATTTAAAATCAAATCCAATTTGATCCTAATTCAGTGCCACATATGGACCGTTCCCTATTAGAAGTAGATTCATGCAATACCCAAACATTATGAATATATATAGTATATACAGTATATACAGTATATACATGATAGATAGATAGATAGATAGATAGATAGATAGATAGATAGATAGATAGATAGATAGATAGATAGATAGATAGATAGATAGATAGATAGAATTAAAAATGTTGTTTTTTTACCACGCATACACAAAGCACACAGCTTTTCTTGACAGGGATACATACATGGCTGCCCAAACTACAGCTTCTACTGTGTTGCCACACCCAGCATTGCATGTCCTGGCAATCTCTATATTCCCCTCTCTCTCTCCCTCCCTCCCTCACTGTCCCTCTCAGTCCCTGGAGAGTTATTAGTTAGGTCTTTAATTTTTTTAGAACTTAAAAGTACTGTCTAAAATGGTATAATTTTCCCAGGGTAAATGTATGGTTTTGAATGAACTTCCATGGGGAAATATGCTTTTTGACACCAGAGGCTCAATAAAATGCAATACCTCCAGCAACCACTGGAGTTAATGAGCTTCAGGGGGAATGTAGCTGGTAATATGCAGTATTACTGTGCTTTATTGGAACAGAAAGAGTTCATTTGCACAGTCAGCCTTTGTAGATTACCCTTTCGAATTCCATCCAGGCCTAACGGCCCAGTGTGACCTATAGCCATCTGCCACCTAACCCCAACCCTAACCACTGAACCTTAACCACCTAACCCTAACCACTGAACCATAACCACCTAACCCCAACCCTAACCACTGAACCTTAACCACCTAACCCCAACCCTAACCACTGAACCTTAACCACCTAACCCCAACCCTAACCACTGAACCTTAACCACCTAACCCCAACCCTAACCACTGAACCTTAACCACCTAACCCCAACTCTAACCACTGAACCTTAACCACCTAACCCCAACTCTAACCACTGAACCTTAACCACCTAACCCTAACCACTGAACCTTAACCACCTAACCCCAACCCTAACCACTGAACCTTAACCACCTAACCCCAACCCTAACCACTGAACCTTAACCACCTAACCCTAACCACTGAACCTTAACCACCTAACCCTAACCACTGAACCTTAACCACCTAACCCCAACTCTAACCACTGAATCTTAACCACCTAACCCTAACCCTAACCACTGAACCTTAACCACCTAACCCCGACCCTAACCACTGAACCTTAACCACCTAACCCCAACTCTAACCACTGAACCTTAACCACCTAACCCTAACCCTAACCACGGAACCTTAACCACCTAACCCCAACCCTAACCACTGAACCTTAACCACCTAACCCCAACTCTAACCACTGCACCTTAACCACCTAACCCTAACCCTAACCACTGAACCTTAACCACCTAACCCCAACCCTAACCACTGAACCTTAACCACCTAACCCCGACCCTAACCACTGAACCTTAACCACCTAACCCCAACCCTAACCACTGAACCTTTTTAGTGACCGGGTGTCCACACTTTAGGCAATTAGGAGCCTATTGATTCACCTAAGTCTTTAATTTGCAGTTTTACCCCTTTTTATGCAATTGTTTGCAATAGAACACAATAAGCACAAAATAAACAGGAGAATTTTATTCTTTATGGTATGCATAGCTGGTTCTGGCATAATGCCACTCAAGAGGGTAAATAATCCCTCTAAACATGAAAAACACCTAATTAAGAAAAAAATAACAGCTTGTTGAAATTCAGGGATTGTGACTGATCGGAAGGAAATCAAGCATATACTGGGCCGAGTCCGGGGACCCCTGGCACCCCCCACTGCAGATAAAACTGCCAGAACCAATTGAAAATATAATCTGAAACTGAAATAACGCCAAAAACCCCAGAAAGTGAACTATCACTTTTAATTCAGATATGGGAGTTACAGTGCAGGCGAGTAATTACACGCTATGGCAGCTGGGAATAGACCTACAGGCTACTGCCGGGCTCTGCGTGTAAAGACAAGTTTCACATTTCTAAAGGACTGATTGGGGATGTGGCATGCAGTACTATCAAAGACAAAGACGACATTCAACTTCGCTTCACAATACGCCCTTCTCTCATATATTCTATGAAAATACAGCGCTGCTGACCCAAACATAGCCTGCATTTCTGCATCTGAGAACACCGCATTTCCAGCATTCTACGCGGAAATCCCCAGAGACGACCCATCATGCACCAGCGGACATTCCGTCTATCCTGCGAGGACGTTTCCAAAGCTTTGTATGTTGTGGGTACAGAGCTGCAAGTGAACATCAGCAGGTAAATTTAGGCAACAGCCGTATGCATGGTTTCATTACATGGGAATAAGCTGATCATTCTTTTAAAACAATGCCTTGCGCAAATGACTCGTTTCTCAGAACAGATGTGTTAAACATAACGCATAACGTGTAATTTTTTAACACACTTCCATGTCTAGTTAAGGGTAACACATGTTGTGTTACTTTCAACACAGTCTGTGTTATAAAGTACTCCTTTGTAACACATTAATTGCATATTTGTAACACTGAAGTTATAACTTTGACACAAAATGTGCTGGATATTAACACATCCTTTAGAGAGTGTGACACCAGTGTCGTAATTAGGCCACTCGCACATCATTGTAACCTATCCAGTAAAAGGTTAAGTGCTAAATTAACTCTAACAGAATGAAGTGGTCCCTACTTGGACTCATATGTGCTCTGTTAGAGTTGAATTAACACTGGAGATTTACTATGTAGACAGTGGAAGTTACATAATACGAAATTTACACTCATTTTTAAGTGGCTTGGTCTCAACGTGTAGCCATAAAGGACTATAATCTTACTCCTATTTATGGTCATCGTTCTCTATCGACTTTCCTTTCCATGTAGTTCTTCCACCCATTAACTCGGCTCGGTGTCATCAAATGTTTGCAAAATATCTTTCTTCATCTGATAAATGCCAGATCCTCATAACAGCCACATTTTACCAACTGCTAATGCGTTAGGACAGCTCGCAAGGACGCATCCGTAGCCTACTATGGAGATAGCAGGATAGAGTTATTGGACACGGACCTGGATCAGTAGCTTGCATTCTCAGGTGTAAGATCAGGTCTTAAGAATAAAAGGCTTCGGGGCAGATTTTTAAAAGGGTCATACCAACGCAAAGCAAATTTTATCATATAAAACCGCGCCATCTGATGGTGACGACCTGAATTGCGTCTCCTTGGAGAATCCGGAAAACTAACCAATCATAAGACGGCTGAATGAGAAAGCGGGTCGGGGAGGAGACAACTTTTATTCGCACGAAGTCAGGTTAGATAGCCTACTGTAAGCAAGACTGCTATTGTGCTACTGTTGGAGACACAGGGACATCTCGTCCAGCTTTTGTCCATTTATATAACACAGTCCACTAGCACCAATAGCCATGGTTTTAACTCGGACACTCCGAATCGAGCCGGATACGACCACAGCAGCGATGTATGTAGTCGGCACGGAGCTGAACGTAAACTTAGACAGGTATGGTATTATTTATTTGTTTATCTACTTGTGTATTTATTTTCCCGTTACATCTGCATTTTTGTAGTGTTGTGGCTATTGTTTTGTATTTGTTTTTACAAAAGTTATAATCAGTATAATCAGTTGGGTTGTAGCATGTAGCAGACACCTGTCTTGCTTCATCCTGATGACTGCATATAATGCTCTCAAGTAAATGCGTGTTTATTCGGTGCCTGAATTTGTTAATCACACGTATCCTAGTTGAAGTGAAAGACACGTCACATTTTATCTCTAATATGTCAACGTTTGCGACAAAATCTTCATTATTTGTAATTTTGT
Source organism: Anguilla pacifica (assembly GCA_039654925.1). Taxonomy (NCBI): domain Eukaryota; kingdom Metazoa; phylum Chordata; class Actinopteri; order Anguilliformes; family Anguillidae; genus Anguilla; species Anguilla pacifica. The sequence continues at coordinate 55,825,391 of CM077296.1, forward strand.
TATGTGTAAGTATTTGGAATCAAATGACCAATTGTCTTTCAACATGAACTCAGTCCCCTTGTTTCACTTGGCGGAAGGAGCCGTGATACGGCATTTCTCTGCCACCGATGGAGATAAAAACATTTCAAGTAGTTTAAAGTCCGATAGAAAAACGATTCGTGGTTTCCACCCTCACTTTCTAATTTCCATGCGGGTTGTTGCTGAATAGTATTTAATCTATTTAATTACCTTTGGAGAAATACACTGCCTGTTGAAGAAACAATTAACAAAAAGCCCTGTTCTTTGTAGCACAATTCAGTTTCAGGCCTCTATAATGGAGGTGGGAGTCTATCCACACATTCTGGCTAGATTCGATGCAGGCTACATCACTGTTTGTGCTCTTCAGTGTGGAAAGTTATGTCCTTGTTTACTTTCCCGTTTATAGTCGAATCAAACATATAGAGGAGGGTTTGAGCAAAATTAGTCTCGGCAGTCCCTATAGTAGCACATACATTCAGTCTGTCGCTGTCTAAACTGTTGTTTTATCTAAACCGTTAAATACTGCTGTTGAAAGAATATGGAATTAGACAATAAAATAATGCTGCATTGCATAACTAGGGTAAAATATAGAAAACATATTTTATATATTCTATGTGTAGGCCTATACTGCTGGGTTTTGTTGTTGAAGTAATTCAGAAGCTTTGCCTAAGGGCACTAAATCAAGTGTCACCTTGCGTAGCAGTGCAGGAGGTAGGCTAACTGATAGTGATCTGGGCATTTCCGTGTTATGGCAGACGGAGGCCTGCGCACACGCAGTAACAGCGAAAGACTCTGCAAGCCCACTTCAGGAGTTCACATTTATTAAAGAATACTTTCAGAATTTATTGTGAATAATTTTGCACCCATCCACGTATCCAGTGTAATGGTATGTTGCACTGTTATCATACTGTCTTGGTGTGCAGTATGCAGCTGAAGAAGAGATTCATTTAATTCTGTTCTCGAAGAGAGAGAGAGTCAGTGGTCAGTGTTCCTATTGCCCTGAACGAGCTGTTCGGTATTAATTCCATCGGATTCTGCACCAGCATCCAGCGAAGGAACTGGACTGCCTGGTCTTGTGCATTGTGAGTGATATTCGTGGGTGTATCGTGCTGACTGAAATCAGTTTGTTTTTTTGTTTTTTTTGGATGGCAAGTAAAATTTTCCCTGTCCAATTTAGCATGAGGAAAGTAGTTGCTCTGTTGAACCTTGATATCCTTCCTAAGGATTGGCAACAAAACACTCACATGGAAATGCACATAAACCAAGTGGCCAAAACCGGGCTGCATTTTAGAAGCTCACTTGTTGAGAGAAGTTTCTCACTAGCACCAATGCAGTTGGCTCCAGTATCTGTGTTTTAGCCACCCGTTCCAATGCAAATTAATGGTAACAATACGATCAAAATACTAAGTCAATAATTTTTTACCGCAAGAAAATGTAGTCACAATAGATTTTTTTTCTTTGAATGTCTCCCCATGTGCTAATTTGTTAAGTTATTGTGTTATTTGGACAATATTTTTGTGGACAAATCAGAGACCGTGTGTCACTGCCTCTCACTGCACTTCCCCTACTTCCCAACCCCTGGAGAGTCTATGGGTGAAGTGACTCAGTCCATATTTATTCTAGTCTATGGTATAAACGCACACGCACACGCACACACATACACACACACACACAGAAACGCTCGCTCACTCACTCACTCACACACACTCACTCTCTCTCTCTCTCTCTCTCTCTCTCTCTCTCTCTCTCACAGACACACACACACACACATGCACACGCGCGCACGCACACACACACACACACACGGAAGACTAACTTGCTTTTGATGCATGTTGGTGTGGATAGTCAACATGGAAAATCTGGTGAAAATCCAATCATCCAGTATGATTGTTTCAGCTGTGTGCGTTTGTGTTTGCGTGTGTGTGTGTGTTTGTGTGCGTGTGTTTGCATGTGGACTCTTCTAAAGTACAGTGGGAGCCTGAAGCTATAACTGTTGCGGTGAGGTTAGTAGTCAGCAGTAATGATGCAGAGAGAAAAGAAGGGAGGTGAAGACAAAACCGGTACAATGGAAACCCGACACCACTCTGACCAGGACACTGTGTGAGAAAGATCGTCTATTAAAATACTCAAAAAACGCCCTCACACACACCCACAAATACACACACACACACACACACACACAGGCCACACAAACACACGCACGCACACACACACACACACACACCCTGGGTTGAGGTTGTGTAGCCCAGCCTGCTGATTGTTGTCGTTGTTCTTTTACTTCCCTGTTTCAGATGAGTCAGCACTGTGTCTTAGGATCCAAAGGACAGCACTCAGAGAGATCAACAGTGATAAAGTAAAAAAAGAAGTAAAGTACAGACTGTTGAGAAAGAGTGTCTAGTCTAGATTCAGACTAATCTGATGGTAAAGCTGTTTCTAAATGATAGGCATTTATAGCCCAGCGCAAGTGCTCTAGTGGGTTTATTTACTAATACAGTAAACTTGGGATCCTTTTTATCGAATCATATCAAATCACTATTTACTTAATATAACGCCTTTCATGCAAGATTGCAATACAAAGTGCTTCGCATAGTAAAGATAGAGATCCGTAAAAAAGCTACAGTGATATTGAGAATAAATAATAATAAAACCATCAATAATATCAAGATGAAGGTAATAGATGTAAAATTAACTAAATTAAGTGAGGTAAAAATAAAAAATTAAAATAAAAGGCAATGACATTGAAGTAAAATAAGTGAAAAAATAAAAGTGAAATAAAAAGTAAAAGCCAAAATAAAAAGTTATGTTCTAAGATGTCCTTTAGAATCTAGCGCTATTTCTAAAGCCCTCAGGTCCTTTGGCAGGCCGTTCCAGAGGCGAGGACCACAGACACTAAAAGCTGCCTCCCTGTCCTGTCAGTCTTTGTCCTAGCCTGTGGAACAGCTAAAAGGCCACTGCCAGAGGACCGGAGGAATCTAAAGGGAGCACATTTTAAAAGCATGTGCAATGTATTCGGGCGCTAGTCCATTGAGTGATTTGAGAACCAATAAAAGAATCTTAAAATCTATTCTAAAACTAACAGGCAACCAGTGAAGGGCATTTAGAATGTGTGTGAAGTGTGCTGTCCTGCTCGAGGTCAATCAATGATCTGCAGTTGATCTAGAGTTTTCTCAGGTAGTACAGCATTGCAGTACTGGAGCCTGCTAGTGATGAAAGGCTGCATGTATTATGCATTAGGCTGCCTGTCTGCCCAGGAAAGCTGTGAGGGTTAGGATAGTTTTACCAGTGAAAATATGTGTATGTTTTTTTAAATGTGTAACTTATGTTTGTTTTGTTTTCACCACGTACTCATTTTTTGTCTTTATTCACTACCCACTACCCTGCAAAGTACCGTGCTGGGGCTGTGTAATATACAGTAAAGTACCGTGCTGGGGCTGTGTAATATACAGTAAAGTACCGTGCTGGGGCTGTGTAATATACAGTAAAGTACCATGCTGGGTCTGTGTAATATACAGTAAAGTACCCTGCTGGGGCTGTGTAATATACAGTAAAGTACCGTGCTGGGGCTGTGTAATATTAGACCATGCAAACCCATCTGTTGTGTCTTTAAATAGAATGAGTTTAAGGACTCCTAGTTACACCAAACTATGAGCTCATTGGTTTTCAACAGAGATTTTCCAAACTGGAGCAGATCAGTGCTGTACATCTTTACCTTTTTAATTTAGGCGGGCGCCTCCCACATGCAAGTTCTTCTCAGTGCAATGCAGCCACACAGTGCACTACAGGATCTCTCCCCCTGCCCGTCCCCAAGAGGACAGCACCCTGCTGCACCCCCTCACCCCAAAATCCACCCTCATCGTCACCATGGACGCCGCCAGCGAGCATGCTTTCGACAGCAAGGTGAGCAGGGCAGGTGTAAGAGCAGAAGATTTGAAACCATTCCTGGGAACTTCTGCCAGTAGAAACAGTAACTGAAGCGGTCTAGACAGACAGCTGTGATAAAGATTTTACTATTTAAATTTAAGTTTAACCGCCTCCACTGTGTATTACATTACAGGCATTTAGCAGACGCTCTTATCCAGAGCGACGTACAACAAGTGCATTAGTTCAAGGTGCAGAGGTGCAAAAGAAACACACTAGAGTGAAGTAAAGATCGTAGTGCCAGAAGTGACCACATAGATCAGGACTCCAACCCTGTAGGGTAACCTGTTCAGCAAACAAACAAACAATCCTGCCAAGTACAAACTAGCACTGAAATCACATTTGCCTAATCAGAATCAGACAAAAACAATCCTGCCAAATAAAGACTAACGTGATCGTATTAGCCTAACTGGGTACATTGAGCTAAACTATGGGCTAGGAAGGGGTGGGGAGAGGTGCAGCCTGAAGAGATGAGTTTTTAGTCTGCGCTTGAAGGTAGTCAGATTCTCTGCTGTTCTGACCGCCACGGGAAGGTCATTCCACCAGCGAGGGGCCAGGACAGACAGCAGATGCGAGCAGGAAGTACAGACACGAAGAGGGGGAGGTGCCAAGCGTCCAGAGGTGCCAGAACGGAGAGGTCTGGCTGGTGTGTAGGGTCTGATGATCCTCTGGATGTATCGTACCCCACTGTGTAAAGCCAGAACCTGGCAAATCTCCCACTGCTATTTCAGAGCAGCACCTCCTCAGAGACCACCACCTCCCTGGAGGAGGCATATGTGGATGCTTGGGTCTGCCTCATTCGAAAGCAACAGTGCAGTATGAAAGACTGCGCTTTTACAAACACAACCTCACTATTTTCTTGGAAAAAGCTTACACACATTCAGAAATTTGACTCTTGAGAGATGCAATCAATCCAGCTGCAGTACTGATGCCAAGTGATTCTGTTTCTAACTGAATAGTAGAATCTGTTATTGACATCAAAGACGTTTCAGACATGCGCCAGCTGGTCTCAGCCGGTTGTCTGATCGTTTGTGTGGGTCTGTCAGTGATAGCGCATTGTACCTGTTCCTGTGCCTCGAGTCTCCACAGGGAGCTTTACACAGGCTAATGGAGCCAGATTTTACAGCACAGTGATGAGTTACTAAGGACAGCTAATCAAACCAGATTCTATAGAGCAGTTATACAGGACGGTTAATCAAGCCAGATTCCATGATGGGATGAGAGATAATAGTTTACTTATGACTAATCTGACTGCTTTGTACATTGGTATGAGTTTCCCCAGGATGGCTAATCGAAGCACAGTATGAGTTTCCCCAGGATGGCTGATGGAAGCAGGGTATGAGTTTGCCCAGGATGGCTAAATGAAGCAGGGCATGAGTTTCCCCAGGATGGCTAATGGAAGCAGTGCCTGAGTTTCCCCGGGATAGCTAATGGAAGCAGGGTATGAATTTGCCCAGGATGGCTAATCAAAGCAAGGTATGAGTTTCCCCAGGATGGCTAATCGAAGCAGTGCCTGTGTTTGCCCAGGATGGCTAATGGAAGCGGTGTATGAGTTTACCCAGGGTGGCTAATCAAAGCACAGTATGAGTTTCCCCAGGATGGCTAATGGAAGCAGAGTATGAGTTTGCCCAGGATGGCTAATTGAAGCAGTGTATGAGTTTGCCCAGGATGGCTAATGGAAGCAGTGTATGAGTTTGCCCAGGATGGCTAATGGAAGCAGAGTATGAGTTTGCCCAGGATGGCTAATGGAAGCAGAGTATGAGTTTGCCCAGGATGGCTAATGGAAGCAGTGTCTGAGTTTGCTCAGTATGCCTAATGGAAGCAGAGTATGAGTTTGCCTTGGATGGCTAATGGAAGCAGAGTATGAGTTTGTTCAGGATGGCTAATGGAAGCAGAGTATGAGGTTTCCCAGGATGACTAATGGAAGCAGAGTATGAGTTTCCCCAGGATGGCTAATGGAAGCAGAGTATGAGTTTGCCCAGGATGGCTAATGGAAGCAGTGTATGAGTTTGCCCAGGATGGCTAATGGAAGCAGAGTATGAGTTTGCCCAGGATGGCTAATGGAAGCAGTGTCTGAGTTTGCTCAGTATGCCTAATGGAAGCAGAGTATGAGTTTGCCTTGGATGGCTAATGGAAGCAGAGTATGAGTTTGTTCAGGATGGCTAATGGAAGCAGAGTATGAGGTTTCCCAGGATGGCTAATGGAAGCAGAGTATGAGTTTGTTCAGGATGGCTAATGGAAGCAGTGTCTGCAGTGGGGTTATACAGGGCAGATTGTACAGTGTGTGAGTGGTAATGAGAGGTCTGTCAGGGGTAATCCTGTGTGCCTTTATACAGCTGTCAGTGCAGTATTACAGAGATCCCAGGGAGGCGCTGGGGAAGGCTGTTCTTCACCTCACTGCAGTAGGTAAGCATCGTTATCTGACTCTGATGGAATATTTCTCTTACATTTTTTCAATAAATGATTCCATTGTATCTTAGATTCCCTATGCATTTTTATTTACTTAGAAAAATCCATGTTACCATCAAAAACATGCAATTAGTTGCTATGGTTTTTCAGGATCAGTTAAATTCCTACTCCGTAATAAAGTGTGACAGTTTATGAAGGAAGAGCCAGCACACACGTCAAAGTGGTGTTGTGGCTGAAACGGAACAGTCCTGACGTGGAACATCTTTCTTTCAGAGATCTCCCTGGATGTGGATGCGGATCGGGATGGGGTGGTGGAGACGAACAATCCGAATAAGGTAGATCCCGCCTACTGCATGCCCACTGCACCGCCACTGCACACCTACTGCACACCCACTGCACCGCCACTGCACCGCCACTGCAAACCCACCGCGCGGCCACTGCATGCCCACTGCACCTCCACTGCACACCTACTGCACACCCACTGTACCGCCACTGCACGCCCACTGCACCGCCACTGCACACCTACTGCACACCCACTGTACCGCCACTGCACCACCACTGCACGCCCACTGCACCGCCACTGCACACCTACTGCACCGTCACTGCGCCGCCACTGCGAACCCACTGCGCCGCCACTGCACACCCACTGCACACCTACTGCGCACCCACTGCGCCTCCGCTGCAAACCCACTGTGCCGCCACTGCGCGCCCACTGCGCCGCCACTGCACACCTACTGCGCCGCCACTGCGCACCTACTGCGTACCCACTGCACCACCACTGCATGCCTACTGCGCCTCCACTGCAAACCCAGTGTGCCGCCACTGCGCGCCCACTGCACCTCCACTGCACACCTACTGCACACCCACTGCACCGCCACTGCGCCGCCACTGCACGCCTACTGCACGGCCACTGCGCCGCCACTGCACACCTACTGCGCAGCCACTGCGCACCTACTGCGCCGCCACTGCGCACCTACTGCGCCGCCACTGCGCACCTACTGCGCCGCCACTGCACGCCTACTGCGCCGCCACTGCACGCCTACTGCACTGCCACTGCGCCGCCACTGCACACCTACTGCGCAGCCACTGCGCACCTACTGCGCCTCCACTGCGCACCTACTGCGCCGCCACTGCGCACCTACTGCGCCGCCACTGCACACCTACTGCGCAGCCACTGCGCACCTACTGCGCCTCCACTGCACGCCTACTGCGCCGCCACTGCGCACCTACTGCGCCTCCACTGCAAACCCGCTGCTCCTCCACTGCACCGCCACTGCACGCCCACTGCACCGCCACTGCGCACCAACTGCGTACCCACTGCACCGCCACTGCACACCCACTGCGCCACCACTGCACACCCACTGCACCCCTACACATCCACTGAACAGCCATTTCACACCCACTGCACACCTACTGCATACCCACTGCCTGCCTGCTGCCCCCATACTGCACCCCCCTACACAGCCACTGCACACCCATTTCACACCCACTGCACGCCCAATGCACCCCCACTGCATGCCGACTGCCTGCCTACTGCCCCCGTACTGCACCCCCCTACACAGCCACTGCACACCCATTTCACACCCACTGCACGCCCAATGCACCCCCACTGCATGCCGACTGCCTGCATACTGCCCCCGTACTGCACCCCCCTACACAGCCACTGCACCCCCACTGCATATCGACTGCACACCCACTGCATGCCGACTGCCTACTGCCCCCATACTGCACCCCCTACACAGCCACTGCACACCTATTTCACACCCACTGCACGCCCAATGCACCCCCACTGCATGCCGACTGCCTGCATACTGCCCCCGTACTGCACCCCCCTACACAGCCACTGCACACCCACTGCACGCCCAATGCACACCCACTGCAAGCAAAGCTGCTTCTGACAGGCTGCCCTGCAGATCTGTATAATTAGCACAGAAAGCTGCGCAGCGCACTGCTCTGTCAGAGAGGGTTAGCGTAGCAGCGCGGCGCACTGCTCTATCAGAGAGGGTTAGCGTAGCGGCGCAGCGCACTGCTCTGTCAGAGAGGGTTAGCGTAGCGGCGCGGCGCACTGCTCTATCAGAGAGGGTTAGCGAATCGGCGCGGTGCACTGCTCTGTCAGAGAGGGTTAGCATAGCGGCGCGGCGCACTGCTCTGTCAGAGAGGGTTAGCGTAGCGGCACGGCGCACTGCTCTGTCAGAGAGGGTTAGCGTAGCGGCGCGGCGCACTGCTCTGTCAGAGAGGGTTAGCGTAGCGGCGTGGCGCACTGCTCTGTCAGAGAGGGTTAGCGTAGCGGCCATAGAAATGAGCTCACTGCGCTAACACTGCCGCTTGCTTCTCTGCTGGGTGCTACTGTTGTACTCCAGGTCCTGAACCTGAAATCCTTCGGTTAAATATCCAGCCGTATGAATGGATTGTGTGTAAACATTGTACGTTGTGTAAGTGGGTCTGGATCTGAGCGTTTGTCCTCCCTGCTCTTTGTTGGTCTCAGGGCTCCTGGAAGTGGGGCCCCAGGGGCCACGGCGCCATCCTCCTGGTCAACTGCGACTCAGAGAGCACCTTCAGGAAGTCGCCAGACACAGAGAAGCCTGAGATAACCAAGGTTTCAGGTGTGGGATGACCCGTCTGCACTAGAATAAGCCACTGCTGACAGGCACATGTTCTTATTTGTATGTATATAATGTTATGTGTGTGAGGGAACAGGAGTGGTTCTGCACAGTATGTGAGGGAACAGGACTGGTTCTCTGCTATATGAGAGGGGATAGGACTGGTTCGGTGCTGTATGAAAGGGATCAGGGCTGGTTCTGTGCTGTATGAGCGGGAACAGGACTGGTTCTGTGCTGTATGAGAGGGAACAGGACTGGTTCTGTGCTATATGAGAGGGAACAGGATTGGTGCTGTGCTGTATGTGAGGGAACAGGACTGGTTCTCTGCTATATGAGAGGGGATAGGACTGGTTCGGTGCTGTATGAAAGGGATCAGGGCTGGTTCTGTGCTGTATGAGCGGGAACAGGACTGCTTCTGTGCTGTATGAGAGGGAACAGGACTGGTTCTGTGCTATATGAGAGGGAACAGGATTGGTGCTGTGCTGTATGTGAGGGAACAGGACTTGTTCTGTGCTGCATGAGAGGGAACAGGACTGGTTCTGTGCTGCATGAGCAGGAACAGGACTGGTTCGGTGCTGTATGAAAGGGAACAGGGCTGGTTCTGTGCTGCATGAGCAGGAACAGGACTGGTTCGGTGCTGTATGAAAGGGATCAGGGCTGGTTCTGTGCGGCATGAGAGGGAACAGGACTGGTTCGGGGCTGTATGAAAGGGAACAGGATTGGTGCTGTGCTGTATGTGAGGGAACAGGATTGGTGCTGTGCTGTATGAGAGGGAACAGGACTGGTTCTGTGCTGCATGAGAGGGAACAGGACTGGTTCTGTGCTGTATGTGTGGGTAAAGGCCAGACCTCTGGTCCCGGTGTCTCCACAGATCTGGAAGACATGTCACGCATGGTGGTGCGGACCAAAGGGCCAGCCCAGCTTCCTGAGGGCTACCTGCTGACCTTGCATGTGTCTCAGACTGATGCGGAAACAATCAGAGTTTTCCGGGATGGGAAGCAGAACAGCGATTCTGTCGAATTCAGTGAGTACTGCCACATGCATGAAAATAGCCATCATTCCAATACCCCTCCCTCCACCCCACCCTCTGCTTTGCCCCGCCCTCCGCCCTGCCCTCTGCTTGGCCTCACCCTCTGCCCCGCCCTCTGCTTGGCTTCTCTCTCCACCCCACCCTCTGCTTTGCCCCACCCTCCGCCCTGCCCTCTGCTTGGCCCCTCCCTCCACCCCACCCTCTGTTTGGCCCCGCCCTCCGCCCCACCCTCTGCTTGGTCCCTCCCTGCACCCCACCCTCTGCTTGGTCCCTCCCTGCACCCCACCCTCTGCTTGGCCCCGCCCTCCACCCCACCCTCTGCTTGGCCCCTCTCTCTGCCCTGCCCTCTGCTTGGTCCCTCCCTCTGCCCCGCCCTCTGCTTGGCCTCTCCCTCTGCCCTGCCCTCTGCTTGGCCCCTCTCTCTGCCCTGCCCTCTGCTTGGCCCCTCTCTCTGCCCTGCCCTCTGCTTGGCCCCTCCCTCTGCCCCGCCCTCTGCTTGGATGTGCTCTCCACACATGCAGCAGAAAGGCCAGCAAAAGCCAGCTGACAGGAAATATGAACCAGCCCTCGACCCACAGGAGCTGTTCCTGCATATCTGAAATGTCAGAGTTCAGAGTGATGACCCCCCCCCCCCCCAACAGACCCCTTACCCCTCCCATAACAGACTCCATTCCACTGACAGAACCCATCCCACTAACAGAACCCATCCCACTGACAGAACCCATTCCACTGACAGAACCCATTCCACTAACAGAACCCATCCCACTAACAGAACCCATCCCACTGACAGAACCCATTCCACTGACAGAACCCATTCCACGAACAGAACCCATCCCACTAACAGACTCACAGGAACACACATTACAAACTGTGTAATGCAGAGGAATGGTCTGAAAATGCTCTATGGTATAAAATGTTTTTTCTTTGTATTTTTATTTAGTTTTAATTGCATTACTATATTTTACACTACCACCTACCTCCTCCTTACAAAGTAAAAAGAAGAAATTGAAATAGTAATGAATAAGTATTTGAACAACTGAATGCCATGAACTTTTGGCACCATTTACTTTTTTAAGATTCAACGTTACAAATGACTACAGTTGGAAATTTCCAATAGATCCACAGGGTGAACATAGCACAGTTTCTGAACAGACAGTAATGGCACAAAGGTCTAAACCTAAATATTCTCCATTAAACTTTTTTTGCAGGCAACATCTTCAGTTACTTCACCAGAGACTACCCCCTAGTTTTGAGTGCGGACAGACTCTGCCAGGTGATACCATATAAAGGGGGCGTCATGGAAACAGATTTCTTTGTGGAGGGCCTTCGTTTCCCGGATAAGGACTTTGATGGCCTGGTCACCATCAACCTTAGTCTGCTGGAGCCCACCTCAAAGGTGCGTACCCTGCTCTGCGTGGGCTGCTCCTGGGAGACACACTGTACTACAGCGCTGCTCAGCATGCAGGTCAGCTGCTCCTGGGAGACACGCTGTACTACAGCGCTGCTCAGCATGCAGGTCAGCTGCTCCTGGGAGACACGCTGTACTACAGCGCTGCTCAGCATGCAGGTCAGCTGCTCCTGGGAGACACGCTGTACTACAGCGCTGCTCAGCGTGCAGCTGCTCCTGGGAGACACGCTGTACTACAGCGCTGCTCAGCATGCAGGACTGCTGCTCCTGGGAAACACGCTGTACTACAGCGCTGCTCAGCATGCAGGTCAGCTGCTCCTGGGAAACACGCTGTACTACAGCATTGCTCAGCATGCAGGTCAGCTGCTCCTGGGAGACACGCTGTACTACAGCGCTGCTCAGCATGCAGGTCAGCTGCTCCTGGGAGACACGCTGTACTACAGCGCTGCTGAGCATGCAGGACTGCTGCTCCTGGGAGACACGCTGTACTACAGCGCTGCTCAGCATGCAGGTCAGCTGCTCCTGGGAGACACGCTGTACTACAGCGCTGCTCAGCGTGCAGCTGCTCCTGGGAGACACGCTGTACTACAGCGCTGCTCAGCATGCAGGTCAGCTGCTCCTGGGAGACACGCTGTACTACAGCGCTGCTCAGCGTGCAGCTGCTCCTGGGAGACACGCTGTACTACAGCGCTGCTCAGCATGCAGGTCAGCTGCTCCTGGGAGACACGCTGTACTACAGCGCTGCTCAGCATGCAGGACTGCTGCTCCTGGGAGACACACTGTACTACAGCGCTGCTCAGCATGCAGGTCAGCTGCTCCTGGGAGACACGCTGTACTACAGCATTGCTCAGCATGCAGGTCAGCTGCTCCTGGGAGACACGCTGTACTACAGCGCTGCTCAGCGTGCAGCTGCTCCTGGGAGACACGCTGTACTACAGCGCTGCTCAGCATGCAGGTCAGCTGCTCCTGGGAGACACGCTGTACTACAGCGCTGCTCAGCATGCAGGTCAGCTGCTCCTGGGAGACACGCTGTACTACAGCGCTGCTCAGCGTGCAGCTGCTCCTGGGAGACACGCTGTACTACAGCGCTGCTCAGCATGCAGGACTGCTGCTCCTGGGAAACACGCTGTACTACAGCGCTGCTCAGCATGCAGGTCAGCTGCTCCTGGGAAACACGCTGTACTACAGCATTGCTCAGCATGCAGGTCAGCTGCTCCTGGGAGACACGCTGTACTACAGCGCTGCTCAGCATGCAGGTCAGCTGCTCCTGGGAGACACGCTGTACTACAGCGCTGCTGAGCATGCAGGACTGCTGCTCCTGGGAGACACGCTGTACTACAGCGCTGCTCAGCATGCAGGTCAGCTGCTCCTGGGAGACACGCTGTACTACAGCGCTGCTCAGCGTGCAGCTGCTCCTGGGAGACACGCTGTACTACAGCGCTGCTCAGCATGCAGGTCAGCTGCTCCTGGGAGACACGCTGTACTACAGCGCTGCTGAGCATGCAGGACTGCTGCTCCTGGGAGACACGCTGTACTACAGCGCTGCTCAGCATGCAGGTCAGCTGCTCCTGGGAGACACGCTGTACTACAGCGCTGCTCAGCGTGCAGCTGCTCCTGGGAGACACGCTGTACTACAGCGCTGCTCAGCATGCAGGTCAGCTGCTCCTGGGAGACACGCTGTACTACAGCGCTGCTCAGCGTGCAGCTGCTCCTGGGAGACACGCTGTACTACAGCGCTGCTCAGCATGCAGGTCAGCTGCTCCTGGGAGACACGCTGTACTACAGCGCTGCTCAGCATGCAGGACTGCTGCTCCTGGGAGACACACTGTACTACAGCGCTGCTCAGCATGCAGGTCAGCTGCTCCTGGGAGACACGCTGTACTACAGCATTGCTCAGCATGCAGGTCAGCTGCTCCTGGGAGACACGCTGTACTACAGCGCTGCTCAGCGTGCAGCTGCTCCTGGGAGACACGCTGTACTACAGCGCTGCTCAGCATGCAGGTCAGCTGCTCCTGGGAGACACGCTGTACTACAGCGCTGCTCAGCATGCAGGTCAGCTGCTCCTGGGAGACACGCTGTACTACAGCGCTGCTGAGCATTGAGCATGCAGGACTGCTGATCCTGGGAGACCCTGTAGTTCTGCACAGTGGACACTTCCGGTTATTTTTTCTATTTTCCTGAAAAGAAAACCCAGTTCCGACATCCCAGGAGAGGGCTATTTGTGTGATAATGAAAAAACCCCAGAAATCCCAGGAGTGGCGTGCTGGTGCATCGGAATCTCAGTGATCTCCTTAAGGGTGTGGAACTTGCAACACAAGAAGACACAACAGCAGCACAGTGGCAGGTCTCTTTTTGAGCCCTACCGGAGGTCCTCTCCCTGAGACAGACGCTCAGCCACGCGGCGTCTTCACACCCTAAGCCTATCCCGCCGTTACACCTGTCTGCCACACCCCTGTGTGCACCTGACCTGAGCTCATGAAGAAATCACATGGGAGTAGCCCCACCCCCAGGGACATCTGGTTCACATCACCTGATGCCAGCAACCAATCATCAAAAGGCATATAGGTGTATGTGTTTTATCTACTTGTTACAACAGATCTTTTACAACTATATTTTACAACAAATTTGATAAAGTTTTCAGCCTAATCAAATTTGGGGGGAAAGAATTGGCAGGTATTAAGGAGGAGATAAAACATTTGTTTGCCCAATGAAAATGGCAAGCACTCAGAAGCACTGTCTGAGAAAGGGAGAAGTATCCAAGCTGGCTAAGCCGCTTTGAACCTAAACTTCTATGGAAAGTGCACAATTGCCTTGTGCTGTTGAACTAGCTCCATTAAATATAACACTGCTGGTGTTATTTCAGTGCTGCTTTTCACACTGGCTGTGGAGTGAAGACAAGTCCTGTATGTTTTCTGTTGTCTACAGCTTTTCCCTGAAACGCCCATCTTCACTGACAAGGTGATGTTCCGCGTGGCTCCCTGGATCATGACCCCCAACACCCTGGATCCTGTGGAGGTGTATGTGTGCAGGTGAGGTGTGTGTGTGTGTGTGTGTGTGTGTGTGTTTGTTTGCAGGTGATGTGTGTGTGTAGGTGAGGTGTGTGTGTGTGTGTGTGTGTGCAGGTGAGGTGTGTGTGTGGGTGAGGTGTGCGTGTGTGGAGGTGAGGTGTGTGTGTGCAGGTGAGGTGTGTGTGTGGGTGAGGTGTGCGTGTGTGCAGGTGAGGTGTGTGTGTGGGTGAGATGTGCGTGTGTGGAGGTGAGGTGTGCGTGTGTGTAAGTGAGGTGTGTATGTGCAGGTGAGGTGTGTGTGTGGGTGAGGTGTGCGTGTGTGCAGGTGAGGTGTGTGTGTGTGTGAGGTGTATGTGTGTAGGTGAGGTGTGTGTGTGGGTGAGGTGAGGTGTGTGTGTGGGTGAGGTGTATGTGTGCAGGTGAGGTGTGTGTGTGGGTGAGATGTGCGTGTGTGTGTTTGTTTGCAGGTGATGTGTGTGTGTAGGTGAGGTGTGTGTGTGTGTGTGTGTGTGTGTGTGTTTGTTTGCAGGTGATGTGTGTGTGTAGGTGAGGTGTGTGTGTGTGTGTGTGTGTGTGCAGGTGATGTGTGTGTGTGTGTGTGTGTGTGTGTGTGTAGGTGAGTGTGTTTGTGTGCAGGTGAGGTGTGTGTGTGGGTGAGATGTGCGTGTGTGGAGGTGGGGTGTGTGTGTGTGTGTAAGTGAGGTGTGTATGTGCAGGTGAGGTGTGCGTGTGTGCAGGTGAGGTGTGTGTGTGCAGGTGAGGTGTGTGTGTGTGTGTGTGTAGGACGGAGTGTGGCACAGTGGGTAAGGAACTGGGCTTGTAACCGAAAGGTCGCAGGTTCGATTCCCGGGTAGGGTACTGCCGTTGTACCCTTGAGCAAGGTACTTAACCGAAATTGCTTCAGTATGTATCCAGCTGAATAAAATGGATACAATGTAAAATGCTATGTAAAAAAGTTGTGTAAGTCGCTCTGGATAAGAGCGTCTGCTAAATGCCTGTAATGTAATGTAATGTAATGTAATGTAATGTGTGTGTGTGTAGGTGAGGTGTGTGTGTGTGTTTGTGTGCAGGTGAGGTGTGTGTGTAGGTGAGGTGTGTGTGTGTGTGTGTGTGTGTGTGTGCAGGTGAGTGTGTGTAGGTGAGGTGCGTGTGTGGGTGAGGTGTGCGTGTGTGCAGGTGAGGTGTGTGTAGGTGAGGTGTGTGTGTGTGTGTGTTTGTTTGCAGGTGATGTGTGTGTGTAGGTGAGGTGTGTGTGTGTGTGTGTAGGTGAGTGTGTTTGTGTGCAGGTGAGAGGGTCAGGTGTTTACCAGCATCCCTGAAGCCGACCCATGGGATTCTCTGGCAAAACAGGAAAAGTGTTTAAAACTACTTTAAGATTCCCATGGTTTATTTTTAAAAAAATCTGACTTACATATCCATGAGATTTAGCAGCAAAGAACCTGTAAATATGAAACAAGCTGAAAAAACCTCAGTAACACTACACAACTGTTTGCACAGGGCCTGGTACAGACATACTGCACTGGGCCTGGTACAGACATTCTGGACTGGGCCTGGTACAGACATTCTGGACTGGGCCTGGTACAGACATACTGCGCTGGGACTGGTACAGACATACTGCGCTGGGCCTGGTACAGACATTCTGCACTGGGCCTGGTACAGACATTCTGCACTGGGCCTGGTACAGACATTCTGGACTGGGCCTGGTACAGACATTCTGGACTGGGCCTGGTACAGACATACTGCGCTGGGACTGGTACAGACATACTGCGCTGGGCCTGGTACAGACATTCTGCACTGGGCCTGGTACAGACATACTGCACTGGGCCTGGTACAGACATTCTGGACTGGGCCTGGTACAGACATTCTGGACTGGGCCTGGTACAGACATACTGCACTGGGCCTGGTACAGACATTCTGGACTGGGCCTGGTACAGACATTCTGGACTGGGCCTGGTACAGACATTCTGGACTGGGACTGGTACAGACATTCTGCGCTGGGACTGGTACAGACATTCTGCGCTGGGCCTGGTGCTTTAGGGTGGCAGGTGTGAGGACACGCAGGGGTCTGTGGTCTGAAGCTGGAAAATAACCTTCAGCTCCAGAGCAGCAAGCTGCTGATGTCTGTTAGCACAATGAACACTTTGTCTTGCGCTGCTGGTGGTGAAGCATGGAAGCTCATCAGTGGTAATGGCTTCTGTCTGGTGTCACGACAGCACCTCAGACAACTACCCCTTCATGAAGGCCATGACGCACCTGGCGAAGGAGAGCGGCTGCAAGCTGAAGGTCTGCCACCAGTTCATGAACAGAAATGACCGCTGGATGCAGGTGTGTACAGGGCATACGGCCACCAGGGGTGTTCAGGTAGTGCTTCAGCACAGTAAACCCAAGAAATTACTGCAAATGAGGAACGGAACCACTGTCTCTCATCCTCCAAAAAAAGAAGTTGCTGGACAGGAAAGATTTCTGCTTAATTGTGCTGAATTGTGTCTTACAGCAAGGGCCACGCTTGATGAAAACATAGTACATTTTGGAATAAATTTCCTGGCCGCAAATATTTAAGAAAACGTTTCCCAAATCCAGGTTCAAGAGTGAAACTCGTTTTACGCATGTTGTTGTTAAAAATGAACATTAGGGGAACTTCAAAGGACACTTCTGTGGAAGTAGCACTCTGTGCTTGGATCTGCCTGCAGTCAAACTGTTCTCTACTGATGGCAAACTGAGGTTTACTGGAATAATTCCAGATTTGGGATTAAGGAAAACAGATGCTGCTTTAGTTCTGGATTTGGGATTAAGGAGAATAGATGCTGCAATAGTTCTGGATTTGGGATTAAGGAGAATAAATTCTGGAATAGTTCTGGATTTGGGATTAAGGAGAATAGATTCTGGACCCAGGGGGCTTTTTTGTGCTGTATGGAAGTATCAAGCCAGATTCTCTTGACAGGATGAGATGGAGTTAGGATACATCGACTCTCCCCATCAGAGTTTCCCTGTGGTTCTGGATTCTCCTCGATGTGGACCCCTTTCTGACTTCTCCTATGAGGAGCTTCTGGTAGTAGCCGACAGATCTGCACCTTCCCAGAGTCAACATACTTTACATACAACTGCACATTACCTACACCACACCTTCACATACAACTGCATATTACCTACACCACACCTTCACATACAACTGCACATTACGTACACCACACCTTTACATACAACTGCACATTACCTACACCACACCTTTACATACAACTGCACATTACCTACACCACACTTTCACATACAACTGCACATTACCTACACCACACCTTCAAATACAACTGCACATTACCTACACCACACCTTTACATACAACTGCACATTACGTGCGCATTTCCAGGACCACACCTTTAACGACATGTGCACATTTAGTTCTCTATAAATTGTGATGTAATTTCCCTGACTTCAAGATGGCACTGTATTTCTTTCCTAGAGCACATGGTGCGGATGTGTATGGTTTAACTGTGATAAGCGCTGTTCCTGCATGCATTCTATTATGTATTACATCAAGTGAAATATACTTATGCATACACACCTGTGAACACATACACATCTCCATTATTTTCATCATATTTATGTACTTATTTTTACATTTATTCATGAACAGTTCTGAATCATTTGCATTCCTAGTTTCTATGGAATTGGCCTTTTCCAATAGTACCCAACTCCCCCCCTCCCCCCCGTCACACACACCTCAAATCATTCCTGTCTGCAACATCCCAGGGGCCAGACTTTGGCTTTGTGACGAGATCAGCCTTGTGCAAGGAGGTGTCCAGTCTCGATTCATTTGGAAACCTGGAGGTGAGCCCTCCAGTCACTGTGCATGGGAAGAGCTATCCCCTGGGCAGGATCATCATTGGAGTGGCCTTCCCCACGTGAGTCTGCAGGGTTAGGGTGGAGTGGCCTACCCCACGTGAGTCTGCAGGGTTAGGGTGGAGTGGCCTTCCTCACGTGAGTCTGCAGGGTTAGGGCGGGGTGGCCTTCCCCACGTGAGTCTGCAGGGTTAGGGTGGAGTGGCCTTCCTCACGTGAGTCTGCAGGGTTAGGGTGGAGTGGCCTTCCCCACGTGAGTCTGCAGGGTTAGGGTGGAGTGGCCTACCCCACGTGAGTCTGCGGGGTTAGGGTGGAGTGGCCTTCCCCACGTGAGTCTGCAGGGTTAGGGCGGGGTGGCCTTCCTCACGTGAGTCTGCAGGGTTAGGGTGGGGTGGCCTTCCCCAAGGCCTACTTGATGCTTATTGCTAAACACTAAAAAACTTTACATTTAAAATATTATTACATTACTGAACATGTATTATTGTTATTAGTTATTTTCAATTTGGACTACATCTCTCTTCAACAGAACCATCCATGGGCGCAACATGACCCAGGTAGTCCAGGACTTTTTGTGGGCCCAGAAAGTCCAAGAGCCAATTGCACTCTTCTCTGATTGGCTGGCTGTTGGTCATGTAGATGAATTCATGTCCTTTGTCCCTGCTCCCGACAGAAAGGTAAAATAGTTACCTAATCAGTAGTTGAAATAGAAAGATGACAACCTTACATCAAATCCATTTAATGTCAAATTCTGAATATTGCTAAACAGGGATGTAATTGACACCATTTTAAAATCTTTGGTTTTGCTTAGCTGGAGATTGAACATACAAATTTACATATTAAGAGTTGACTGAAATGGCCAGGAAACAATCTTTGCAGTGGAAGGGGATAATCAGTGCAGAAGGAAGGGGATAATCAATGCAGTGGGAAGGGGATAGTCATGGAGTGGGAATGAGATAACCATTGCAGTGGGAAGGGGATAGTCATGCAGGGGAGGGGGATAACCAGTGAAGAGGGAAGGGGATAATCAGTGCAGTGGGAAGGGGATAGTCGTGCAGTGGGAAGGGGATAATCAGTGCAGTGGGAAGGGGATAGTCATGCGGTGGGAAGGGGATAATCATGCAGTTTAAGGGGATAATCTCTGTGGTCGACAGGGCTACAGCTTTGTTTGTAACGGTGGTCTGCCTGTCTGCAGGGGTTCCGGCTGCTCTTAGCCAGCCCAGACGCTGCATACAGTCTCTTCCAAAATTTACAGCATGATGGACATGGGGAGGCAAGGCTATTTGAGGGTAATCCTATGTTTCTACATTGCAATTTGGATATAGTATATTTTCTTAGACACTTAATCCACATTAAATCCATATCTCTTTGCGAAGAGGCTATTTCCCTTGAAGGAGTCTGAAGTTTTATACAGTGTTTGAGGTGGGAGAGCATTTGGTGAACAAATTAATCAAAATGTACAGTACTAATTTATTATATCTAAACTATTTGCTTGCATGAAGCGATTTTAATGCATATTTTTATTGTACCTTTAACAGGGGTTCCAGGTAAAAAAACCATGTCTGTGGATGATATACTAAGTGACCCTCAACTCAGGTACACTAACAATTATGTCCAGGTGAGAACAATTTCACATATGAACATCCCCTTCAGCTCAAAGTTTGTTATGATTCATAATTAGCCATGAATATTATGTCATTATTTATAGGCTGTATAGGTTCCCTTATGCAGGGTAATCATACTGAGAGAAACAGCTTGAGTAGATGCACACACAATGTGCTGTGATGCACAGCCTGTTGGTGTAACTGTGAGTGAGATTCTGACTTCAGTTGATACTAGAGGACAGGCATCAGGTATAACATTGGAAATTAACATGCAGGGCTCCCCTCAATTTAGTTGATTTTCTGTCTTAGATTTACCATTGCATGTTACTGCACTGCATTGTGTTGAGTGTCTGTGTTAGGGTTTAATACCACATTCTACAGGACGGTATTTGACTGATTGACCTGAGCCTGCAGTACTGGTTTCCATGGTGATTGTGGTTTTGCCAAAAGGGCTGCATAGACTGGAACCGGGACGTCCTGAAGGAGGAGTTGGGTCTGGAGGAGGGGGATATCATAGACCTGCCCATACTGTTCAAACTGGATGAAAAGAACCTGGCAGTGGCCTACTACCCTGACATGGTGAGACCACGCCCTTCCACTATCGCCCAACACACACCTGAGGGCCCACCAGCAAACTCAAACTAGCGTTAAACACCCCACATATCAGCCCTGCATATTCTGTGCTGGACAACCGGCCAGCAGAAGCCGTTATTCCCCAGGGCCCACCCTGCATGGCTCACTCAGCATGTGCATCTGATCACATGACTCCCTACCTGCCGCGTGTGCATCTGATCACATGACTCCCTACCTGCCGCGTGTGCATCTGATCACATGACTCCCTACCTGCCGCGTGTGCATCTGATCACATGACTCCCTACCTGCCGCATGTGCCTCTGATCACAAGTCCCTACCTGCCGCCTGTGCATCTTATCACATGACCCTACTGCTGGAGTCAGCTGACTGCAGAGGGGCGAGTGTTGGGATTGGGATGGTGTGTGGGGCGGTTTGGGGTGGGAAACGAGTCACGTGTGTCTCCTGTGCCCCCATCCCGTGCAGGTGAACATGATCGTGCTGGGGAAGAACCTGGGGGTGCCCAAACCCTTCGGCCCGCAGGTGAATGGACAGTGTGCGCTGGAGGCGGAGATGAGCGCCCTGATGGGCAGGCTGGGCCTCACCTGCTTCTTCATCGATGACTTCACTTCCTACCACGTGAAGCTGGGGGAGGTGCACTGCGGCTCCAACACCCGCCGACAGCCCTTCAGCTTCAGATGGTGGAACCTGGAGCTCTGAGAGGGGGGGGGGGGAGAGGAGGGGGGGGGAGGCAGGGAGAGAGGGAGGGGGAGGGATGGAGGGGGGAGAGAGGGGGGGAAAGACAGGGAGAGGGAGACAGGGATAGAGGGAGGGGGGAAAGACAGGGAGAGGGAGACAGGGAGAGAGGGAGGGGGGAGACAGGGAGAGGGAGACAGGGAGAGAGGGAGGGGGGAGGCAGGGAGGGGGAGGGAAAGGGAAGGAGGGAGGGAGAGGGATGGAGGGGGAGGGGGGGAAGACACGGAGAGGGAGAGAGAGGGTGAGATAGGGAGGGAGAGGGAGGGGGGGAGAGGGGGGGGAAGACAGGGAGAGGGAGACAGGGAGAGAGGGAGGGGGAGGGAAAGGGAAGGAGGGAGAGGGATGGAGGGGGGAGAGAGGGGAGGGAAAGACAGGGAGAGGGAGACAGGGAGAGAGGGAGGGGGGAGACAGGGAGAGGGAGACAGGGAGAGAGGGAGGGGGGAGGCAGGGAGGGGGAGGGAAAGGGAAGGAGGGAGGGAGAGGGATGGAGGGGGAGGGGGGGAAGACACGGAGAGGGAGAGAGAGGGTGAGATAGGGAGGGAGAGGGAGGGGGGGAGAGGGGGGGGAAAGACAGGGAGAGGGAGACAGGGAGAGAGGGAGGGGGAGGGAAAGGGAAGGAGGGAGGGAGGGAGAGGGATGGAGGGGGGAGAGAGGGGAGGGAAAGACAGGGAGAGGGAGACAGGGAGAGAGGGAGGGGGAGGGATGGAGGGGGGAGAGAGAGGGAGGGGGAAAGACACGGAGAGGGAGAGAGGGAGGGGGGGAGTTGGAGAGAGGGAGGGGGAGGGAAAGGGAAGGAGGGAGGGAGGGAGAGGGATGGAGGGGGGAGAGAGAGGGAGGGGGAAAGACATGGAGAGGGAGAGAGAGAGGGTGAGATAGGGAGGGAGAGGGAGGGGGGGAGAGAGAGGGAGGGAAAGGAGAGAGATGGTGGGAGAGAGGAGAGAGAGAGAGGGCCGTGTGTGTAAGAGAGAAGGAGAAGGGGGTAAAATCAGTTCTTCTGTGATTATGTGAAGCCCTGGTTTGGATTTGGTTCAGGGTGTGGACCCAGAGCCAAAAGACAAGACAAGGCAACCAGCAGTGCTTCAGCTCAAAGGGCTGTATATTCTAACGTACCTGAGCAAACCGTCTTCACGTTTCCATGGGGGCGTAGAGAGTTTTGCGGGTACAATACAGCCATATAGAATAGCAATAGAACAGATAACGGTCATTAGTTTAGTACTGAGTTTTTACAAGCATAGCTTTTCTGCATGGTTTCCATAGCAATATGCGCAATCCCTCCAATAGTATGCTTGCTTAGTTCAAAGTAGATTAGTGTTTTGCAAGGAAAGAAACTTCCAGATGATTTATATTCCTCATTCCAGCATTCATCAGCTGAAATCCTTAGTCTGACAGATCTACTGAATTCCTACCTGATTCTGTGACAACATGCCAGGTGTGAGGGAGCTAGTCTGTCACATTTCATCTTCATACAGTCAGAGAGTAAAAGGAGTTTAAACAACGTCATGTAAACCACTTTTATATCCTGCATTTGGAACTGGCAAAGGAGCAGCACAGGTGGTCTACTGTCGTTCAGACTTTACACTCTCTGCGGACGAGGAAGTGCTTCAGAAGTTTCTAGAGTGCTGGTGTGCTGGGGTGTAGCTTCATAGCAGTAATCTGGGAGGAGGTGCTTCTGTCCACTTCTTAACAAATGCATTTGAATAAAATTAAATGATTCATTTTCAGTGTGATGCTTTGGGAGTTTTTTGTGTTAAGTATCTTGCAGTGTGATCTTTTATAGTGGGGAATATAACTGAATATCCCACGATGTGTGCTCATACCGATGGATAACAGGCTAACTGCAACCAAGCTCTGTTTGACTGAGGTGAGTCTGTACAGAGAACACCGGCCATTCACTGTAGACTGACAGGCCTGACAGTGTTAGAATTCATTCAATATACTGTATAACTCCGCATATTGTGTCTAATTCATTATCAGTTTACATGTATATAAAATATGGAATATCTGAGCCAGACTCCAGGGAAACCTGCAAAATAATAACCACCCATATGCCCAGTTTATTACATTTTTTTATCTTGGTTGTATTTCCAAAAAAGGTGTACAATTTAAAATCAAGTCCATTCATACACAAGCTTACTTCAGCATTTATCAAACACAGCAAAACACAAATGCAGTCATTAGCATGAAGCCCATCAGTGTGGACCAGGTTTCTAAGAACAGCTCCACCCTCTTCTGTGGAATCATATGCGCTATGCTCCATTTTAATTTCCAGAATGAAGAAACGCATCAACTTTGGAACCAACAAATAAAACCTGTGCTTTTACAACTCCTCCTCACTAGAGGGCAGTAGTCTATTACGTTTGAGGCATTTAACAAAGAGAACAGAGTGCTGACGTATTCAGTGCAGTTCTTGACATTACTGAACAATCTTTTCAATTCAGGCATGGTCAAGAATGCTAAAGTTATGGAAGGAACCAACATATTATTTGTATGTTGTATGCGCGGTACTGAAATGCATGTCTGCTGTTAGTGTTATTTGTAGAGTAAAGCGATCTGCTAGGTAAACTACATTCGTCCACCGTTTTCAGATTACTGCTGTTCAGAGAAGTCCAAAACTTCTGACAGTGTCAAAAAACACTTGGGGCCAATGTATAATTAACAAATTACATTAACCGTTCTTTGACATGTACACACACTATTAATTGTCAGATATGCAGAAATGATTCCGTATCTTAATTGGATTTACATTCAAACTGGGTGGCAGATCTTAGTCTTATATGTCTTTTCTCTAAGACTGATCTCTTATAGACAGCAGGTTGAATAAACAGCTATAAAGGAAACTCATTCACTGTCATACCACTGGTATGTATGTCCCACAGTAAATAAGTTATTATTCTGTGATTATTTCTGTGATTATTGCCTGCACAGAGTACTGTTTGCTTTTCTCCTGACGATTTCATTTAATGCTGTTTTTAAAGATCTAAGATTTAAAAATCATCTTCTGCTTCCCTATTAATACAAATAATTAGTACATTCAGCAATGATTATTTTCTTTTTTGAACATAATGATCCTATAAAAGAATTCAAATCAATGTTTTCCAAAAATATGTCGATCACAACTGTTGCATTTTCACAAATATGAGGACTTTGTTTTCAGAACATGAGGAAGAGCTGGGGCTGGCTTAGCTGTCTGGTAGAGCTCACTGCTCAAGACAGCTAACCCCTAACTGCTCTGGTGAATGAGAGGCATCAATTGTAAAGCGCTTTGGATAAAAGCGCTAAATAAATGCAGTCCATTTACCATGTTCATCCACAAAGAAAAAGCAGACAAGGTAGTGTTCTCTTTCAGAAAGCTGAGAGGGTCCCCACACAGCACAGTGAGGTTCCCCACACAACACTGTGGTTCCCCACACAGCACAGAGAGGTTCCCCATACAGCACAGTGAGGTTCCCCACACAGCACAGAGAGGTTCCCCACACAGCACAGTGAGGTTCCCCACACAACACTGTGGTTCCCCACACAGCACAGAGAGGTTCCCCACACAGCACAGTGAGGTTCCCCACACAGCACAGAGAGGTTCCCCACACAGCACAGAGGGGTTCTGGCCATGCCGGTTCTTTAGTGTGCAGGGTCTGACCTTTGACCCACTCCCAAGCCCTGTCTTTTCAGACTCTACCAGCCGCTAGTTCGGTCTCCAGAGCTCACAGAACAGCAGCTCATCTCCATATGTACATCACAAGGTTCAGTCAACAATAAGCAATAAATAGAAATGAAAAGAACACACGATACAGTACCTGCACAGTATTACTGTTTAAAGGACGCAGTGTGCAGATTCACCACAGGGGGGAGCACTGGCATCGCAGTGTGTCTGCAGTACAGTTTCTCATGGGGGGGGGGGCATCTGTACTAACCCTTTCACACAAAACAAAAGACCGTCGTTAAAAAAGAATCTTATTTTTCATGTTTGGTGGAATAAAAAGGTCGAGTGAAACATGGTTTCAATGTTCCTACAGCAGCTCTGTTTCATAAGCGTCTCTTTTCACCCCAGCCTCACACATTTAGAACACAGCGTTGCATTCTGTCATAATCCATTGCTTTCAGTGAAGAACTTCCTCGTGATATTAAAAAAAATATTAATGAATTCTTGGACCAAACCTTTCGCCAAATGCCCCCAAATATCACAGACTGTACTGACTGAGGTTGAGCTTGGTAGTTTAGCTGCAGAGAACCACGTTTGGTTTAGCAAGCGTTCTGACATCGCATATCACTGAACAGTAGCTTACAAATGGTGTCTATCCACACACTACCTGCATAAACACTAACACTCCACAATGATCCATATTCAACATTAATCACTTAAAACTGAGACGTTTAACAAACACAGAGAGTTACATGACTGATGACACCGGAGCTGCACAGGATGCATATAATGGTTTAGGGTCTCTAATGCCTAGCATACGCTACAGGATCTTTAGTCAAGTTTTTGCAGTTATCAAAAGAAAATCCTAAGAAAACCCCCACCTCGGACTGCCCGTTAACATGAGACTGTCAGAGACTCAATCGCAGCTCTCCCCATCCAGTCTTACGCTAGTGCGCGACTCCTGCACGAATATCAAACTGATTTAACTTCATCACAAGGCTTCAGGCATGGCTTGTGCAGTGTGTGACTCCCTGTGACCACAGGCTGTGACTATGTCTTTCCTACAATGGCAATACTAGAAATGTTTATAAATGTGAGATGCTCTCTATTATTAGGATTTTGAAAGCTTTATAGAGTACACAAGGCATAATTTAGTGAATTTGGGTTCTGTAATGTGCTAGGTTCTGTAATGTGCTGGGTTTAGGTTCTGTAATGCACTGGGTTCTGCAATGTGCTGGGTTTAGGTTCTGTGATGCACTGGGTTCTGAAATGTGCTGGGCTCAGGTTCTGTAATGTGCTGGGTTTGGGTTCTGTAATGTGCTAGGTTCTGTAATATGCTGGGTTAAGGTTCTGTAATGCACTGGGTTCTGAAATGTGCTGGGTTCAGGTTCTGCAATGCACTGGGTTTGGGTTCTGCAATATGCTGGGTTTGGGTTCTGTAATGTGCTGGGTTCTACAATATGCTGGCTTTGGGTTCTGTAATGTGCTGGGTTTAGGTTCTGTAATGCACTGGGTTCTGAATTGTGCTGGGTTCAGGTTCTGTAATGTGCTGGGCTTAGGTTCTGTAATGCACTGGGTTCTGTAATGTGCTGGGTTCAGGTTCTGTAATGTGCTGGGTTTGGGTTCTGTAATGTGCTGGGTTTAGGTTCTGTAATGTGCTGGGTTCGGGTTCTGTAATGTGCTGGGTTTAGGTTCTGTAATGTGCTGGGTTTGGGTTATGTAATGTGCTGGGTTTTGGTACGGTAATGTGTTGGGTTCTGTTATGTGCTGCATTTGGGTTTTGTTGTTCCCTCAGCTTGTCTCCCTTGCTCAGATCCCGCTGAACACTGCCCATCGCTGAACACTGCACATCGCTGAACACTGCCCATCGCTGAACACTGCCCATCCCTGAACACTGCCCATCGCTGAACACTGCACATCACTGAGCACTGCACATCACTGAACACTGCCCATCGCTGAGCACTGCACATCGCTGAACACTGCACATCACTGAACACTGCCCATCGCTGAACACTGCCCATCGCTGAACACTGCACATCACTGAACACTGCCCATCACTGAACACTGCCCATCGCTGAACACTGCACATCACTGAACACTGCCCATCGCTGAACACTGCACATCACTGAACACTGCCCATCGCTGAACACTGCACATCACTGAGCGCTGCACATCGCTGAACACTGCCCAGCGTTGCTGCAGGATCTATAGTGGCGTTCTGCAGCTCCCAAAGGCCGTGCCCCGACTCCTGTGAGAACGCTGACACCTGCAGCTCGGGACGGGCCCGGGGAAAGAGGTTACCACACAAAAATGACAGGAAGAAGGGAGGAGTGCGGCGTGGTGAGGGGGAACACAGGAAGCCCCGCCCTGACGCAGGGCAGAGGCTGCTGGGTAAACGGACTGGCACAGCGAGGGTGGCGAGGGGGCCCACAGTCCCAGGGCTCATTCCTGCCCGACAAACTGCCCCTCATCCTCCTCGTCTTCATCTTCATCCTCAATGGTGCCCAAAAACCCAGGAGCATCTGTTCTCTGAGAGGCAATGCTGTCAGGAATGCATATGGGAATGCTGTGAGGATAGAAGGAAAACGAGGTCACTCTGACAGAAGGACTGTGGGGGGGGGGGGGGGGGTGGTTATACTGGGGTGGCTGTGGGGGGGTTTATACTGGGGTAGCTGTGGAGGGGGGGGGGGTGGTGGTTATACTGGGGTGGCTGTGTGTGTGGGGGGGGGTTATACTGGGGTGGCTGTGGGGGGGTTTATACTGGGGTAGCTGTGGGGGGGGGTTATACTGGGGTGGCTGTGGGGGGGTTATACTGGGGTGGCTGTGGGGGGGTTTATACTGGGGTAGCTGTGGGGGGGTTATACTGGGGTGGCTGTGGGGGGGGGTTACACTGGGGTAGCTGTGGGGGGGGGGGGGGGGGGGGGGTTTATACTGGGGTGGCTGTGGGGGGGGTTATACTGGGGTAGCTGTGGGGGGGGGGTTATACTGGGGTGGCTGTGGGGGGGGTTTATACTGGGGTAGCTGTGGGGGGTTTATACTGGGGTGGCTGTGGGGGGGTTTATACTGGGGTGGCTGTGGGGGGGGGGTTATACTGGGGTGGCTGTGGGGGGGTTTATACTGGGGTGGCTGTGGGGGGGTTATACTGGGGTGGCTGTGTTATTTTATAAACCATAAGGGCTGTGCACTACTACACAATATAGCGCATTTTTCTACAGCACATTAATTGGAGGCTGGTACAGCACACACACATGCAGGTACACAGCAACTTACATCCACCCACCGGCTTAACCCCGCCCATGACCTTAACCATACCCACTACCCTAACCACAACCACCATCACAACCCCGCCCACTACCCTAATCATGCCTACCACCCACTACCCTAACCCCACCCACTACCTTAACCATACCCACCACCCTCACCCCACCCACCAACCTAGCCCCACCCACTGCCCTAACCATACCCACGACCCTAACAGCACCCACTACATTAACCATACCCACTACCCTAAACACACCCAGCACCATAACCCTGCCCACCAACCTAACCATACCTATGACCTTAATCCCACTCACCACCTGGACACCACCCTACACCCTAACCCCACCAATGACCCTAATCATAACAATACCCCCACAACAATAACCCCACCCACTACCTTAACACCACCCGCCACACTAACCCTGGAAACACAGGACAGCTGACCTGTTGATGGGCATCCATGAAGCAGTCTGGTGAGAGGGGCTAGCAGTTCTACATAAAACAGACAGACCGGTTAAGAAAGAGAGTACCTTACCATACTGTACATATTCTGTGTATCATTCACCTGTAGAATGCCTTAATTACCCACTCTGCTCACTGTGTAAAGACACCAATTTAGAGCCAATTTAATCATCTTCAGTCATCTATGATACCTGCACTTTCTGTTTTTCTTAAAAATGTGAGAGGGAATTATCCTCAAAGAATGCACTTCCTTTCAAAAAGATGTGCACGCACACACACACAATATAAACACAGACACACACACTCTCAGACAGACAGAAACACACACACACAAACACACCAGTGGCTGGTCCGGCTTGGTGCAGGCCTCAGGTTGTGCGGTCCTCGTCACTGTGGGGGGACAGACAATATTCCAATGATGAAACCCCCTCCCACAGAGTGTGTTTTAATATCCTATCTAATGCCTACTGTACAGAACCTAAATCTCACAATTACAAATGATACAATGACTCAGGTGCACAAAGTTATTCATTTCGAATGAGAAAAAGTTCCATATCAGACACCAAAATAAAGCAATAAATTCCAAGTAATGGTGGACATGGCTGGGTCAGTGGACTGCTCATTATACACACTGAGTGTAGTCTGGGATTAGAGGTGGGGAAGGTGAGTGTAGTCTGGGATTAGAGGGGGGATGGTGAGTGTAGTCTGGGATTAGAGGTGGGGAAGGTGAGTGTAGTCTGGGATTAGAGGGGGGAAGGTGAGTGTACTCTGGGATTAGAGGTGGGGAAGGTGAGTGTAGTCTGGGATTAGAGGTGGGGAAGGTGAGTGTAGTCTGTATTAGAGGGGGGAAGGTGAGTGTAGTCTGGGATTAGAGGTGGGGAAGGTGAGTGTAGTCTGGGATTAGAGGTGGGGAAGGTGAGTGTAGTCTGGGATTAGAGGGGGGAAGGTGAGTGTAGTCTGGGATCAGAGGTGGGGAAGGTGAGTGTAGTCTGGGATTAGAGGGGGGAAGGTGAGTGTACTCTGGGATTAGAGGTGGGGAAGGTGAGTGTAGTCTGGGATTAGAGGTGGGGAAGGTGAGTGTAGTCTGTATTAGAGGTGGAAGGTGAGTGTAGTCTGGGATTAGAGGTGGGGAAGGTGAGTGTAGTCTGGGATTAGAGGGGGGAAGGTGAGTGTACTCTGGGATTAGAGGTGGGCAAGGTGAGTGTAGTCTGGGATTAGAGGTGGGGAAGGTGAGTGTAGTCTGTATTAGAGGTGGAAGGTGAGTGTAGTCTGTATTAGAGGTGGGGAAGGTGAGTGTAGTCTGGGATTAGAGGTGGGGAAGGTGAGTGTACTCTGGGATTAGAGGTGGGGAAGGTGAGTGTAGTCTGGGATTAGAGGGGGGAAGGTAAGTGTAGTCTGGGATTAGAGGGGGGAAGGTGAGTGTACTCTGGGATTAGAGGGGGGAAGGTGAGTGTACTCTGGGATTAGAGGTGGGGAAGGTGAGTGTAGTCTGGGATTAGAGGGGGGAAGGTGAGTGTAGTCTGGGATTAGAGGGGGGAAGGTGAGTGTACTCTGGGATTAGAGGTGGGGAAGGTGAGTGTAGTCTGGGATTAGAGGGGGGAAGGTGAGTGTACTCTGGGATTAGAGGTGGGAAGGTGAGTGTACTCTGGGATTAGAGGTGGGGAAGCTGAACACACGGATTAGAGGTGGGGAAGGTGAGTGTACTCTGAGATTAGAGGTGGGGAAGATGAGTGTAGTCTGGGATTAGAGGTGAGGAGGCTGAACACACAGAGATTAGAGGTGGGGAAGGTGAGTGTAGTCTGGGATTAGAGGGGGAAGGTGAGTGTACTCTGGGATTAGAGGGGGGATGGTGAGTGTAGTCTGGGATTAGAGGTGGGGAAGGTGAGTGTAGTCTGGGATTAGAGGGGGGAAGGTGAGTGTACTCTGGGATTAGAGGTGGGGAAGGTGAGTGTAGTCTGGGATTAGAGGTGGGGAAGGTGAGTGTAGTCTGTATTAGAGGGGGGAAGGTGAGTGTAGTCTGGGATTAGAGGTGGGGAAGGTGAGTGTAGTCTGGGATTAGAGGTGGGGAAGGTGAGTGTAGTCTGGGATTAGAGGGGGGAAGGTGAGTGTAGTCTGGGATCAGAGGTGGGGAAGGTGAGTGTAGTCTGGGATTAGAGGGGGGAAGGTGAGTGTACTCTGGGATTAGAGGTGGGGAAGGTGAGTGTAGTCTGGGATTAGAGGTGGGGAAGGTGAGTGTAGTCTGTATTAGAGGTGGAAGGTGAGTGTAGTCTGGGATTAGAGGTGGGGAAGGTGAGTGTAGTCTGGGATTAGAGGGGGGAAGGTGAGTGTACTCTGGGATTAGAGGTGGGCAAGGTGAGTGTAGTCTGGGATTAGAGGTGGGGAAGGTGAGTGTAGTCTGTATTAGAGGTGGAAGGTGAGTGTAGTCTGTATTAGAGGTGGGGAAGGTGAGTGTAGTCTGGGATTAGAGGTGGGGAAGGTGAGTGTACTCTGGGATTAGAGGTGGGGAAGGTGAGTGTAGTCTGGGATTAGAGGGGGGAAGGTAAGTGTAGTCTGGGATTAGAGGGGGGAAGGTGAGTGTACTCTGGGATTAGAGGGGGGAAGGTGAGTGTACTCTGGGATTAGAGGTGGGGAAGGTGAGTGTAGTCTGGGATTAGAGGGGGGAAGGTGAGTGTAGTCTGGGATTAGAGGGGGGAAGGTGAGTGTACTCTGGGATTAGAGGTGGGGAAGGTGAGTGTAGTCTGGGATTAGAGGGGGGAAGGTGAGTGTACTCTGGGATTAGAGGTGGGAAGGTGAGTGTACTCTGGGATTAGAGGTGGGGAAGCTGAACACACGGATTAGAGGTGGGGAAGGTGAGTGTAGTCTGGATTAGAGGGGGAAGGTGAGTGTAGTCTGGGATTAGAGTTGGGAAGGTGAGTGTACTCTGAGATTAGAGGTGGGGAAGATGAGTGTAGTCTGGGATTAGAGGTGAGGAGGCTGAACACACAGAGATTAGAGGTGGGGAAGGTGAGTGTAGTCTGGGATTAGAGGGGGGGAAGATGAGTGTAGTCTGGGATTAGAGGGGGAAAGGTGAGTAGTCTGGGATTATAGGTGGGGAGGCTGAACATACAGGGATTAGAGGTGGGGAAGGTGAGTGTAGTCTGGGATTAGAGGTGAGGAGGCTGAACACACAGGGATTGGAGGTAGGGAAGGTGAGTGTAGTCTGGGATTAGAGGTGAGGAGGCTGAACACACAGAGATTGGAGGTAGGGAAGGTGAGTGTAGTCTGGGATTAGAGGTGGGGAAGTTGAGTGTAGTCTGGGATTAGAGGTGGGGAAGGTGAGTGTAGTCTGGGATTAGAGGTGGGGAAGGTGAGTGTAGTCTGGATTAGAGGTGGAAGGTGAGTGTAGTCTGGGATTAGAGGTGGGGAAGGTGAGTGTAGTCTGTATTAGAGGTGGAAGATGAGTGTAGTCTGTATTAGAGGTGGAAGGTGAGTGTAGTCTGGGATTAGAGGTGGGGAAGTTGAGTGTAGTCTGGGATTAGAGGTGGGGAAGGTGAGTGTAGTCTGGATTAGAGGTGGAAGGTGAGTGTAGTCTGGGATTAGAGGTGGGGAAGGTGAGTGTAGTCTGTATTAGAGGTGGAAGGTGAGTGTAGTCTGGGATTAGAGGTGGGGAAGGTGAGTGTAGTCTGGGATTGGAGGTAGGGAAGGTGAGTGTAGTCTGGGATTAGAAGCGGGGAAGGTGAGTGTAGTCTGGGATTAGAGGTGGGGAAGGTGAGTGTAGTCTGGTATTAGAGGTGGGGAAGGTGAGTGTAGTCTGGGATTAGAGGTGGGGAAGGTGAGTGTAGTCTGGGATTAGAGGTGGGGAAGGTGAGTGTAGTCTGGATTAGAGGTGGAAGGTGAGTGTAGTCTGGGATTAGAGGTGGGGAAGGTGAGTGTAGTCTGGATTAGAGGTGGGGAAGGTGAGTGAAGTCTGGGATTAGAGGTGGGGAAGGTGAGTGTAGTCTGGATTAGAGGTGGGGAAGGTGAGTGTAGTCTGGGATTAGAGGGGGGAAGGTGAGTGTACTCTGGGATTAGAGGTGGGGAAGGTGAGTGTACTCTGGGATTAGAGGTGGGGAAGGTGAGTGTAGTCTGGGATTAGAGGGGGGAAGGTAAGTGTAGTCTGGGATTAGAGGGGGGAAGGTGAGTGTACTCTGGGATTAGAGGGGGGAAGGTGAGTGTACTCTGGGATTAGAGGTGGGGAAGGTGAGTGTAGTCTGGGATTGGAGGGGTGGAGGCTGATCCTGGACCAGTAACTGTTCTGACCTGCAGGGCTGCTGCTGCCGCTGTGTGCCGCCCATGAGCCATAGATAAACGCATCCTGCTTGTGTGGAGTCCCCACAGAAGAGAGACTCTCCTGTAACACACACACCAATGAGACACACACACGCACGCACACACAAGCACACACACACCAGTGAGACACACACACGCATGCACACACACACACACACACACACACCAATGAGACACACACACACCACACACACACACACACCAATGAGACACACACACACATACCAATGAGATGCGCACACACACACACGCACCAGTGCAGTGTCGTACTCCTCCCCAGGCTCGTTCAGGTTCTCCTCCACCACACTCCCGAAGCTGCTGCCACTGGAGGAGTGGGAGAGGTCAGCAGCCTCTGGGATAGAAGGAGCCCTGCAACAGAGAACAGTGCTGCACACCTGCGTCACCCAGGCAACCGGCATAGTGCATGTGTACCCACATATTACACCCTCTACAGAGAACACCTGTACCCACATATTACATCCTTTACAGAATACACACACACATATTACACCCCCTACAGAGTACACCTGTACCCGCATATTACACCCTCTACAGAGAACACCTGTACCCACATATTACATCCTTTACAGAATACACACACACATATTACACCCCCTACAGAGTACACCAGTACCCACATATTATACCCTCTACAGAGCACACCTGTACCCACATATTACATCCTTTACAGAATACACACACACATATTACACCCCCTACAGAGTACACCTGTACCCACATATTACATCCTTTACAGAATACACACACACATATTACACCCCCTACAGAGTACACCTGTACCCGCATATTACACCCTCTACAGAGCACACCTGTACCCACATATTACATCCTTTACAGAATACACACACATATTACACCCCCTACAGAGTACACCTGTACCCACATATTATACCCTCTACAGAGTATACACACATATTACACCCTCTACAGAGTACACCTGTACACACATATTACACCCTCTACAGAGTACACCTGTACCCACATATTACACCCTCTACAGAGTACACCTGAACACACATATTACACCCTGTACAGAGTACACCTGTACACACATATTACACCATCTACAGAGTACACCTGTACCCACATATTATACCCTCTACAGAGTACACCTGTACCCACATATTACACCATCTACAGAGTACACCTGTATACACATATTATACCCTCTACAGAGTACACCTGTATACACATATTATACCCTCTACAGAGTACACCTGTACACACATATTACACCCTCTACAGAGTACACCTGTACCCACATATTACACCCTGTACAGAGTACACCTGTACCCACATATTACACCATCTACAGAGTACACCTGTACCCACATATTATACCCTCTACAGAGTACACCTGTATACACATATTATACCCTCTACAGAGTACATCTGTACACACATATTACACCCTCTACAGAGTAAACCTGTACCCACATATTACACCCTCTACAGAGTACACCTGTACACACATATTACACCCTCTACAGAGTGCACACACATATATTACACCCTCTACAGTGTACACACACACACATATTACACCCCCTACAGAGTACACTTATACCCACACATTATACCCTCTACAGAGTACACACACATATTACACCCTCTACAGAGTACACTTGTACCCACACATTATACCCTCTACAGAGTACACACACATATATTACACCCTCCACAGAGCGCACACACACATATTGCACCCTCTACAGAGTACACTTGTACCCACACATTATACCCTCTACAGAGTACACACACATATATTACACCCTCTACAGAGTACACACACATATATTACACCCTCTACAGAGTACACTTGTACCCACATATTATACCCTCTACAGAGTACACACACATTACACCCTCTACAGTGTACACTTGTACCCACACATTATACCCTCTACAGAGTACACACACATATATTACACCCTCTACAGAGTACACACACATATATTACACCCTCTACAGAGTACACTTGTACCCACATATTATACCCTCTACAGAGTACACACACATTACACCCTCTACAGAGTACACCTGCACACACACATATTACACCCTCTACAGAGTACTCACCTGTTCTTTGTGGTGGGCATCTCAGGCGAGCTCTGATTGGACGAGTTCTCAGACTTAGGGTCCTGCGACACATGGCCACTCTCTGGAGTCTTCTGCATGCTGGGGTTAGGGTTGGGGGGGGGGGAGCAGAATGTGAGGTGCAGGGCACAGATACTAATGAGACAGCCCACCAGCTAGAGCACAGCTGGCTTCTCGTCCCCAGTAAGAATCCCCACAGCCTTTACACATCCCCAAAAGCAGGTCCTACATGGAACTGCAATGGATGTTCTGCCCATAAGATTGCCACTCGAATGTTCATCTACAGCCCTACAGCGTATAAAACTGCCCTAACTTCCCCAAAACACAGAAACCTACCCTAATTGCCCCCACAGCACAGAAAACTGTCTTAACTGTCTGACCATTTTATTGCTGAACAATCTGTGGATTCCGCACTATCCATTTCCTGTGTTCTACCTCCTCTCTCCCTAATGGTCACCTCCTGCCCCACACCTCCTCTCACCATCTGCAGCACTCACCTCCTCTCATGTACCTCCTGCCCCACACCTCCTCTCACCGTCTGCAGCTCTCACCTCCTCTCCTGCACCTCCTGCAGCACTCACCTCCTCTCCTACACCTCCTGCCCCACACCTCCTCTCACCATCTGCAGCACTCACCTCCTCTCCTGCAACTCCTGCCCCACACCTCCTGCAGCAGTCACCTCCTCTCGTACACATCCTGCCCCACACCTCCTCTCACCATCTGCAGCACACACCTCCTCTCCTGCACCTCCTGCCCCATACCTCCTCTCATCATCTGCAGCACTCACCTCCTCTCATGTACCTCCTGCCCCACACCTCCTCTCACCGTCTGCAGCTCTCACCTCCTCTCCTGCACCTCCTGTAGCACTCACCTCCTCTCACCGTCTGCAACAGTCACTTCCTCTCCTGCACCTCCTGTAGCACTCACCTCCTCTCCTGCACCTCCTGAATGTTCTCAATGCCAATAGCACTGCTCCTCCGGGAGTTATAGGCTCCAGATTTCTTCCGTGTTGGACTTTTCCCAGGGATGATTACAGACTGAAAACACACACACAGACATCAGCCTGAGGCATTATGGGAGGAACACCATCAGAAAATATCAGAAACATCATTTCAAAAGTCATTTCAAAACTCCCTGAATGTTGCTTTCAAAAACTTGACATACTTGTCAGAAATAGGGTCTTGTAAACTTTATCTGTACTGTAGTCAGGTGGCTGGTGAGCTGAAAATAGACCGGCGGAATACTTCCCTTTAAACAGACACTGGTCTCAGCCCGTTTTAAATAATTTTCCTTCATTAACAAGTGCGCCAAAAATCTAAATAATAATTGCGGATATCGCTCTCTGTTCACAGGTAACAGTCTGATATAACTCTCTGCTCACAGGTAACAGGCGGATATCACTCTCTGCTCACAGGTAATAGGCTGATATCACTCTATGCTCACAGGTAATAGGCTGATATCATCACTCTCTGCTCACAGGTAATAGGCTGATATCGCTCTCTGCTCACAGGTAACAGGCTAATATCGCTCTCTGCTCACAGGTAACAGGCTGATATCATCACTCTCTGCTCACAGGTAACAGGCTGATATCATCACTCTCTGCTCACAGGTAACAGACTGATATCATCACTCTCTGCTCACAGGTAACAGGCTGATATCATCACTCTCTGCTCACAGGTAATAGGCTGATATCATCGCTCTCTGCTCACAGGTAACAGGCTGGTATCACTCTCTGCTCACAGGTAACAGGTTGATATCACTCTCTGCTCACAGGTAACAGGCTGACATCGCTCTCTGCTCACAGGTAACAGGTTGATATCACTCTCTGCTCACAGGTAACAGGCTGATATCACTCTCTGCTCACAGGTAACAGGTTGATATCGCTCTCTGCTCACAGTTAGCAGACTGATATTACTCTCTGCTCACAGGTAGCAGACTGATATCACTCTGCTCACAGGTAACAGGCTGATATCACTCTCTGCTCACAGGTAGCAGACTGATATCGCTCTCTGCTCACAGGTAACAGGTTGATATCATTGCTCTTCGCTCACAGGGTTACTTACAATGCCAGGATTTCGGTGGGCCTCTGAAGGATTGTGGGTAAAGCTGCCACTGAGGCTGGTGGAGACCACGTTTGGCTTCCTGTTACTGAGGCCCATAGCGTCCATGGACTGGCTCCGGCTGCGAATCACACGCTGCAGATAGAGACCCAAACACACTGAGCTCGCACTGCTGAACTCCACCACCAGGAGGCAGTGTGCAACAGGGACAGAGCCCAGATAGAGGGAAATAAAAGAAAAATGGAGAGAAAAAGAATGATATAAACTGATATACTGGCAAAAATGAAGAAGAATGAGAAGAGTGTTAAGGCTGAATTAGAGGGTGAAATCTGAGAAACGGTTTACGAAGGCCTTCATTCACACATATACACACACACGCTTACACACACACACACACACACACTCACACGCTTACACACACACACATACACACACGCTTACACACACACACACACACACACACACACACGCACACACACACACACACGCTTACACACACACACACACACGCATACACACACACACACACACACACACACACACACACACACACGCTCACACACACACACGCACACGCTCACACACACACACACGCACACACACACACACACACACACATGCTTACACACACACACACACACACACGCTTACACACACACACACACGCTCACACACACACACACGCTTACACACACACACACACACACACACACACACACGCTTACACACACACACACACACGCACACGCTTACATACACAAACACATGCTTACACACACACACACACACACACACACAGGCTTACAAACACACACACACACACACTTACACACACAGGCTTACACACGCACACACACGCTTACACACACATACACACTTACACACACACACGCTTACACACACACACACACACGCTTACACACACACACACACACGGTTACACACACACACACACACGCTTACACACACACACACACACGCGCTTACACACACACGCTTACACACACACACACACACGCTTACATACACACACACAAACACGCTTACACACACACACATGCTTACACACACACACACACACACACACAGACGCTTACACACGCTTACACACACACACACACGCTTACACACACACACACGCGCTTACACACACACGCTTACACACACACACACACGCTTACATACACACACACACACACAGGCTTACACACACACACACACACACACACACACACACACACGCTTACACACACACACACACACAGGCTTACACACACATACACACACACACACTTGTAAACTGGTACATTTTTTAATTGACTGTCAGCCTGCACCCATCAGATCTCACAGCACTGGACCTCCTAATGGATACCTGAAAGTTTGGATCAACAATGGATGCAATTTATATAGCACTTTTTCCAGCTATTACGGCTACACAAAGCACCACCCAGCTCATCAGGAGCCATTAAGGGTTAGGTGTCCTGCTCAAGGAAACTCCCCCAGAGGGCTGGGGATCGACTGCCAGCTCTCTGACTGCCAGACGCCCACTGTAGGTCCTGAGTTAACGCCCCCGAGGGAAGGTGACAAACAGCTCATGAGGTCCTCACACGAGTGCCGTGACAGGGTCAGCCAAATGTCATTACGCTCAGACGTCACTCAAAAGGCACACTGCACAGCTCACACTGCGAATAGTGGCAGTTGCACAGGCCCTGCCCCTGGGCGGGTCTGGTTGTAGTGCCAATTGCACAGGCTCTGCGCCTGGGCGGGTCTGGTTGGAGTGGCAGTTGCACAGGCCCCGCCCCTGGGCGGGTCTGGTTGGAGTGGCAGTTGCACAGGCCCCGCCCATGATTACCTTGAAAGACTCGAAGAAGCCGCCGCCCCCGCCGGCCCCGTTCTCCAGCCTGTCCTCGTCACCCAGGCCCATCATGGACTGGCTGTGCAGATGAAGCTCCTCATACAGAGTCTCCAGCAGGGCAGTCCGAGTGCGCTCCTAACACACACACACACACACACACACACACACACACACACCATATACACACGCACACACCAAACACGCACACGCGTGTACACGCGCACACACCAAACGCACACCACACACACACACACACACACACCATATACACACGCACACACCAAACACGCACACACACACACACACACACACACACACACCAAACACGTACACACACACACACACCATATACACACGCACACACCAAACACGCACACGCGTGAACACACACACGCACACCAAACACGCACACACACACCATATACACACGCACACACCAAACACGCACACGCGTGCACACGCGCACACACCAAACGCACACCACACACACACACACACACACACCAAACACGCACACACACACACACACACACCATATACACACGCACACACACACACACCAAACACGCACACACACACACACACACCATATACACACGCACACACCAGACACACACACACGTGCACACACACACACACACACACACACACACCAAACACGCACACCACACACACACACCAAAAAAGCACACACATACAAACACACCAAAGACACGGACACACACACACACACCATATACACACGCACACACCAAACACGCACACGCGTGCACACACACACACCAAACACGCACACCACACACACACACACACACACCAAACAAGTACACGCACACAAACACACCAAAGACATGGACACACACACACACATACATAGACACACACACACACACACACACAAACGTATGCACGCACACACGCACACACAAACACAATAAGATAACTTAGAATACAGGCTTTTGTGCACTCAGGATAGAGATGCAGTGTTTGAGCCACGACACTCCTCTCACCTAACTATAACCCTAACCCCCTAACCTAACCCTAACCCTAACACTAACCCTGATCCTAACTCTAACCCTAACCCTGATCCTAACCCTAACCCCCTAACCTAACCCTAACCCTAACACTAACCCTGATCCTAACTCTAACCCTAACCCTGATCCTAACTCTAACCCTAACCCTGATCCTAACCCTAACCCCCTAACCCTAACCCTAACCCTAACCCTAACCCTAGCCCTAACCCTAGCCCTAAACCTCTCACCTCCAGTTTGGCGAATTTCTCTGCTTTGTAACAGGCACACTCTGCATTGATGAGCTTCGTCAGCAAGAACTCATGGAACTCTGCTCCCTGAAAGCAGAGCAGAGAGGAGGTTCACTGAGGGAGGTGAAGGAGTTGCAGGGGAGGGATGAAGGGAGGTGCAGGGGACAGAGGTAGGGAGGTGATGGTGGGGGATGTAGGGAGGAGCAGGGGATGGATGCAGGGAAGTATAGGGGAGGATGTAAGGAGATTTGGAGAGGGATGTAGGGAGGAGCAGGGGAGGGAAAAATAAAGAGAAGTGAAACCAGACTTGAACTCCTTTTCTCCTGTGGACTGGAAGATAATCCAACTTCTCATTTATACACTTATCTGCTCATCCTGGCCCATTGTGAATCATACTGGTGATGTGTGAACATCAATTGCTCTTGTGTGGTGACATTAGGGTGCAATTCTCAGTAGCAGACACTAGAGGGTCTGGTTCTTAATGAGTGCAGGTGAAACTGAATGGCACTGGCTCACCTTTCTGAAGATGGCAGGATCTGGAAGAGCTGGCCTGAAGAAAGGCACGTCGTCGCGCGCAGTCACAGACACCTGGGGGGGGGGGGGGGGGGCAGCGTCACAGTCAGCGTGTGAAATGCAGCTACTATAGCCTGCTACACACCGCTCATACAGACAGCTACTAAAGCCTGCTACACACAGGTCATACAGACAGCTACTAAAGCCTGCTACACACCGCTCATACAGACAGCTACTACAGCCTGCTACACACAGCTCATACAGACAGATACTAAAGCCTGCTACACACAGCTCATACAGACAGCTACTAAAACCTGCTACACACCGCTCATACAGACAGCTACTAAAGCCTGCTACACACAGCTCATACAGACAGCTACTACAGCCTGCTACACACAGGTCATACAGACAGCTACTACGGCCTGCTACACACAGCTCATACAGACAGCTAATGCAGCTACTCCAGCCTGCTACACACAGCTCATACAGACAGCTAATGCAGCTACTGCAGCCTGCTACACACAGCTCATACAGACAGCTACTAAAGCCCGCTACACACCGCTCATACAGACAGCTACTACAGCCTGCTACACACAGCTCATACAGACAGCTAATGCAGCTACTACAGCCTGCTACACACAGCTCATACAGACAGCTACTACAGCCTGATACACACCGCTCATACAGACAGATACTACAGCCTGATACACACAGCTCATGCAGACAGATACTAAAGCCCGCTACACACCGCTCATACAGACAGCTACTACAGCCTGCTACACACAGCTCATACAGACAGCTAATGCAGCTACTACAGCCTGCTACTCACAGCTCATGCAGACAGCTAATGCAGCTACTACAGCCTGCTACACACAGCTCATGCAGACAGCCCGCTACACACCGCTCATGCAGACAGCCCGCTACACAGCTCATACAGACAGCTAATGCAGCCTGCTACACAGCTCATA
Source organism: Anguilla pacifica (assembly GCA_039654925.1). Taxonomy (NCBI): domain Eukaryota; kingdom Metazoa; phylum Chordata; class Actinopteri; order Anguilliformes; family Anguillidae; genus Anguilla; species Anguilla pacifica. Next base: position 55,866,988 of record CM077296.1, read on the forward strand.
CAGACAGCTAATGCAGCTACTGCAGCCTGCTACACACAGCTCATACAGACAGCTAATGCAGCTACTGTAGCCTGCTACACACAGCTCATACAGACAGTTACTACAGCATGCTACACACCGCTCACAGACAGCTAATGCAGCTACTGCAGCCTGCTACACAGCTCATACAGAAAGCTAATGCAGCTACTACAGCCTGCTACACAGCTCATACAGACAGCTAATGCAGCTACTGCAGCCTGCTACACACAGCTCATACAGACAGCTAATGCAGCTACTACAGCCTGCTACACACAGCTCATGCAGACAGCTAATGCAGCTACTGCAGCCTGCTACACACACCTCATATAGACAGCTAATGCAGCTACTGCAGCCTGCTACACACAGCTCATACTGACAGCTACTACAGCCTGCTACACACAGCTCACAGATAGCTAATGCAGCGACTGCAGCCTGCTACACACAGCTCATACAGACAGCTAATGCAGCTACTGCAGCCTGCTACACACAGCTCATACAGACAGCTACTGCAGCCTGCTACACACAGCTCACAGACAGCTAATGCAGCTACTGCAGCCTGCTACACACAGCTCATACAGACAGCTACTACACCATGCTACACACAGCTCACAGACAGCTAATGCAGCTACTGCAGCCTGCTACACACCACTCATACAGAAAGCTAATGCAGCTACTATAGCCTGCTACACACAGCTCATACAGACAGCTAATGCAGCTACTACAGCATGCTACACACAGCTCATACAGACAGCTAATGCAACTACTACAGCCTGCTACACACAGCTCATGCAGACAGCTAATGCAGCTACTGCAGCCTGCTACACACAGCTCACACAGACAGTCAATGCAGCAACTACAGCCTGCTACACACAGCTCATACAGACAGCTAATGCAGCTACTACAGCCTGCTACACACAGCTCATACAGACAGCTAATGCAGCTACTGCAGCCTGCTACACACAGCTCATACAGACAATTACTACAGCATGCTACACACAGCTCACAGACAGCTAATGCAGCTACTGCAGCCTGCTACACACCGCTCATACAGAAAGCTAATGCAGCTACTACAGCCTGCTACACAGCTCATACAGAAAGCTAATGCAGCTACTATAGCCTGCTACACATAGCTCATACAGACAGCTAATGCAGCTACTACAGCATGCTACACACAGCTCATACAGACAGCTAATGCAGGCGTTGCACTAAAGGACAGCGCGGTGGACATTTAAGAGGGGTAGAACAGTAAACGATTCTGTAGAAAGCTACAGAAGATTCTGCAGAAAGCATGGTACTGAGTACTGTGTCCAGACAGCGCTGGTTTATAGGATGTTAGATGGACAGTATGGTACAGGACGCTGTAGAGAATGGGACATTACAGGGCAGTGAGGGTGTATGAGCACACCGTACTGAGCCTGTGCTCCAGGCCCGGTCAGGAGGCATTACCTTATACAGCGCACTGCCAGAGCAGCCCTGCTCCACCTGCACCACCACGTACGCGTGCAGGAAGTTGGACGCGATCATGTCGGGCACGAAGGGCGTGTTCTCCTCCTGGAACACGATGGCCACGATGTCATTTCCTATATGGCGTTTCCTCTGCAGCTGCAACAGATGGCCAGACGTGTGTTACCATGGTGACAGACGAGCACGGCACGCCCCACACCTCATCGCTCTGTCCTCTGAGGACTGCGAACACAGCCCTTCACACGGTCGTCTCCCGGGAAACGGGCTGCAGATATCAGCCTCTCACGGTAAACAGTTCTGTTGACTGTGAGGTCATAGTTATATGACCTCACAGGACGCTCTGCTCTAAACCCGCATGGGAAACGGCAAAGCCCTTTATCACGTTGTAAACTCCACTGATAGAATGCACAGCACCTGCAGTTTGCACCAGTTTATTCATGCTAATATTTGCCTTCAGGGCTGAACTCCCATGCCTCTTCATTATTTGCTGATTTAGGAGCTTTACAGCGCACTGCCTTGGCAAATGTTCCCCAGAATAATTAAGCAGCCGTTTAAAAGCTGGAGGGTGAAAGTGCTGAATGAAGACAAGGGTGGTTCTGTAAGAGGAAGGAGGGAGGTGTGCACCTGTTGGGCGTCTCCCTCAGTGTACGGCAGCTTGGTGGACACGTGGAACATAATCTCCTTGTCGTGGAAGAGGGTGTAGACCGACTCGGTGCCTGTCTGTCCGTGAGTCACGTCCAGCCCGCCGCGGAATCTGGAGAACAGACTCATGGCCTAAGTCTATCGAGCACCACATCCCACAATCCTCCTGGGCACTGAGATTCACCCTTCACACAGCAGCCAAAGGCAGGCTTCATTTCCCCCTGCACCCCATGATGCCTGCTGCAGAGGCCCAGGCCCAGGGGTGCTGCCAGCATTCTCAGGCCCCATGAGAAGATCCCGCCCCCCGCCCAGGCCACCCCCTCCCAGGCATTCAGATCGCTTTGAATCATCCCCTGCTCATTGGGTGTTGATATGACAACCAATCAGAAGCAAGGCCATATAACAACCATGTGATAAGAAAAAAACATGGCCAAGCCGCATGGCCAAGCTGCTGATTGGCTGTCACAACACCCAAAAGACACAGTAGTCTTAGATGTTTTTCAAATGGCCTCTGGAGTTTTGAGGTTCTGTATCAGTTTTTATTATTACAGGAAAAAAGACAATAATTCCAATACCCCACATGGCAGCAATGACTGCTATTGTACTCAAATATATTATATATTACACATATCATTTAGTAAATATGATGGTGGTTTATGGGCCAGCCCTACCTGTGAGCCTCATGCTTACCCTTTGAAGTCATGCAACTGGATCTTCTGTCCCAGGAACTCCAGGAACTCCACAAAGGCGGGGCTCTCCTCACTGTTCCCAAACAGCTCCTCTTCGGTAGCCTGGCAACAAGCACAAACGCATTCACAAACAGGAAGTTCAACAGGAAGTAAACCCTTAGAGGTTTAGAAAGACCACAAGACTGACTCATTGTGATATAATCATCATTATTACGATTAGCATGCTTTCCATAAAAAACCCAAATTATGCATTACTAGCCACAGAATCCATAAGATTATGATTGTACTCTCAGCAAATGATAGAAGCTTGTAGCTTGACCCTAGGGATGAGTCCCAAATTGCCATAGAAACACAATGAAGAGCCTGCTCCTCCAAACATTGAATCATGTGGCTGAAACTCAGTATATAAAGCATGTAGAGGTTTAGTTGTTCAACCAAATATTAGAATGGGTGATCTAAGCATGATCTAAGCGTGATCTGAGTGTGATCTAAGCATGACCTAAGTGACTTTGTGCTTGGAGTCAGACGTGGTGAAACAGCTGCCCTCCTGGGATTTTCATGCACCCCAGTCTCTAGAGTTTTTACAGACAGTGGTGCAATAAACAAAAAAACACCCAGTGAGCAGCTGTTCATTCTGTGAGCAAAAACACCTTGTTAACAAAGCCAACCCGAGGCAGGGATAAGCATGGGCAGAAATGCAGTCACACTGTCATCAGCTGCTGAAGCGTTTGGGCTAAAAAACAAAAAAGAAATCAGGCTTTTTACCCGTCACATGGCCTGGGAACATAGCAATTTGGATATTAGCTATTAGGAAATAAAAGCATGTCTAGTCAAGCTTACGTTAACATTAATTGCCACACACGTGGTTAAAATTCCAGCATGCCCAATTTTGTACAGCAGGGAGTCAAATTCTTAATCCAGAAATCACTGCCATTCATGATGACCTCACCTGCCCAAACTTCTGATAGATGACCCCAAACTTGAAGTTGTTGCTGATAACGTGCTCGTCAAAGGTAACAATGAGCCTGGAGGCCTGAAATAGAGAACAGGTTACTCAGGGGGGAGTGGCAACTGATCCAGGATCAGGGCTGTCAATCACCAAACCTGGGGAACCCCAGCAAAGCAGGAATAAAGGCTGCTTCCCCTTGACCAATCAGATAAGCTCATTTGACCCTACTAAGAACATTAAGTTATATTTATATTACATGCGCGTGTTTTATGTGTGAAGACTGCACTGCTCAGGTCATGAGGGTTCCAGTGGAGAAGGCCCCGCCCTCTGCTTGTGTATGGCCTACACCAGGGCTGATGCCACTGCTTCTCCTGTAGCCCTTACTGTAGCCACGCCCACATCACTGAGAGTGACAGCTTCATTACTACAACACATCAGGCCCAGCTCATACCTACCTTTGGGTACAGGACGGGGTAGAATCGGTCCACATTCACCTCCTCACACACCAGCTGGGGAAAAGAAAAAACACTAAATCTCTTTTAAACCAAAGGAATATTTGTAAATTTATTCAATAAATTGGCAATGTGTTTGTCTTTAACCTTCAGTAGGTAAGACATTAAGTAACTGTTACCATCTTCCATCTCCTAAAAATGAGCTCACTGGCTGCTGAGGACAAAGAAGCTGTGCGTGTGTGAATGTATATGTGTGTGACAGAGTGTGTGTGTGTTTGCGCGTGAGTGTGTGTGTGTGTGTGTTTCTTGTTTGTTTCTTCTTATTTAGAGTCATGTCGGCATCTAAGGCCATTTCATGGCAAGAACATGGTAATGATAACATTTCAATATATAGAAAGTAGAAATCGATCAATAGAAAACAAGAAAATTAAATAAAACCTATATAAGATGTTTCAAATATTTTCAGGGGACACCTTGTTAAAAACATCTTTCCTGGAACTTCCTGAATAAAACCGTTGTGTGCGTGTGTGTGAGTGTGTGTATGTGTGTGTGCATGCGTGCGTGTGAATGTGTGTTTGCGTGTGACAGGGAGTGAGTGAGTGACAGCAGTATGAGTGACTGACAGGAGTGTGAGTGAGTGACGGGAGTGTGAGTGAGTGACAGGGAGTGAGTGAGTGACAGGGAGTGAGCGAGTGACAGGGAGTGAGTGAGTGACAGGGAGTGAGCGAGTGACAGGGAGTGAGTGAGTGACAGGGAGTGAGCGAGTGACAGGGAGTGAGTGAGTGACAGGAGTGTGAGTGAGTGACAGGAGTGTGAGCGAGTGACAGGAGTGTGAGTGAGTGACAGGGAGTGAGTGAGTGACAGGAGTGTGAGCGAGTGACAGAGTGTGAGTGAGTGACAGGGAGTGAGTGAGTGACAGGAGTGTGAGCGAGTGACAGAGTGTGAGTGAGTGACAGGGAGTGAGTGAGTGACAGGAGTGTGAGCGAGTGACAGAGTGTGAGTGAGTGACAGGGAGTGAGTGAGTGACAGGAGTGTGAGCGAGTGACAGAGTGTGAGTGAGTGACAGGGAGTGAGTGAGTGACAGGAGTGTGAGTGAGTGACAGAGTGTGAGTGAGTGACAGGGAGTGAGTGAGTGACAGAGTGTGAGTGAGTGACAGAGTGTGAGCGAGTGACAGAGTGTGAGTGAGTGACAGGGAGTGAGTGAGTGACTGACAGGGAGTGAGTGAGTGACAGGAGTGTGAGCGAGTGACAGAGTGTGAGCGAGTGACAGGGAGTGAGTGAGTGACAGGAGTGTGAGCGAGTGACAGGGAGTGAGTGAGTGACTGACAGGGAGTGAGTGAGTGACAGGAGTGTGAGCGAGTGACAGCAGTATCTGGGTGCAGGTGTGCCATGGAGCCCCTCCCCATGCGGAGCAGCACAGCAGTCCCTACCTTGGCCATCTGCACCACGTTGGGGAATTCCGTCAGGCAGGATATGGGGATCACGTCCTGATAGGTTTTCAACTTCGACCTGAAAAAACAAAAACGCAAAAATGATGCTTCATATTAAAACTGGGAAAAATTGCAACTAAATAATTTCTTGCTAAACTTAATCTTTCTAGCTTTCTTTTTTTCAGCTACAGATCAAATTCAGAAGAGAAATGGAGGGGCTATTCGGTTTCAGGAGAAACGTACAGCTAGTTTTACTGAAAGGACAGAATGAGGGGAGGGAGGGGCTCTCTGGAGTGATCTGTGTTTACACGGACGGACCAGCGCCCTGTGGGCAATGCACATCGGTCCCTGTGGGCATGGCGTTCTATAAATCAGTTCACAGAGCACCCCGTTTCCCGCTGCTGTTTGAGGGGTGACCCCACAGACCCACACCACCACCCTCTGGGGTCCTATTAAAGGGCCTCTCTTTGGCAGTTCCCAAAAAAACCAACGTCCAAATGCAAACGCAATATCCAATGAAATATCAGCATGAAAACATTTCACTGAAACCTGGAGGAACTCAGACACAAGGTGTCTGGGGGGAGACAGAATTACTGAAATAATCCTGTTTTATATCCACGCCTAACTGCGCTCATATAGAGTCCAATAAGGATCATATTAATCACTGTAACAGAGTACTTTACTATAGTTAAATCAGGCTATCAGAGTACTGCACTAGTGTTAAAAGCACTCTACCAAGTACTCTAATAGAGTTGAAACCAATAAGATTACTCCCAGTTAAAATGGCTCTAATTTAGTACTAAAGCATTGCCCTGAAGGAGAAGGGGTAAAAGATGGACAGAAAAGCAAGGGATAGAGGTGAAAGAGTGGAGTGGAGGAGTGAGATACCTCAGGATCAGCCGGAGGTGCTCCTGGTCCCCAATGACATCATACCGCACGGAGAAGACCAGATGCCCCAGCACACTGTCCATGGAGTAGAAGTTAAAGTGTTCCTAAAGAGACCAGCAGACTCATCACTGAGAACCCGTCCCCTCCACACACGTCTGTTATCACTGAGAACCCGTCCCCTCCACACAAGTCTGTTATCACTGAGAACCCGTCCCCTCCACGCAAGTCTGTTATCACTGAGAACCCGTCCCCTCCACACAAGTCTGTTATCACTGAGAACCCGTCCCCTCCACACAAGTCTGTTATCACTGAGAACCCGTCCCCTCCACACAAGTCTGTTATCACTGAGAACCCGTCCCCTCCACACAAGTCTGTTATCCCTGAGAACCCGTCCCCTCCACACAAGTCTGTTATCCCTGAGAACCCGTCCCCTCGACACAAGTCTGTTATCACTGAGAACCCGTCCCCTCCACACAAGTCTGTTATCCCTGAGAACCCGTCCCCTCCACACAAGTCTGTTATCACTGAGAACCCGTCCCCTCCACACAAGTCTGTTATCCCTGAGAACCCGTCCCCTCCACACAAGTCTGTTATCACTGAGAACCCGTCCCCTCCACACAAGTCTGTTATCACTGAGAACCCGTCCCCTCCACACAAGTCTGTTATCACTGAGAACCCGTCCCCTCCACACAAGTCTGTTATCCCTGAGAACCCGTCCCCTCCACACAAGTCTGTTATCACTGAGAACCCGTCCCCTCCACACAAGTCTGTTATCACTGAGAACCCGTCCCCTCCACACAAGTCTGTTATCCCTGAGAACCCGTCCCCTCCACACACGTCTGTTATCCCTGAGAACCCGTCCCCTCCACACAAGTCTGTTATCACTGAGAACCCGTCCCCTCCACACAAGTCTGTTATCCCTGAGAACCCGTCCCCTCCACACAAGTCTGTTATCACTGAGAACCCGTCCCCTCCACACAAGTCTGTTATCACTGAGAACCCTAACCCCTCCACACAAGTCTGTTATCACTGAGAACCCGTCCCCTCCACACAAGTCTGTTATCACTGAGAACCCGTCCCCTCCACACAAGTCTGTTATCACTGAGAACCCTAACCCCTCCACACAAGTCTGTTATCACTGAGAACCCGTCCCCTCCACACAAGTCTGTTATCACTGAGAACCCTAAAGTAGGCAGTATATTTCGTAAGAAGTAGAACTTTTTGAGCAAAACAAAGCAATGAGAACAATTGAAGGATAAATAGATGCGGTGTTGTGTGTTCGTATGGTGCAGTGTGCGACGGCCTCCAGGGAGAACTTTTGGAAAACTTCTTTCTTGTTCTCCGACCTCCCCCTCTCAGCTATTGGTCCAAATGTCACATGGTTGGTTACGGCATGGTTGAGAGTTCAGAGGGCAGACTTCACATGCTAATGTACGGAGAGTCAACGCCAATCTCTCTTCTGTAGAGATGGGGATTCTGAGTTCCCGCATGTTTGATGAATGGTGCTACTCGTTTCAGCAATGCTCTGGTGAATGAGAGGCATCAATTGTAAATGCAGTCCATTTACCATTTACCAGCAAGTCATTAAAACGCCTAGCACACATTCGGAAATAAGAGAAAGTGGACCCCCTCGTCTAAACTCTGCATTTGCCGAATGAACAGACAAAACTCTCCATTCTCCGTCCAACTCTGATTTAGAGGGTGAACGTACCATCTCCTTTGCCTTTTTTTCTTCTTTTGCATAGCTAGATAAACTAAAGTCACTTTAAACACTTAAAACTTTTTGTTTTGTGTTGTGATCAGAGGCTGTAAAAAATATGGACAAAGCTACTGTGACGTCACCCATTGCATCTCCATGGGTCTCTAAAACCCGTTTTGAAGCTCAAAAGACTCTTAATTCGCTTCGTGAAACTGAAAATTTTGCAATGTTTATCCCAAAATCGGGATTATAGTAGCTTTGCCACATGTGTGAAACATGGCCCAGGGAGACATTTACGGAATGTACACGACTGACAAGCCGTCAAACACGTTTGACAGATTGAATATTTGCCGGTTAGGGTTAGCTAGCTAGTCAAATAGCTTGGTAGCCGAAGTTGCAAAGTTTTAGCATAGGCTACTGGACTACCAAATATAACAAGCTGATTACGCTTTCTGCCAATTAATTATTTGGTTAAGTAGGCTAAAGGAAATAGTAAAAATGACTCGCCTACCGAAAAACTTAAGAGGAGGATTATTTTATGGTCGTCTACTGCAGCTGTAAATAGCACACGCCATAATTAAATCACTACGAAATGGGATGCCTGCATTTTCTGACTTCGCACAGGTGAACCGTGGTCGGAGCCACAATGTCAAGGCCAAGAGGCGCCACCTCCCACCCCAATGACCATAGACTGTAGCCCCTACTGTAGCTTAGTCCTCCGCAGTAATCAGGAAGTGACGTAAACTGTACCTCATTGGTCCACAACAAATATAACAGTGCACAAATGACACAATAAATCATGAAATCGACCCATGGACAGTCATAAGACGAATAAAATACACATATTGTGACTATTTGTACTCATGAGAAAAAATTATTGACTTTGTATTTTGACCGCATTTGTACCGTAGACGTACATGGAAACCGGATATGAAAACACCTATACTGGAGCCAACCGTAGTGGCGCTAGTGAGCAACCAGGAACAACAAGACCAGGAAATGAGCTTCAAAAACGAAGTCCGGTTTTGGCCGCTTGGTTGTGATCTTGCGTAGCCCTTCTCTTTATACATCCATGGCGTAGCCGCGAGATGGAGGTCTGGGCGAGATTCCAGCCCCGGTTAATAGCTGCCTTGTAATAATTCACGCCCCAGCGGCGTGGAGTGACTTTAAACGGTGCGTTGTTCTCACTGAGTATACCGACAACAGTGTTCATGGACATGTTCGCCGGTGGTTCTCAATCCTGAAGTTCTTTCTTCTTACTGAGTATACTGCCAGCTTAACCCCTCCATACACATCTGTTATCACTGAGAACCCTAACCCCTCCACACACATCTGTTATCACTGAGAACCCTAACCCCTCCACACGTCTGTTATCACTGAGAACCCTAACCCCTCCACACATGTCTGTTATCACTGAGAACCCTAACTCCCCCACATGTCTGTTATCACTGAGAACCCTAACTCCCCCACACGTGTTATCATTGAGAACCCTAACCCCTCCACACGTCTGTTATCACTGAGAACCCTAACTCCCCCACACGTCTGTTATCACTGAGAACCCGCCCCCTCCACACACGTCAGTCCTGCCTGCTGCCACCTGAGTGAGTCCTTCCACCTGCTGTAGGCCTCAACCTGGAGGCCTCCCAGCCCACAGCACATGAGGAACACATGCAGTTAGCGAGCAGAGCTTAAGACCCAGGTCCTAAGCCCAGGCGAGAGACTGACGGTGGAGTTTATTAAGTTCTACATGGACTAGCATCAGTAATACTCATAATTACACTGAGAACACGCAAGTAAACAATGAAGGTGTTTCATTGCACATTTGCTCTGAAGCAAAGAGAGATGTGGAAGGTGTCTGGGCTGGGTAAACTTGGCCATGCCTGGTGAGGAGAGGCTCACAGCTGAAGCATCAAGCAGGAGGTGTGTAAGAATATGACGGAGGTACTCACCTTGCCAAGGAAGTTCTTCCTGTAGATCATGGCAGTGGTGTTGGTTTCCAGCTGAACGCGAGATGGGGTTGAGGGCATGTGCTCAGGATTGGGGGCTTCCCCTAGCTCATGATTGGTCCCCTCAATCCAGTAGCCCCCAAACTGGGGCAGCAGGATCAGAGGGAAGGGGCTTTTACGACCCAACACCTGGTAACCACAGCAACAATACGGGAGGTCAACAGGTTCCACCAAAACTGACACACGCACACGCACGCACGTGCACGCACGCACATGCATGCATGCATGCACGCACGCACACGCACGCTCACACACGCGCACACTTCTCATTAGGGCATTAGAGCAGGTAGTCCCCTTGTGACAGAACACAACTATAAACAAACATTTTCTTATTCTCTCTGTAATGTGAGTGAACGGATGGATACTCATTTCAGACGCTGAAGAGGCTGCAGTACCTCATGTACACTGGGGTACGGAATGTAGTCTTCCTCAGTCTGCGGAGAAGAGAACACAGAGCTATCACTGTGTAATAATGACCCACAGAAGCCCAACATGGTTTAAGACGGTCACTACGAGCTTTAAACGCCCAGGCGAGCGAGAGAGAGAGAGAGAGAGAGAGAGGATCGCTACAAGCTTTAAACGCCCAGGCGAGCGAGAGAGAGAGAGCGAGAGAGAGAGAGAGAGGGCCACTATGCGCTTTAAATACCCGGGCGAGTGAGAGAGAGAGAGGGCCACTATGCGCTTTAAATACCCGGGCGAGTGAGAGAGAGAGAGCCACTATGAGCTTTAAATACCCGGGCGAGCGAGAGAGAGGGCCATTATGCGCTTTAAATACCCGGGCGAGTGAGAGAGAGAGGGCCACTATGCGCTTTAAATACCCGGGCAAGCGAGAGAGAGAGAAGGGGCCACTATGAGCTTTAAATACCCGGGCGAGCGAGAGAGAGAGAAGGGGCCACTATGTGCTTTAAATACCCGGGCGAGTGAGAGAGAGGGCCATTATGCGCTTTAAATACCCGGGCGAGCGAGAGAGAGAGAGCCACTATGAGCTTTAAATACCCGGGCGAGCGAGAGAGAGGGCCATTATGCGCTTTAAATACCCGGGCGAGTGAGAGAGAGAGGGCCACTATGCGCTTTAAATACCCGGGCGAGTGAGAGAGAGAGGGCCACTATGAGCTTTAAATGCCCAGGCGAGCGAGAGAGAAGGGGCCACTATGCGCTTTAAACGCCCAGGCGAGCGAGAGAGAGAGAAGGGGCCACTATGAGCTTTAAATACCCGGGCGAGCGAGAGAGAGAGGGCCACTATGCGCTTTAAATACCTGGGCGAGCGAGAGAGAGAGAAGGGGCCACTATGAGCTTTAAATACCCGGGCGAGTGAGAGAGAGAGGGCCACTATGCGCTTTAAACGCCCAGGCGAGCGAGAGAGAGAGAAGGGGCCACTATGCGCTTTAAATACCTGGGCGAGCGAGAGAGAGAGAAGGGGCCACTATGAGCTTTAAATACCCGGGCGAGCGAGAGAGAGAGGGCCACTATGCGCTTTAAATACCCGGGCGAGTGAGAGAGAGAGGGTCGCTATGAACTGTAAATACCCGGGCGAGTAAGAGAGAGAGAGGGTCGCTACGAGCTTTAAATGCCCTGATTAAACTCCCAGGCGAGAGAGAGAGAGAGAGAGGGTCTTTAAACGCCCTGATTAAACTCCCAGGCGAGAGAGAGAGAGAGAGGGTCTTTAAACGCCCTGATTAAATGCCCAGGTGTGTGAGAGAGAGAGAGGGTCTTTAAACGCCCTGACTTGGCGCCATTTGCAGATAGATAACCAGCTGCTGGATAACAGGGACGTACTTTGAGAGGAGGTGGAAGGCTGCTTCTGTCTCCATCCATTCTGCAGCCCTGCAAATGAGGAAACATTACATATACATTACAGTACTACATTGACATTACATATACATTACAGTACTACATTGACATTACATATACATTACAGCAGTGTTTCCCAACCGGTGTGCCGCAGCACTCTGGTGTTCCATCAGGCGAGGTCAGGTGTGCCGTGTAAAAAATCCTCTAAAAAAAATTTTTATGTTCAAATGAATTTAAACTTAAATGAACAAATCCCATTCACAAAAACCAAAATAAATGTCATTAAAATGTATAGCTTAATTAAAACCCCAAAAGAACATTTAGGCCTAAGTGCGTGCGTAGGTGTTTATTTTTTATGCTTTTGAGAGTGGTGTGCCATGAGATTCTGTAAATTTGAAAAGTGTGCCGTGGAAGGAAAAAGGTTGGGAAACGCTGCATTACAGTACTACATTTATATTACAGTACTACATTCACATAAGATTTACATTACACTACTATGTTTGCATTACTTTTACATTGCATTTTCATTACAGCATTACATTTACATTACAGAACTACATTTACATTACATTAGTATTACAGCATTACATCTACATTACAGAACTACATTTACATTACATTAATATTACAGCATTACATCTACATTAAAATTACATTTTTAGAATATTCAAATGTGGCTATTCAAAGGGAGACCTGAGCAGTTTTTCAGGAAGTGTTGAATGAATGAACCCTGCTGTGCTCAGCATGCGCAGAGTTAAAATGGCAGTTCCCCTTTATCAGAGTAACCAACAGCGCTGTCCCCTCCCTGATACACAAGGATACTCAGATCGGGGGGTGATCAGTGCCCCTGTGGTGATCTGGGGGTGATCTGTGGCCCTGGCTGATCTGGGGGTGATCAGTGGCCTTGGCTGATCTGGGGGTGATCAGTGGCCCTGTGGTGATCTGGGGGTGATCAGTGGCCCTGGCTGATCTGGGGGTGATCAGTGGCCCTGTGCTGATCTGGGGGTGATCTGTGGCCCTGGCTGATCTAGGGGTGATCAGTGGCCCTGGCTGATCTGGGGGTGATCAGTGGCCCTGGCTGATCTGGGGGTGATCAGTGGCCCCGGCTGATCTGGGGGTGATCTGTGGCCCTGGCTGATCGGGGGGTGATCAGTGGCCCTGACTGATCTGGGGGTGATCAGTGGCCCTGGCTGATCTAGGGGTGATCAGTGGCCCAGGCCGATCTGAGGGTGATCAGTGGCCCCGGCTGATCTGGGGGTGATCAGTGGCCCCGGCTGATCTGAGGGTGATCAGTGGCCCCGGCTGATCTGAGGGTGATCAGTGGCCCTGGCTGATCTGGGGGTGATCAGTGGCCCCGGCTGATCTGGGGGTGATCAATGGCCCTGTGCTGGGCAGCTTCAGACACAGGGTTCATCACTGTGTGCGCAGATAGAGACTCAGATCTCAGGCCATATATCAGTGCAAGTTGCATTAGATTAATGCCATAAAGCAGAATTTTTGCTAAATTTCCCAGGAGGGGAGGGGGGGTAGAGAGAAGATGAAAGAGCATTTTAACACAAGAGCATTCTCCTCCCTGCACCAGGACAGGAGACCTTCTGCATACAGACTCATAAAATCGATAGCGTGCTACCAGCCCCTGGCTGTGAGAGCTTCTGTACCAGACCGTACCAGAACACCTCAGTGCCCCAGAGGACCAATCTGTGGCTCTTAACTTCCACACATCACACTGCCAAAGCAAAACACCGACTTCTCTGTGAAGCCATTCTATTTAACACACTTCCCAAAAACTGCTCTCACAAAACAAACTTGCCCACATACAAAGCTCTTTTCATGGGAGAACAACAGGCAGACATAACAAGTGAATATCGCGGAGTGACCGGAATGCTTTTCAGAAATCAGTTTCGAGAAGTATCGAGGCCACTCTTTATCAAAGACTGATATTTATCTTCCTGCGTACCTGAAAGCACCTTCAAAAATATGCAGACAAAAGGACAGCGGATAAAACAACAAAGGAGCAGAGTTTAAATGAAACAGACTGCAGTGTTCTGTTCTGAACACGTACACATGCAAACAAGTGAGTGGGCTGACCTGTGTGTGTGTGTGTGTGTGTGTGTAAGCGTGTGTGTGCGTCAGTGTGTGTGTGTGTGTGTGTGTGTGTGTATTTAAACAGGCTGACCTGTGTGTGTGTGTGTGTGTGTGCGTGTGTTTGTGTGTATTTAAACAGGCTGACCTGAGTGTGTGTGTGTATATTTGAACAGGCTGACCTGTGTGTGTGTGTGTGTGTGTGTGTTTGTGTGTGTATGTGTGAACGTGTGTGTGTGTCTGTGTGTAAGAGGGAGTGCATGTGATCATGCATGCATGCATAAATGCACAGCAGTTCTTACAGTACATATCTGCTGCAGTAATTATACACACTGCACAGTTAACACTGTGATAAGTGCACTTATCGCTCAAGCAAACCACTTTACAGCTCTTTCAAACAGAGCGACATTTTCACAAGCAGACCCTGGTGGCCAGCTTGCCTCACAGTGCATGGGCACTAAGGGTCGCACCGCGGTCTGAAGGGGAGGCCTGCTCTTACAGGAGCTGTGATCGTCTCCAGCCTCCCTGCATTTCGCTTCAAACGCACAGGCGTGCGTGAGAGGGGGAGAGAGGGAGAGAGAGGGAGAGAGAGTATGTGTGTTTTTTTAATTTTTATGTAATGCTTTGGCAATATTTACTGTATGTATTTCATGCCAATAAAGCAAATTGAATTGAATTGACAGAGGAGAGAGAGAGATAGAGGGAGAGAGAGAGAGAGGGAGGGAGAGAGAGAGAGAGAGAGAGAGAGGGCCGCTACAAGCTTTAAACGCTCTACAGCAAGCATCCAGAACATTCCACACCGGAGAGAAGGAAGCCTGTTTTCCGCCTTAAAACAGGCAAATAAATCAACCTCTCCACACCATGCAGGGCACACAAAGGCCTTATAACATAACAAGCACAGCAAACACAGGGCACAGGACAACAAGGTCCATGTCCACAATAAAACAAACGAAAATCAACAGTCTGGAGCAAGTTCTTGACCGACATAAATGCAGAGCTATGTAAACCCAGACTTGCTTCAGAATGACTGAAAAATCAATTAGAAGCAGGAAAGAGGCTCAAAGCAGCTCCTAGCACACATACACACTACACTGCAGGAATATTGTCCAAAAAAAGAATCCAAAACACACCAAGTGGCAAAAGGTAATGGCTGTTTTTCATGGCTTGGGTTAGGTCCCTTAGTTCCAGTGAAGGAAAATCTTAATGATACAGCATACAGTCACATTCTAGATGATTTTGTGCTTCCCCAACAGTTTGAGGAAGGCCCTTTCCTTTTTTCAGCTAGGCAGTACCCGCGGGCACACAGCGAGATCCATATAGAAATGGTTTTGTTGAGAACAGTGTGGAAGAACTTGACTGGCCAACACAGAGCCCTGACCTCAACCCCATACAACACCTTCGGGATCAACTGGAAAGCCAACTTCGAGCCAGGCCTAATCACCCAATCACTGCCCAACCTCACTAATGGTTGAATGGAAGCAAGTCCCTGCAGCAATGCTCCAACATCTAGTATAAACCTTTCCACAAGAGTGGAGGTTGTTATAGCAGGGTTGGTGGATGAGATGTTGGATGTCAGGTGTCCACATTTTTTTGCCCATGTAGTGCATGTGTAGTATTAAATATGTTAATTTTTGCACTATTTTATCAATATTGAATTGTGTGTTCATCAAACAAATATTATTTCAACTGTACAATTACAACAAGTCTGTTGTGCTCCATAAAGATTGATTTACAACATAAAACCGTATATTTGTTTATAATTTTTAATAAACACAGTAAAATTAATCTTTTCATATCTAAAACCTCTGGAAACACAAATTAGCCATCCAATCGACTTTGGAGTTACCTGAAGTATATTTTCTTTATTTTAAACCACCGCAAAGCCAGAAAATGGGCATCAACACAAAAAACTTGAATAAATAATATGAAAATGAAATAAACTCAAAAACTCCAGAGTGAGCTATCTGTGTAAAATGCTCAGAAAGGAGAAGTCTGGCTTTTCTCGTAGCATAACTGTACAGGAGCAATTTAGCTTTACATTCATGTATTCTAACCCACAGCAGTGTGTCATTTACTCTGGATAATGAGAGCTTCTCAAAGGGGGAGGGGTGAGTAAATAAACGCTACACTCAGTAAACAGCTGGGTCATGTGACCCTTTTCTCTCACTCAGCCCTCACTGCACTCAGGAACATTCAAACCTCAACTTCTCCCATTTCTGTAAGAGTCCTGTACAAAAGGGTTGGGAAAATGGGCCAGTCCTCTGGCCAAAGGCACTGCATTTCTGTACATAACATTATGTATATATGTACATTATGTATATAAAATTATGTATATATGTGCATTATGTATATAACAGTATGTATATGTGGACATTATGTATATAACAGTATGTATATATGTACATTATGTATATAACAGTATGTATATGTGTACATTATGTATATAACAGTATGTATACACGTACATTATGTATATAACAGTATGTATACATGTACATTACGTATATAACAGTATGTGTATATGTACAGTATGTATATACCAGTATGTATATGTGTACATTATGTATATAACAGTATGTATACGTGTACATTATGTATATAACAGTATGTATATATGTACATTATGAATACACCAGTATGTATGTGTACATTATGTATATAACAGTATGTATACATGTACATTATGTATGTAACAGTATGTATATATGTACACTATGTATATACCAGTATGTATGTGTACATTATGTATATAACAGTATGTATATGTGTACATTATGTATATACCAGTATGTATACATGTACATTATGTATATAACAGTATGTATACATGTACATTATGTATATAACAGTATGAATATATGTACATTATGTATATACCAGTATGTATACATGTACATTATGTATATAACATTATGTATATATGTACATTATGTATATAACAGTATGTATATATGTGCATTATGTATATAACAGTATGTATATATGTACATTATGTATATAACAGTATGTATACGGGCCCCAGGGTGTACGGGGCCTGGGGTGTGGTCACCCTTCACCGATCTCAGTACTGACCAATCAGGCTGCTGGACAAGTGGGATGCAGGCAATGGGGATGGAGAGATGAAGGAGAGATGCAGAGATGGAGGAGAGATAAATGAGAGACGGAGAGATGCAGGGTTGAAGGAGAGATGCAGAGATGAATAAGAGATGGAGAGACAGAGATAAAGGAGAGATGGAGATATGAAGGAGAGATGGAGAGAGGGAGAGATGAATGAGAGATAGAGAAATGGAGAAACAGGTGAGACAGAGGGTTGAGTTCTCAGAGGGGAAGCCTGAACACTGGGGGGAAGTGAGCGGTTTCTCACCTTCAGGAGGGGGGGGGTGGTGCAGAAGGCTGATGACGGGAACGGTGGGGGTTCTAGCTGCTCAGACAGGCGGGGGATCCTTCCATCCTGCTTCCTACAAACAGCAAAAACAGCAGGAGCATTCAGCAGCACATCAAAGGCCTCCCTGCCATCAAGCATTCTGTCCACCGCCATGGTGACAGTTAGACTCAGCTCGGAGGAAGCTCGTGGAACTCGCTGGCTGCCAGGGTGACAATGGGGCCAGAAGAGCAGGTTCATGGGTGTAACCGTAGGAACGCCTGCTGCACTGATGCCAACAAAGCCTCAGGATTCTCCCCAGATCAGCTGTTCAGCCTGATACTGATCCTTTACTGGATCTGCGACACACAACATCTCAAACTGGACTACTGGAGGGAAAGGTTGCTGAGCAATTTTCATTGTACCTGGTGCAAGACCATATACAGAAAGCTCCCACATTAGCCACCTCCAGCAGTGCCACCTCGGGCAGTGCCACCTCCAGCAGTGCCACCTCGGGCAGTGCCACCTCCAGTAGTGCCACCTCCAGCAGTGGTTCTCAGACTGGCTCCTGGGGACCCCGTGTATGCTGATTTTTGTTAGTCAGTCTGTTTAAGTTCTTTCATAATTTCCCCCTTAAACTCATCAGCACAATGCAGGCCAGCTGGTTCTCATTTTCTCTGCCGCCCAGCTCTTCATTATCTAGCAGATAATGGGGTTTTAGGGCTCAGGTCTGCACCTATCCACCAGTTAGGAGCCTAAAGATGCACCCTCAGTCTAATGTTATCGCCAAAAAAACGGCCCTCATTTAAACAAAAATATTTGCAGTACATCTGCAGATCACCTGCTGATCACCTGCATTACACCTGCTGATCACCTGCCAATCACCTGCTGATCACTTGCATTACACCTGCTGATCACCTGCTGATCACCTGCACTACACCTGCTGATCACCTGTATTACACCTGCTGATCACCTGTATTACACATGCTGATCACCTGCCAATCACCTGCTGATTACCTGCCAAACACCAGCTGATCACCTGCGTTACACCTTCATTACACCTGCTGATCACCTGCCAATCACCTGCATTACACCTGCATTACACCTGCTGATCACCTGCCAATCACCTGCTGATCACCTGCATTACACCTGCTGATCACCTGTATTACACCTGCTGATCACCTGTATTACACATGCTGATCACCTGCCAATCACCTGCTGATTACCTGCCAAACACCAGCTGATCACCTGCGTTACACCTGCATTACACCTACTGATCACCTGCCAATCACCTGCTGATCACCTGCATTACACCTGCATTACACCTGCTGATCACCTGCCAATCACCTGCTGATCACCTGCATTACACCTGCATTACACCTGCTGATCACCTGCTGATCACCTGCTGATCACCTGCCAATCACCTGCTGATCACCTGCATTACACCTGCTGGTCACCTGTATTACACATGCTGATCACCTGTATTACACCTGCTGATCACCTGCCGATCACCAGCTGATCACCTGCATTACACCTGCTGATCACCTGTATTACACCTGCTGATCACCTGCATTACACATGCTGATCACCTGTATTACACATGCTGATCACCTGCCGATCACCAGCTGATCACCAGCTGATCACCTGCATTATACCTGTTGTTCACCTGCATTTAGAATGCTCCATCTCCTCTCTCACTCTCTCACTTCACCTCCCTCTCTCACTCCATTTCTCTTTCTCCTCCGAGTCACAGCCGGCCAATCTGTAGTCTGACTGTTTGATGGTGTAATTCAGTTTGCTCTCATCACCTCTCGGTCGATCACTAAACTTCCAGACCATCGCGCGTGTGCTCAGACGAGCTCGTACGGCGGAGCGGAGGAAGAGGAAGGCAGAAAGGAAAGGAAGCCACCAGGCTCTACATTTCCATCAAGTTCCAAAACCCATGAACAGACAGATCTTAATGCTCACTGAAAATCACTGCTGCTCTTCAGAGTCAGCTGCCCCCACCATTAAAGCCAGAACTGTTTAAACTGCACACATATGATGGTGTACTGCCTGTTTCTTCAAAGTCTCTACAAAAGCAGGCCATTCATTCACACCCTATTTACACAGCCACCCCACCCCCCCCCCCCCCCCCCCCCCCAACCCCAGATTAGACCACCTTCTCACATTTCAAACACTGCAGATACAGCTGGTCTGACTGAACCTGGGGACATGCCTGTCCAAGCAATAACAGGAAGGATGCCGTTTCAAATTCCAGGAACAAGTTTGCTATTGTCCCCTTTAGGACTAAAGTGTTAAAACTGAACTGCCACAGTAAATATATAAACATATAAATAGAAAACAAATTGTGAATTATATTGCAAATTATGAACTTAAGTCACCCATATAAGGGAGTGTGCCAGGCACACGTATGTAATAAAATGTTCAGCCTGATACTGATCCTTTATTGGATCTGCAACACACAACATCTCAAACTGGACTATCGGAGGGAAAGTTTGCATTCATAAGCAGGCGAGCGCCTCCATTTGACAGTTACTGCTGGGAATTCATTTTCATTGTATCTGGTGCAAGACCATATACAGAAAGCTCCCACATTACCCACCTCCAGCAGTGCCACTTTGAGCAGTGCCAGGTGTAATAAGGAAGTGTGCCAGGCACAGGTGTGTAATGCTTTTAAACCATAAAATGTGGTTTCACACAGTTACTGGGTTGAAATATGCAAACACACCCACTTCCCAATGGCACAACACACCCTGAACTCTTTTCCTAATCTGACAAGTCTTTCTAACGGGTTTAAGCAGAAGAGGAAGAGCTTGATTTTAAGCCTGAAAGTTAGCTCTCAGTGCAGATCCCAGTTTGGAGATCACTGCCCACATTCCTGCATTTACATTTGCACACTTTAGCCCTTTCACAGACGCCAGCACAGAAGCAATTAACACAAATTACATTCAGCATATTTACACATTTGCAAATTCAGCACATTTACAAACTGGACGTTTACTGCACATTTCAGGCTCTGTCCCAGCAGAGCCTCACCAGGGCATTGAACCTACAGAACCAGCACCCCAAACCACTCCTGCACTGTTCCACACTGTTCCCACACTGTTCCTGCACTGTTCCCACACTGTTCCAGCCCCATTCCCGCACTTTTCCTGCACTGTTCCCACACTGTTCCAGCCCCATTCCCGCACTGTTCCTGCACTGTTCCCACACTGTTCCAGCCCCATTCCCGCACTGTTCCTGCACTGTTCCCACACTGTTCCAGCCCCATTCCCGCACTGTTCCCGCACTGTTCCCACACTGTTCCCACACTGGCCCAGCATGATTTCCATACTGTTCTCATACTGTTCCCACTGTTCTCACACTGTTCCAGCCCTGCTCCT
Source organism: Anguilla pacifica (assembly GCA_039654925.1). Lineage (NCBI taxonomy): Eukaryota > Metazoa > Chordata > Actinopteri > Anguilliformes > Anguillidae > Anguilla > Anguilla pacifica. The sequence continues at coordinate 55,887,845 of CM077296.1, forward strand.
GCACTGTTCCCACACTGTTACCAAACTGTTCCAGCCCTATTCCCACACTGTTCCCAAACTGTTCCCGCACTGTTCCCGCATGATTTCCACACTGTTCCTGCACTGGCCATTTCACACCCCGTGATCCCCATTCAGACACCTTTCCAAACCACACTCACATACCGCAGCATGTGCACTGTCCCCAGGTCGACTGCACTGTCGACACACACCCCCGCCCCCCCCACCCCCCCCGATCGGGCCTACCGTAGTGTATGCACTGTTCCCAGGATGATGTCACCCAGGCTCTTTCTTCGGGCGCTGGGCCCCGTCCCATTGCTCCCGATTCGGCTCATGAGCGCGTCCCAATCTACGTCCCACTCTGCTCTGTGCTCTGCGCTCTGCTCTATGCTCTGCTCTATGTCCTGCTCTATGTCCTGCTCTGTGCTCTGCTCTGTGTCCTGCTCTGTGTCCTGCTCTGTGCTCTGCACTCTGCTCTGCTCTGTGTCCTGCTCTGTGCTCTGTTCTGTGTTCTGCTCTATGTCCTGCTCTGTGTTCTGCTCTGTGTCCTGCTCTATGCTCTGCTCTGTGTCCTGCTCTATGCTCTGCTCTGTGTCCTGCTCTGTGCTCTGCTCTGTGTTCTGCTCTATGCTCTGCGCTCTGCTCTATGTTCTGCTCTGTGCTCTGCTCTGTGTCCTGCTCTGTGCTCTGCTCTGTGCTCTGCTCTTGGCTCTACATCAGTGTCCTGCTCCTCCAGATGCACAGCTCAACTAGCGAGGGAAGTCCCGTCCTGCGAGCCAATTCAACAGGAGGAGGCCGCAAACAAAACACCCCCCCACCCCGCTGATTCGCAGATACTCTCTGCCCACCCACACCCAAAGCCACGCCCGGTGTAGCCTTACCTGCCAGTCAGCAAAGCCCGGCAGCTATTGTTTATAGAATGTTCTGTCTGCCACACCCTCTTTAAAGACACAAAACCAGTTCCAAACAGCTCAAGCACCTGCTGCAGCAGGTCTGTTCCCTAACCTGCACAGGTGTGTGCTCTACGGGGACCCCCACAGGTAGCTTTACTAACCTGCACAGGTGTGTGCTACGGGAACCCCCACAGGTAGCTTTACTAACCTGCACAGGTGTGCTCTACGGGGACCCCCACAGGTAGCCTTCCTAACCTGCACAGTCCCATAGCCTGTTTTTACAGGCTAGACATAGCAGGCATTCAACAGTTATTTTTAATTCCTTCAGCCGGTGAGATGACAGGAAGGTTTCTGGATTTTTAAGGTGATTGTGGAAACAGGACTGATCAATGCGCTACAGGGGCTGTTAGCAGCTGGGATTCCAATCAACAGTAGACACAGATTGGATTGGCATTAGATCTGATTCTGGGGTGGGGCCTGAGCAGATTGGACTGGCAGTAGATCTGATTCTGGGGTGGGGCCTGAGCAGATTGGATTGGCAGTAGATCTGATTCTGGAGTGAGGTCCTCCTGATGCCTTTTTTGCAAAGTAATTATGCTGAAATGGTTCTACAAACAGCTCCTGCCAAAACTATTCACCCCCTTGATTAAGAGTGCCATATGATATCAACAATACAGGTAATCAGCTACATTTAGTCAAAAAGGGATAATTCTTCATACTAATTCAATCGCACATAAAAATGATTTTATTTAACAATATATTTAAACTGCATATTACAATTATTTACACCCTGTGAGTCATTTATGAGTGTTTTATGAAATTTGGCAGGAGGGGGGAAGGGCTTTAAAAACTCAGAGCGATGTGTCTTCATCACGCTTAACAGCTGCATTAGCATTCACCACAGACAGTCTAACACCTAAAAGGACACAGGCAATGACACATGACTCAGTCATAATTAAAGCAGAGCTTCAGGTCTCTTTTTTCTCTTTATTAAAATGGTCTGGCAGAAATGTCCTCTCATCCTGTCTGTCATGGTATTACAGTGATACAGCAGACTGTCCAATAGGAATAGAAACAGATGAACCTCTGAAAGAGTTTGCCACTATGGTGTGGCTGATTTAAATGACCAGCCCATGTGACCTTACAGCCCATGTGACATCAGCTTCCTGGTTCTGTGCACCTCTTCGCTCACACGTCTCACTCCTGTACCACCAGCAAGCAGAGATGGGGCTTTGTGCTCCAGAGCACAGGTGGAGATGGGGCTCTGTGCTCCAGGGCACAGGTGGAGATGGGCCTCTGTGCTCCAGGGCATAGGTGGAGATGGATTCAGGGCTCTGCGCGCCAGGGCAGAGGTGTAGATGGGGCTCTGTGCTCCAGGGCACAGGTGGAGATGAGCTCAGGGCTGTGTGTGCCAGGGCACAGGTGGAGATGAGCTCAGGGCTCTGTGCTCCACGGCACAGGTGCAGATGAGCTCAAGACTCTGTGCTCCAGGGCACAGGCAGAGATGGATTTAGGGCTCTGTGCTCCAGGGCACAGGTGGAGATGGATTCAGGGCTCTGTGCTCCAGGGCACAGGTGGAGATGGGGCTCTGTGCTCCAGAGCACAGGTGGAGATGGGGCTCTGTGCTCCAGAGCACAGGTGGAGATGAGCTCAGTGCTCTGCGCTCCAGGGCACAGGTGGAGATGGGGCTCTGTGACCAGGGCACAGGTGGAGATGGATTCAGGGTTCTATGCTCCAGGGCACAGGTGGAGATGGATTCAGGGCTCTGTGCTCCAGGGCACAGGTGGAGATGGGGCTCTGTGCTCCAGGGCACAGGCAGAGATGGATTTTGGGCTCTCCCCACAGAAAGGCCCAGGCCAGATTCAAACCCAGGCTACACAGCAATGATGAGTTGCGCCAGATTAAATGTTGGACTGGTTCCGTTTTTGGACTGCTCTTGTTGCCACATTTTTGGACAAAGAAATGCTGGAAATAAATGAAGACTGAAGACCGTGAAATCAGCCATTCAGCCGTTCGACTTCTAACCCGGCTCCGATACTTCCAGCAAACATTACAATGCATTCCAGCTTCAGAAAATCTATCCATAGCTAGATTCATGATGGCCCCAAAAATAGGCTCTATTCTTTCATATACATAATGCACCGAAAATGTCACTTAATGCATGTTCAATTTATGATGTACTGAACAATACATACTTTATAATAACCATATAATACAATTTGAACAATGCAAGCAACTTAATAATATGTTAATCGTAGCACTGGGATGGCAGGTATTCCACTAAGTTATGGCTTGGCGGGGGCATGCCCCATACCTATACAGCACCGAGAGTTTGGCACTTTTCAGGGTTCCCTATAGAAATAACCAAAATGACCACTGACTCTCAGCCCTTCAAAACATTCATTTCTGTACCTTCTGACCCCATTTCAACAGACAGAATTCACAAAAAAACTTCACACGTCCACACAATAAAGCCCCAAACTTAGGGAATTTAGTGTTTTTTCCTGCTTCTTCTACCTGCTGGATACACCATCAGAAAAGTCCCAGATCCACAAAAAATACATCTCCCCATTGGATATTTGAACATTCAGCAAGGCAGCGCACAGGTGCACAGGTATGAAGCAGCACACAGGTGCACAGGTATGAAGCAGCGGACAGGTGCACAGGTGTGAAGTAGCGGACAGGTGCACAGGTGTGAAGTAACGGACAGGTATGAAGCAGCGGACAGGTGCACAGGTATGAAGCAGCGGATGGGTGCACAGGTATGAAGCAGTGCACAGGTGCACAGGTATGAAGCAGCGGACAGGTATGAAGCAGCACACAGGAGCACAGGTGTGAAGCAGTGCACAGGAGCACAGGTATGAAGCAGCACACAGGTGCACAGGTATGAAGCAGCGGACAGGTGCACAGGTGTGAAGTAGCGGACAGGTGCACAGGTGTGAAGTAGCGGACAGGTATGAAGCAGTGCACAGGTGCACAGGTATGAAGCAGCGGACAGGTATGAAGCAGCACACAGGAGCACAGGTGTGAAGCAGTGCACAGGAGCACAGGTATGAAGCAGCGGACAGGTATGAAGCAGCAGACAGGTGCACAGGTATGAAGCAGTGCACAGGTGCACAGGTATGAAGCAGCGGACAGGTATGAAGCAGCACACAGGAGCACAGGTGTGAAGCAGTGCACAGGAGCACAGGTATGAAGCAGCAGACAGGTGCACAGGTATAAAGCAGTGCACAGGAGCACAGGTATGAAGCAGCGGACAGGTATGAAGCAGCAGACAGGTGCACAGGTATGAAGCAGTGCACAGGAGCACAGGTATGAAGCAGCGGATGCGTGCACAGGTATGAAGCAGTGCACAGGTGCACAGGTATGAAGCAACACACAGGTGCACAGGTATGAAGCAGCACACAGGAGCACAGGTGTGAAGCAGTGCACAGGTATGAAGCAGCGGACAGGTGCACAGGTATGAAGCAGCAGACAGGTGCACAGGTATAAAGCAGTGCACAGGTGCACAGGTATGAAGCAGTGCACAGGAGCACAGGTATGAAGCAGCAGACAGGTGCACAGGTATGAAGCAGCACACAGGTGCACAGGTATGAAGCAGTGCACAGGTGCACAGGTATGAAGCAGCACACAGGTACACAGGTATGAAGCAGCACACAGGTGCACAGGTGTTCCTGTTCCAGCTGCCACAGAATGGGACAACCCTGCGTACCTGCTTCCAGGCACCCTCACTCACTTGCTGTTACCATGGCAATGGAACAGTCCCTAGCGCTCTCTCTCCTCCGAGACGGCTTACATAACTCTGCCTCCCCACAGCCTCCCACATCCATAACTGCGCTAAAGCTGTTCAGCTGAAGTATCCCATAATCAGCCACATAACAGCACTGCTGCAATCCCCCCCCATAATCAGCCACATAACAGAACTGCTACAATCCCCTCCCACAATCAGCCACATAACAGCACTGCTGCAATCTCCACCCATAATCAGCCACATAACAGCACTGCTGCAATCTCCACCCATAATCAGCCACATAACAGCACTGCTGCAATCCCCCCCCCATAATCAGCCACATAACAGCACTGCTACAATCCCCTCCCACAATCAGCCACATAACAGTACTGCTGCAATCTCCACCCATAATCAGCCACATAACAGCACTGCTGCAATCTCCACCAATAATCAGCCACATAACAGCACTGCTGTAATCTCCACCCATAATCAGCCACATAACAGCACTGCTGCAATATCCACCCATAATCAGCCACATAACAGCACTGCTGCAATCTCCACCCATAATCAGCCACATAACAGCACTGCTGCAATCTTCACCCATAATCAGCCACATAACAGCACTGCTGCAATCTCCACCCATAATCAGCCACATAACAGCACTGCTGCAATCTCCACCCATAATCAGCCACATAACAGCACTGCTGCAATCCCCTCCCATAATCAGCCACATAACAGCACTGCTGCAATCTCCACCCATAATCAGCCACATAACAGCACTGCTGCAATCTCCACCCATAATCAGCCACATAACAGCACTGCTCACTGCTGCAATCTCCACCCATAATCAGCCACATAACAGCACTGCTGCAATCTCCATCCATAATCAGCATGTTCACAGGACAGAAGCTCATAATTACCATTAATATACACAATATTTTCATTAAGAATTAGCAGTACCAATGCTCTATTCAGCAAGCATGCTCTAACACTGGGTTCAGCTCATGACTGAAAAGTACTGTGAAAATGAATAGGCAAACATGCAGAGCAGATGCAAACTCAGATGAATAAATAAATAATATTAAGTATATTATTTATTACTTAATATTTAAATAAATGTTAAGTAATACATAAATATTACACCCCTGAGGGAAGTGGTAATGTAATTATAAGCAATCGCCATGACAGCAGCACCACATTCCATTAGACATTAAGTGTTGCATTACTGCAATGTGTTAAACATGACTGAGTCGGTATAAAGATGAGTTAAACATGACTGAGTCGGTATAAAGATGAGTTAAACATGACTGAGTCGGTATAAAGATGAGTTAAACATGACTGAGTCGGTATAAAGATGAGTTAAACATGACTGAGTCGGTATAAAGATGAATTAAACATGACTGAGTCGGTATAAAGATGAGTTAAACATGACTGAGTCGGTATAAAGATGAGTTAAACATGACTGAGTCGGTATAAAGATGAATTAAACATGACTGAGTCGGTATAAAGATGAGTTAAACATGACTGAGTCGGTATAAAGATCCCCAATCGCAGGTCTTCCAGCGCAAACTGGCCACTCACCATATACTCCTGGCCAGGGAGAAGGTCTTGTCGGCTCTGAAAAGACAGAAACAATGAATCTCATTAAAGACAAGGCTTCCATAAACAGGACCGGACAATTAATACAGTTACACCATCACAAGCAACTATCACACACTTACACAATATTCAAACACCAGCATCACCATTTAGCACTACCCACCAGGGAGTGCTAAACACCTCTATGCTCATCCAGATTTACCACATAACAAACCCCCGATACTGATGAACAGTCTTTGCAAATGAACACAAACTCATATTTCAGATGTGCACCACTGAGACACGCCCATCTGAAGCACCTGGAAACACGGAATGCTTTACTAAAGAGGCTTTGAGCCAAACAGCCAATCAGAGCAGCTCTGCAGCAGAGGGTGGGAGGAGTTTGGGAGGGCAGGGGAGACACAGGGTCTCAATGTTTGTGTTCATCAGAGTTCATTATCATAATGAAACTTATCTGTGTTCAACAGTCACTCATCACTGAACTGCGTTGAGTTCATTCTCAGCAAAGTTTTCATGGGTCTCAGATCGAAGTTCACCCATGGTTCTGCGAGTTGGTCTATTAGTTAGTCCAGAATCAGCACCATCCGCCTGCAGTACGTCCACACAACATGACAATCTCACCTCCCGCAGCCTGTGTGTCTGTGCATGTGTGTTGCTATATATTTCTGCATGTGTTCATTAAAACACTGCAGTATTTCAGTAAGAGTAACTGTGCCACTGTTAAAGAGCACAACACAAAAGGCTTTTATATGATGCGCACTGATATGATCAGCAAGTGCTACACGCTGTCTCAGCCAAACACCCTCATCAGCCCCAGTACTGCAGAAGGACCAGTGCTGGTTTCAAATGTGGAGCACAAGAATTTGGCTGCTAAATCAATATTTAGTAAAAGCACTAGGTGGCGCTGCTCAGCTTGTTTAAACACATTTGGCAGCTGGTTTATCAGTTCATCACTCACGAGGATGAGAAACACTCTGGCAGCGTTGCATAGATGCAAGTATGATACACTTTCAATGTTTGGAAAGCCAGTTTGGATGTTTAAAGATAAATATGCCAAATTTAGAAAACAAATCTCATGTTAACTGCGTTAGTGGAGCAAACGGGACTCAGATGCAGTTCCCTTTAATTTGGCATCGACAGCCAGACAGAGAAATAAACACAGACAGAGACAGCCCATCAGAGCTGAGGGCTGGGTGTGGAGAGCAGGCTGTCACCGGCCAGACTTTTCCATCAGTAACTCCATTTAAACAGGGGGACAGTTTAAACAGGGGGATGGATTACACAGGGGGACATTTTAAACTGGGGGACGGATTACACAGGAGGACAGTTTAAACAGGAGGACGGATTAAACAGGGGGATGGATTACACAGGGGGACATTTTAAACTGGGGGACGGATTACACAGGGGGAAATTTTAAACAGGGGGACAGTTTAAACAGGAGGACGGATTACACAGGGGGACATTTTAAACTGGGGGACGGATTACACAGGGGGACGGTTTAAACAAGGGGCAGTTTAAACAGGGGGACGGATTATACAGGGGGACAGTTTAAACAGGGGGACGGATTACACAGGGGGACATTTTAAACAGGGGGACAGTTTAAACAGGAGGACGGATTACACAGGGGGACGGTTTAAACAGGGGGACGGATTACACAGGGGGACATTTTAAACTGAGGGACGGATTACACAGGGGGACAGTTTAAACAGGAGGACGGATTAAACAGTGGGACAGATTACACAGGGGGACGGATTACACAGGGGGACATTTTAAACTGGGGGACAGTTTAAACAGGAGGACGGACTACACAGGGGGACATTTTAAACTGGGGGACGGATTACACAGGAGGACAGTTTAAACAGGAGGACGGATTATACAGTGGGACAGATTACACAGGGGGACGGATTACACAGGAGGACAGTTTAAACAGGGGGACGGATTACACAGGGGGACATTTTAAACTGGGGGACGGATTACACAGGAGGACAGATTAAACAGGAGGACGGATTACACAGGGGGACGGATTACACAGTGGGACAGTTTAAACAGGAGGACGGATTAAACAGGGGGACAGATTAAACAGGGGGACAGATTACACAGGGGGACAGATTAAACAGGAGGACGGATTAAACAGGGGGACGGACTACACAGGGGGACAGATTAAACTGGGGGACGGATTACACAGGGGGATGGATTACACAGGGGGACAGATTAAACTGGGGGACGGATTACATAGGAGGACGGATTACACAGTAGAATCAGAACACTGATTCAGGAATGTGATTCAGAACGCTGCTGCCAGACTCATCTACAACCTTCGCAAGTTCTCCCACATCACTCCTCTGCTGAGGTCACTCCACTGGCTACCGTTCCCCACCAGGATCAGGTTCAAAGTCCTGCCCCTCCCCTACACTGTAGCCAACAGGACACCTCCGCCTACTTACAAGACATGATTCACTCCTATATGCCAGCTCGACCCTGCCAGCAGGGCGACTTGCACCCTTCCCATCCGGGTGAAGGGTTTGCACTCGTCCCTACCATGGAGCTTCTCCGCCCTAGCTCCCCAGCGGTGGAATGAACTCCCCGTTCCTCAATGAACCACTCGGTCCCTGTCGATTTTATGCTGGACCTGTGTTTTGTAATTGTCCAATGACCTTCGGTATGCACTTACTGTACTTCGCTTTGGATAAAAGCATCAGCCTAATAAATCAAATGTAATGAAAATAAAACACCAGTTATGACAAGTCAAGCAAATACAAAATCATAACTCACTAGACACTGTGGTAAATTATTGTTGTATCAGATTTGATTCTGACCCCCCCCCCCCCCACCCCCCCCCCCCCCCCACCCACCCACTATAGTCTGCGATTGGAGGGCCAGTCAACACACATGACCATGTGACAACATACATTTTTCTACACAAATACATTGTTACACAATCACTCCCTGTAGCCTGGGCGCTGGCCCATTCCTAAGCCTGTTTAGATGGTACTGTGAGTCACTATGGTGGAGACTAAGAGCAGTATTTTCAGCAGGACTGCTTGTGCCTCTAATCTCCACACTGGTGATGTTTTATAAACATGACACCCCTCATCCCGCACGGTTTCCCTGTAAAAGGCACACAGTGGGAATGTGAGGAGTCAGCAGAATCCGTGTGGTGAAAAAACTACAAAAAGGGCATAGACTCCCATAAACAACACACTGGTTAAAGGACAGATTCAATCTAATCACAGAGAGCTCTGACCTTAAATGTCAACACAGACCTAGCACACATACCCAGAACATAGACCCAGCACACAGGCCCAGCACACTGACCCAACACACTGTTGGGTCCCTCCACACTGAACACTGTTGGGTCCCTCCACACTGGACACTGTTGGGTCCCCCCACACTGGTCACTGTTGGGTCCCCCCCACACTAGACACTGTTGGGTCCCTCCACACTGGACACTTTTGGGTCCCCCCACACTGGACACTGTTGGGTCCCTCCACACTGCACACTGTTGGGTCCCTCCACACTGCACACTGTTGGGTCCCACCACACTGGATACTGTTGGGTCCCCCCACACTGGACACTGGTGGGTCCCTCCACACTGGACAATGTTGGGTCCCTCCACACTGGACAATGTTGGGTCTCACCCCAGCAAGGCCATGAACACGCCCCTCCTGAGTGTGGCTACTTCCAAACTGTCCGCCAGAGCCACTCAAACCCAGATCCACGGCTTCTCCAGAGATCACACACACACACACGCACACGCACATGCACACACACACACGCAAACACATGCACACACACACGTGCAAACACATGCACACACACGCACAAACACACGCACACACACGCGCAAACACATGCACACACACACGCACAAACACACGCACACACACGTGCAAACACATGCACACACAGTGTGAAAGTCACTGAAAACTAAGCGGAGTGGGGTGATAAATCGAAATTAACCCACTCAGCTGCCAATTAACCCATTCAGCTGCCAATTAAACCACTCAGCTGCCAATTAACCCTAAGCTTCAGTCTGACTGTTATATCCACCCCCACTTGGGGGGACCTTTACTCCTTTACACTTTTGCTTTGGGTTTGAAGTTGTAAATTATCCATCCAGATAAGCAGTCAGTGCATAAACCATTCAACCAGCTCATAAACCCCCACATTCGGTCCTACTGCTAGCAGATTACAGCCAGAAAGAGCAATTCAACAGGTACCATGTGATCAAGCGCTCCACTACAGATCAGCCGGCCGCATGATCAGTGACAAACAGGCTGACTGATCAGAGACAGACAGACTGACTGATCAGAGACAGACAGGCTGACTGATCAGAGACAGAGAGAGAAGTCCACAATACTACAGGCCAACAAGGAGAAAATTAGAGAGAAGATAAAAATCATAAATAATGCTTCCTTACCCCCCATATGCGCCGAAAGTGAAGCTTCTCTTTCTCCGGGACATGGCCAGAGAGCCACCACAACAGTACAGAGGAAGATATTCAGACTGAAGAGCTCACTGAGCGTTAACCACCTTCCTGCTACACTCACTTCCTCTGACCCGCACTTTCCCTCTCTCTCTGTCTCTCTCGCTCTCCTACATCCCCAAAGCAAATGTGTGTGTTAGAGAGAGACCGTGTGTGTGTGTATTCTTGTGTCAGTCATGCGTGTGTGTGTGTGTGTGTACATGCATGTGTGTTCATGTATGCATCTTTAATGCATAATTATTGTTGAAGACTTGTTGGTTCCACACCAGTTCCTGCATCAAATGATGAAAAAAATTATGTCAAAATGATTAAAGACTTTTGTCTAAAAATAAATACTTTTAAAGGAACTTCAGCTAAGTGACATTCATCAGTCAGTTTCATTGCAAACCTGAAAATCTTTAACTCGTGATGTCAAACACTTCAGAGTAAACACTTATATTTATATGCACACATGCAGGAATTTACACTTAAAGCACCATTAATCCCCAGCAGAGGAGCACCTCAGATAGTGTGGCCCGCATGGAAAAGAGCCGCGTGTTTCCAGACAAACATCCACTGAGCAGAGTGCCTGCTACCTGCCCCACAGCTAAAACTCTCTTACCCTACTTGCCCCACAGCTAAAACTCTCTTACCCTACTTGCCCCACAGCTAAAACTCTCTTACCCTACCTGCCCCACAGTTAAATATCTCTTACCCTACCTGCCCCACAGCTAAAATTCTCTTACCCTACCTGCCCCACAGCTAAAACTCTCTTACCCTACCTGCCCCACAGCTAAAACTCTTACCCTACCTGCCCCACAGCTACAACTCTCTAACCCTACCTGCCCCACAGGTAAAACTCTTTTACCCTACCTGCCCCACAGATACAACTCTCTAACCCTACCTGCCCCACAGCTAAATCTCTCTTACCCTACCTGCCCCACAGCTAAATCTCTCTTACCCTACCTGCCCCAAATGAGCGTGCATGAAATGCACAGAGCCAGTTTGGTCAGGAAACTCTTGCTGCAGGCAACCAATTATCAGCCTCAGCAATCACACACATCTACATAATAAATCAATCACATAAACACAACACATTTTCTCATACCCATCCAACCACTTGCACACATCACCAATGGCGCACTTTGTAAAACCAGCAGTCAGATCTCTGCATGCTTCGCTAGCATCGCTTGCTTCAGCAGAACTGCACTCTCTCTTCAGCACCACCTGTTTGGATCTGCTTCTACATACTGGGGGTGTTTCTGCTATTCCTCCTGTTCAGCAGGGGAGGTGTATCATGCTCCCTGTTAGATAGAGTTGTGCACACTGGTACATGCACTGTAGTACCTGAACCAAATCCATTCAGCGCCAGACCAAAAATATTACTTACATATTTATTAAAATATCTCATCTAAATATGTGAGTTGTCCTGGCTGAACAGCACTTATCCCAAATGTGCACCATTTAGAGGTAATAAGACAGAATAGATAAAGAGAAGATATTTCAGCAAATGACATCATTAATCAGCCATTACACAACGGTTTTGTCACTTAGTGAAAAAAATCCAGCTTTATTCCATCTCATTAATATTCATTAATATAGAACCAAGGACACCTATTTAAAATAACATAATTACCGTAATTGATATTCATTGTGAATTCATCCAGTAGCCAATTGTTGGTTTTTCTATATCTTTTTTAACAATGACATTACAGATTTGAATGTCAAATTACTTAAAATGCATATCCACAATACCATTACGAAACATTGTTTAATTTACAGTAATTCTAATCAGGAAAAACTTAGCATTTATCATCACCACAGAGTGCTTGTGCAGATAGAGGGACATGAAGCCATAGCACAGGCTAAAAGCAGCTCAGTGCTGTCTGTAGCACAGGCTAACAGAAGTTCAGTGCTGTCTGTAGCACAGGCTAACAGGAGCTCAGTGCTATGTGTAGCACAGGATAGCAGGAGCTCAGTGCTGTCTGTAGCACAGGCTAACAGGAGCTCAGTGCTGTCTGTAGCACAGGCTAGCAGGAGCTCAGTGCTATGTGTAGCACAGGCTAGCAGGAGTTCAGTGCTGTCTGTAGCACAGGCTAGCAGGAGCTCAGTGCTGTCTGTAGCACAGGCTAGCAGGAGCTCAGTGCTGTCTGTAGCACAGGCTAACAGAAGCTCAGTGCTGTTTGTAGCGCAGGCTCACAGAAGCTCAGTGAGGTCTGTAGCACAGGCTAACAGGAGCTCAGTGCTGTGTGTAGCACAGGCTAACAACAGCCCAGTGCTCTGTGTAGCACAGGCTAAAAGCAGCTCAGTGCTGTCTGTAGCACAGGCTAACAGGAGCTCAGTAATGTCTGTAGCACAGGCTAACAGGAGCTCAGTGCGGTCAGTAGCACAGGCTCACAGGAGCTCAGTGCTGTGTGTAGCACAGGCTAACAGGAGCCCAGTGCTCTGTGTAGCACAGGCTAACAGGAGCTCAGTGCTGTGTGTAGCACAGGCTAACAGGAGCCCAGTGCTCTGTGTAGCACAGGCTAACAGGAGCTCAGTGCTGTCTGTAGCACAGGCTAGCAGGAGCTCAGTGCTGTGTGTAGCACAGGCTAACAGGAAGCCAGTGCTGTCTGTAGCACAGGCTAACAGGAGCCCAGTGCTGTCTGTAGCACAGGCTAACAGGAGCTCAGTACTGTCTGTAGCACAGGCTAACAGGAGCTCAGTGCTGTCTGTAGCACAGGCTAGCATGAGCTCAGTGCTGTCTGTAGCACAGACTAACAGGCGCTCAGTGTTGTCTGTAGCACAGGCTAGCAGGAGCTCAGTGCTGTCTGTAGCACAGGCTAGCAGGAGCTCAGTGGTGACTGTAGCATAGGCTAACAGGAGCTCAGTGGTGTCTGTAGCACAGGCCAACAGAAGCTCAGTTCTGTCTGTAGCACAGGCTCACAGGAGCTTCGTGATGTCTGTAGCACAGGCCCACAGGAGCTTAGTGATGTCTGTAGCACAGGCTCACAGGAGCTTCGTGATGTCTGTAGCACAGGCCCACAGGAGCTTAGTGATGTCTGTAGCACAGGCTCACAGGAGCTTACTGATGTCTGTAGCACAGACTTAATGTGTTCGTGTGAAATCACTTTAATCAACAAGCAACTTAAACTCAAGCTGCTTAGACTACAGATAGTCCAGCACTGTAAGCTCACAGAATGCATTCAATCAGGGGCTCATGCCTAAACTGCTGCAGATACTACAGGGCCTACATACACACACACACACACACATACATACACACACACATGCGCACGCACACACACACACAAACACACGCATGCGTACACACACACACACAGACGCATGCGCACACACGCACGCGCACACACACACACGCACACACGCATGCGCACACACACACACGCACACAGCCTGATTGACTCTATGGGGACACACTGAATCAGCCAGCAAACTGGAAATCTTCAACATGACATCACTGACCACAGGCGCTTTCTATTATATATTCTAATTCTATTTCAGTCTGTAGAGTAAAGGGAGGTGTGGGCACTGCCAGTCAGACTCAATGTGAAGGAGGAAAAAAGCCCTGATAACCCACACAGAGTGAGCAAACCAGGAGGCGCAAAGCCAGGAGGAGACACAGCCAGGGGGAGGTGCACAGTCAGGAGAAGTACAGCCACGGGTGGCCGGGTGGGGCAGGCACGGTGGCATAATGGTTAGCACTGTCGCCTCACAGCAAGAAGGACGTGGGTTCGAATCTCAGCTTGGGGCCTTTCTGTGCGGAGTTTGCATGTTCTCCCTGTGTTCGCGTGGGTTTACTCCGGGTACTCCTGTTTCCTCCCACACTCAAAGACATGCGCTCCTGCTGGTGCCCTTAACCAAGGCACTTGCCATCTTACAGCCAGGAGGAGAAGCACAGCCAGGAGGGGTGCGTGTGTGGGTGTGTGTGCGTGTGTGTGTGTGTGCACGTGTGGGTGTGTGTGCGGGCGTGTGTGTGTGGGTGTGTGTGAGTGTGTGCACGTGTGGGTGTGTGTGCGTGTGTGTGTGTGTGTGTGTGTGTGTGTGTGTGTGTGTGTGTGTGTGCGTGTGTGCGAGTGCCTGCACAGTGATGAGTCACAGAAGACAGCTCTTCAGGGAGGGACTACTCCGGTCCTCCAGAGGGGGCGGAACGCGTCTGTGAGTGTCGCCTTGGAAAGGGCACACGGCTAACGGCTAATGGCTAGCACAGCTCCTGTTCAGAGCATAGACACATATGGAAGCTGACAGCAAAGCCCCCCCCCCCATGCTCATTTAGGCTGCAGCATACTAAATCAACACACACACACACACTCCACAATGACATCACACTGCTTTGCATCCCTCTTATGACATCACAAACAAACTCCGCTGTCCTCTATCATTCCTTCTCGCATCTTATTTGCATGCTCAATTTTCCCAGAACCCCCTGTGGATCCATCAGCTTCACTACCTGAGGTGCGTTCAAATTCAGTTAACAAGGCGAACGTTTGAAAACTATTTCAAACTTTTTTCAGCTTTGTGTTCACCGCAAACGTTTGCAAACATAAGCGAACAGTCTGAAAAGGTACTTTGCGGCAAACAAAAATGGACGCTGGACTGAGGGAAATGTTCCCAGACGGGTATTTCAATTGAAGATGCTGTTAAGTGTGATCAGTTTCTTCAATAATGTTATTGCTAACACTAGCCAATGTTATTATTGTTCGCTAGCTAGCTTTCTTTTTTTTAAAATCATCGATGATCACAGAAGCGGCTGAGAGTACAAACGCTCTCGTCGCCATGTCTGTTTATGTTTAATGCAAACAATCTGGAACGTTCGTAAAAAGCCGTTCAAATTTAACCGTTCAAAGAAAACATGTTCAGCGCTCAGGCAAAGCAAGACCCATATTTCCCCAGCTAATGGAACCAGCATCCAGAAACACTGTTGCACAATTAATACATAATTTATGGAACTTCATTTTGCAGCCAAATAAAATGAGATGAATAAACACATTGGCAGACTCTCGCTTTTGAAATAAATGAATACCCTGTAAAAATGAATAAAGGAACCAACAGTAATAAGTTTTTTAAAATCCATTAATGACACACCCATACATACACTATACATAAAACATCCTAAATCTTTCATTAGCATTACATTACTAGCCAAATGTTTGTGTAAAAGGCACATACATAAATATAATACATTAAAGACACAATAATTATTAACTATAGAGGAGTTATTGATGCATACCCCCCCCCCCCCCCACTCAGGATATGACACCACACACCATTACCTGTGTGCAGGGGGGTTGTCAACAAATGACACTGAATGAAATTAAATCACATTAAGTAGCTTTTTTAATATTCCCATAGTGATGGCAGGTTAACATAAGAAAAATGTAACAAATCTTAGCAACAAATTTAATGAGATCCCCGCAGTCATATTTTAATTAGTCAGTAACAGGTAATCATCATTATGACAGGACTCAGAGCAGGCGGGACAACAGTGCAGATGCTGGGGCGAACGGCGTCCCCCATGTGGACAGCCTCGGTTCAGCCCATTAATGCAAAAAGCGTCACTAACCCCACAGCAAATACTTTTACTGGCTTCTCAATCAGAAAACTCTCTTCTCATCTCCATTCTCAGCACCTCCTCATTTTTCGCTGGTGCATTTTAAAGCACCTCTTTTTTGCCTCATGGAAAACCATCTCAGAATCCGTCTCTCTGACAACCTCTCTGCCTCTAATTCCAGCCCACGCCGTGTGGCTACTAAAACTGAGTTATGTGACAGGCTTGTGTGTAAAACTCAGCTTCTGTACAAAACTCAGCTTGTGTAGAAAATTTGGCTCTCAGCTTGGAGCAAGCTTTCAGTTCATCTGAAGTTTCCCAAGGGAGAGAGTGGAAAAAAGTCAGCCTAACAGACAGCTGAGATCTACACAATATCAGAGTGGGACAGAGCTGTGATCTACACAATATCAGAGTGAGACAGAGGTGAGATCTACAAAAGATCAGAGTGAGACAGGTGAGATCTACACAACATCAGAGTGGGACAGACAAAGCTGAGATCTACACAATATCAGAGTGAGACAGAGGTGAGATCTACATAACATCAGTGAGACAGACAGAGCTGTGATCTACACAATATCAGAGCGAGACAGAGGTGAGATCTACACAAGATCAGAGTGAGACAGGTGAGATCTACACAACATCAGAGTGGGACAGACAAAGCTGAGATCTACACAATATCAGAGTGAGACAGAGCTGTGATCTACACAAGATCAGAGTGAGCTAAAGCTGACATCTACACAAGATCAGAGACACACAGACATGGCCTCGCTGAAAGGCTCTCACTCATTGGCTCAGCAGGGACACACAGACATGGCCTTGCTGAAAGGCTTTCACTCATTGGCTCACCAGGGACACACAGACATGGCCTCACTGAAAGGCTTTCACTCATTGGCTCAGCAGGGACACACAGACATGGCCTTGCTGAAAGGCTTTCACTCATTGGCTCACCAGGGAGACACAGAATGGCTCCTAGAGGCCCAAGTCACTCAGGTCTGCGGGGCTGCCACCAAACATTAAATTAGCAAGGACTGCAGAGTGACAGAAGTGAAACGTCAGAGCCTCCTGTCCCTGAAAGTTCATTTATAGTCACATCACATCCCACGATTTACCCAATTTAACTGTCTGGAGCACAGATGCCATTGTGCTCATTTCCCATGCACAGGGCTTCACTCTCCTGTGAAGTTCAGTGACTCAAGGTCACATGACACACCTGCCAATAAGAGCTCAACTGCCGCACCGAGGCCAGTGAATAAAAAACATTCTACTTTCATTTAATGTGGAACAAACCATTTACCACATTCATAAATCTAATGGAAGTTACTGTCCATGTGAATGATAAATACTGTCACTTCTGAATACTTTTTAAAACCAAGCCATTCACGCTGTTAAACAACCTCCGCACTATGTTGTTTTATTCGGATTAGCACGAATATAATAATATATACAACTACCACGTTACTTGCCATGCCTTAAGGAAGATATCGTCTGCTTTAGAGCACATTACCTGGGGAATAATGCACCTGTGATGATGCAGTGTTTATTCAGTAAGTTAGCTACAGTAAAAGCTTTTCCACAACCTGAGTACTCTGAAATGACCTCTTGGCTTCCATGGTTACTGGCTGCAGTGAAGGAGCACTGATCAGCACTCAATCTCCACACATCACAGTCTCCACACACCAATCTCCACACATCACAGTCTCCACCCACCAATCTCCACACATCACAGTCTCCACACACCAATCTCCACACATCACAGTCTCCACCCACCAATCTCCACACATCACAGTCTCCACACACTAATCTCCACACACCAATCTCCACACATCACAGTCTCCACACACCAGTCTCCACACATCACAGTCCGAGCCTTAACAGGACCAGCACACATTTCAGCGCTTCCCTCAAACACCGCTTCCCCTCACCTGGTTAGCAGGGAGCACACAAACTCCACACAGGTGTGGAGGTAAGAGCTTGTATAAGGCACCTGGATACTTCAAGGCATCACTTACCTTCTGAGTCAAGAGGAGAGAGAGAACAGGAAGGAGGGAAAGGCTTTTGATGATGCAGGATTCAGTGTCTTATTGTGGTTGACTCTCCCCCTCTCCCTCCCTGAGGACGATGTGTCTCTTTGACATTTTGCCGTTACTGTGCTGTATGAGTCAGGTGTGCGGGTAGCGCACTGAAACCTGTTCAAGCGCCTGCACTGCAGGACCTCATCAAGCTACGCTGTTATATTACGTTAAGCTGTACTACGCTAAGCTATGCTACGCTGAGCTATACTAGGCAAAGCTATGCTACGCTAAGCTATACTATGGCTAAGCTAAGCTATGCTACGCTAAGCTATACAATTGCTAAGCTAACCTACGCTAAGCTATTCTCTGTGCTATAGGGATCTTTATCGCTCATTTTCAGTAGTCTCTTCTGTCTCACAAACCTGCTTCTAGCACTGATGCAGCTGGGGCAGCAGCCGCATGTGGGCCATTACCCCCAGTCTGCCGCAGTACCCCCACTCCCTCCACCCCGCCCCAAACACCAAACTGAAACGCATGATAATGCGTAGTCACATAAGATTGATTTCTGCAGTATGTAATGACAAAAGCACTGAAATGCCAGTGTGCTGATATCACAATCTACCACCTGTTATGTGGAGTGCAGTCTGAACCAATGAGACTCTGCCATGCTGGATGAACACCTCCTACAGTTCACTAGCAATGGAACAAATTCTGCAGTAATTACAGATGAAGAGAGATTATATGGGGAGAAAAGCTGATGTACATGCACATAAGTGCACCCTCCACGTGTACATACGCTCACACAGCTGTTAGCCAGAGACTGCCCACTGTTTGATTAGCAGGTTTTGGACAGCAATAATACAGCTAGTGACCCAAGAGAGCCATTTGCACAGAAATGGCCATGCTCCACCACTTCACTCAATTCTGTCCATTGTAAATGGGCATTGGCTTTTCAATCTAATATTTTCTTTCATATGCAAATATGAACCAGCTAGTCTGCCTGCACTTAGTAAATTAAATCTGCTTTGTCACCAGAGCAGAATAAGTGATTATATTATGCCCAGTTACCCACCACATTAAAGCACAAAGCACATTCAAAATGCACGTCTTGCAATAATAAAACTTTCAAACTTCTTGAAACAGCCTAACTAAATAATTCAGCAGCAGAATTTAGACAGTGCCATTTGTGCTTTCATCCAGTGACAGGGCACGTTTGACTTATAGTTTCATACACAGTCATGTCGCCAGAGTCCCTTCCTCAAAGATACTGGGGACAGAAGCTAACTTGGACCCAAAGATGAGCCTCAGGTTTAAGGGACCACTGCTGAAAATCTGAGAGGGAACTAAACACCTTCTAGTCCTTTATCACTACAGTCCACACCAGAGTCCAGACCAGACCCAAACACAGGGCTGTTCCTCAGGCCCAAACACAGGGCTGTTCCTCAGACCCAAACACAGGGCTGTTCCTCAGGCCCAAACACAGGGCTGTTCCCCAGACCTCAGGCCCAAACACAGGGCTGTTCCCCAGGCCTCAGACCCAAACACAGGGCTGTTCCTCAGACCCAAACACAGGGCTGTTCCTCAGGCCCAAACACAGGGCTGTTCCCCAGACCTCAGGCCCAAACACAGGGCTGTTCCCCAGGCCTCAGACCCAAACACAGGGCTGTTCTTCAGGCCTCAGACCCAAACACAGGGCTGTTCCCCAGACCTCTGACCCAAACACAGGGCTGTTCCTCAGGCCCAAACACAGGGCTGTTCCCCAGACCTCAGACCCAAACACAGGGCTGTTCCTCAGACCCAAACACAGGGCTGTTCCTCAGGCCCAAACACAGGGCTGTTCCCCAGACCTCAGACCCAAACACAGGGCTGTTCCCCAGACCTCAGGCCCAAACACAGGGCTGTTCCCCAGACCTCAGGCCCAAACACAGGGCTGTTCCCCAGGCCTCAGACCCAAACACAGGGCTGTTCCTCAGGCCTCAGACCCAAACACAGGGCTGTTCCCCAGACCTCAGGCCCAAACACAGGGCTGTTCCCCAGATCCCAGGCCCAAACACAGGGCTGTTCCCCAGACCTCAGGCCCAAACACAGGGCTGTTCCTCAGGCCTCAGACCCAAACACAGGGCTGTTCCCCAGACCTCAGGCCCAAACACAGGGCTGTTCCCCAGATCCCAGGCCCAAACACAGGGCTGTTCCTCAGACCCAAACACAGGGCTGTTCCTCAGGCCTCAGACCCAAACACAGGGCTGTTCCTCAGGCCTCAGACCCAAACACAGGGCTGTTCCCCAGACCTCAGGCCCAAACACAGGGCTGTTCCCCAGACCCCAGGCCCAAACACAGGGCTGTTCCCCAGATCCCAGGCCCAAACACAGGGCTGTTCCTCAGACCGAAACACAGGGCTGTTCCTCTCACTGTGCCTCATAGCTCTCTCACCGTGCAGTGGTGCGTATCACTGTAAAATGCAAACAATTATGTTTGGGCTGTTCAGTTAGAGGCCCGAAGATTACCACTGAACTGCTGTCATCAGAACAACCGATTCAATTACAATCAATCTGAATTCATCCCTTAAAATGGAAACAGACAGAATGACTCCAGTGTTATTTTTTTCTCATCATAAATATTTTCCGTTGATTATTCTTGACGTGACAGGATCACGCATATTAGAACTTTAGGAGCCAATCAAACTTGAAGTGATTATTAGTGAGCAAGAAATTTCAACTGTGCACTTACTAGGCTCCCAGCATGCATCCCACCCCTCCTGAGGCCTTACAGTCAGCGCTGAGGCCTTACAGTCAGCGCAACCGTCTCTAACTGTAACTTTGTTTCCACTGGCTGGTGGCAGAGTCAACAGGGCAGCAGGGAGGCTCAGGGGTACCCTAGAGCAGCGGGGATGAGGGGTGCCCCAAAGTAGCAGGGATGAGGGGTACCCCAGAGCAGCGGGGATGAGGGGTACCCCAGAGCAGGGGGGATGAGGGGTGCCCCAGAGCAGCGGGGATGAGGGGTACCCCAGAGCAGCGGGGATGAGGGGTACCCTAGAGCAGGGGGGATGAGGGGTACCCCAGAGCAGCAGGGATGAGGGGTACCCCAGAGCAGGAGGGATGAGGGGTACCCTACAGCAGCGGGGATGAGGGGTACCCCAGAGCAGCGGGGATGTGGGGTACCCTAGAGCAGCGGGGATGAGGGGTACCCCAGAGCAGCGGGGATGTGGGGTACCCTAGAGCAGTGGGGATGAGGGGTACCCCAGAGCAGTGGGGATGAGGGGTACCCTACAGCAGGAGGGATGAGGGGTACCCCAGAGCAGCGGGGATGAGGGGTACCCCAGAGCAGGGGGGATGAGGGGTACCCCAAAGTAGCGGGGATGAGGGGTACCCCAGAGCAGCGGGGATGAGGGGTACCTCAGCATAAGCACTTAAATCCTCTAAGATTCTACATAAAAACCCAAATCCCCGATTGATCAGGACCATTGAATCTCCTACAGCAGCCCACAGAAGAATCAGCCCACCCAGCACATTAATAATGCAGGCCAAGTCTAAAAAAATGGAAGAAAAGGCCTTAAAAAAGAGGAATTAGAAAATATCCTCAAAGACAAAGGGAGGCTAAACTGAACCCAGCACATTGTGTGAAGACTGTGCTAATGATAACAGTCAGGCGGTTTCCAAAACGGAGATTTGGATGCAGACAACGCTGCTCTGGTTCTCTCATAATCCTTTTGTTATACATTCCACTCGCATATTTCAGGCTTGACTTCGTTCTTCAGAAACTGGCGCAACATAAAGCAGACCAGCAAGAGGGAAGTGTTCTTATTCTCAGGGCCTACTGCACAGAAGTAAGAGTCTTTATGCTCAGGGCCTACTGCACAGAGGGAAGAGTCTTTATGCTTAGGGCCTACTGCACAGAGGGAAGAGTCCTTATGCTCAGGGCCTACTGCACAGAGGGAAGAGTCCTTATGCTTAGGGGCTACTGCACAGAGGGAAGAGTCCTTATGCTCAGGGCCTACTGCACAGAGGGAAGAGTCCTTATGCTCAGGGCCTACTGCACAGAGGGAAGAGTCCTTATGCTCAGGGCCTACTGCACAGAGGGAAGAGTCCTTATGCTCAGGGCCTACTGCACAGAGGGAAGAGTCCTTATGCTCAGGGCCTACTGCACAGAGGGAAGAGTCCTTATGCTCAGGGCCTACTGCACAGAAGGAAGAGTCTTTATGCTCAGGGCCTACTGCACAGAGGGAAGAGTCCTTATGCTCAGGGCCTACTGCACAGAGGGAAGAGTCCTTATGCTCAGGGCCTACTGCACAGAAGGAAGAGTCTTTATGCTCAGGGCCTACTGCACAGAGGGAAGAGTCCTTATGCTCAGGGCCTACTGCACAGAGGGAAGAGTCCTTATGCTCAGGGCCTACTGCACAGAGGGAAGAGTCCTTGTTCTCAGGGCCTACTGCACAGAGGGAAGAGTCCTTATGCTCAGGGCCTACTGCACAGAGGGAAGAGTCCTTATGCTCAGGGCCTACTGCACAGAGGGAAGAGTCCTTGTGCTCAGGGCCTACTGCACAGAGGGAAGAGTCCTTATACTCAGGGCCTACTGCACAGAGGGAAGAGTCCTTATGCTCAGGGACTACTGCACAAAGGGAAGAGTCCTTATGCTCAGGGCCTACTGCACAGAGGGAAGAGTCCTTATGCTCACGGTTTTGTGAAAAATTGTGAGCTGCTACTGTGGATAATTTCTGTCCTTTAATGGATTTAATATAGCATCAATGTTTCGCAGCTCATATGTGAATGCTTTTAGCAGGATACTCCAAAAGGAATATTAGTATTCAGGGGCCGAACATGACCAATTAGAATAAGCACAGTGAACCATTACAGAACCATAACTGCCAGTCTACCCAATTAATTATGTTAATTATGCCAATTATGTTATGTTAATTAAGGAAAGATACCATACATTATCACAAGACTAAACCATGGGGCCCACAAGACATCACTGACAGTATCCCAGCACAACCTTCCCCTCTCTGCCCGGGGCAGAAGGGCATTAAGGGAGCACCCTTCCCCTCTCTGCCTGGGGCAGAAGGGCATTAAGGGAGCATCCTTCCCCTCTCTACCTGGGGCAGAAGGGCATTAAGGGAGCATCCTTCCCCTCTCTGCCTGGGGCAGAAGGGCATTAAAGGAACGTCCTTCCCCTCTCTGCCCGGGGCAAAAGGGCATTAAGGGAGCACCCTTCCCCTCTCTACCCGGGGCAGAAGGGCATTAAGGGAGCACCCTTCCCCTCTCTGCCTGGGGCAGAAGGGCATTAAGGGAGCATCCTTCCCCTCTCTGCCTGGGGCAGAAGGGCATTAAGGGAGCATTCTTCCCCTCTCTGCCTGGGGCAGAAGGGCATTAATAACAATTGCAGCCAGGGGGAGCCACACCAGAACTAGCAAATATATCATAAGGATCTGTCCTGAGAAGGTGGTGTTTTTTTTATTTGAGGAATGTCCGATTTCAGCACCCCCAAAAGATCCTTCTGACCAGCAGAGAACAAAGTTTTGTTTAATTGTTTGTTTAATTCCCATCCTCTGTCATTATATTTGTTTATTTCAACCTGCTGACATAGCAAAAACTCAACAGTGGCAGATGCACATTATGCATATTAATTCACTTCTTAATTACTGAACAAAATTAATTCACAGTTCACGTATAGGCTCATTATAAAGAGTTAGATCAAAACAGGCTTTAAGTTAAGCTTTGGAATATAAACCCAATAAGTATGAGACAGAGACACTGTGGATGAAACAAGGTTGAATGTTTTCACTAATCAAATACAGTAGTCTTATCACAAACACATTAATTCATGTTGTTTTGAAACTACTGCCATGAAGGATTAATATCCTCACACATTACTTCACGGTTTTATATCCGCTTTGTGACAGAAATTAATTCCCCTGGCATATTTAAGCTTGTCTGCAGATTTTCAGTAAAGTACACAGGCATGTTATCAGTTGTCTTATGGACCATTTCTTGAGTAAACATTGAACACTTTCAATAGTTTTCTTATACTACAGACAGCAGTTGGGGTGCACCGTCACCAAAGCCATTCTGCAGTTGGGGCGCACTGTAGCCAAATACACAGATATTTTTAATCAGCTATGGATACTTATGTATACTTATGCAAATGATCAAGCCAAGTATTCAAAACTGGCCCATTTCTAAAAAACCAAATTCTGAATATTAGCTTATTTCAAGGTGTTCACATGACAATGCCCTATGGAATTAAAAAGCGTCTTTTAGGTTGGCATTGAATTAATGAATGTGAATTATTATGAGAGAAAAGTATGCAGCAATGGGATTTTAAAACAATTTTTTACAATACACCCAGAAATACCACTTAGAAATACACCTGTGCTTATTTTAATAAAGCAAGTGGCAGTGCACATCTCATATCTGGTTAATATGGGGATCTGAATGTGATCTAACTGAGGGACAGGGAGTCGAGCGAGAGCTGCAGTGGAAGGCTAAGTAAGCATCGTTAGCAGCAATATTAATCCCAATGTCAACATGGCCGAGACCAACGAGGTGGAAAATCCTCTGTACTGCGCCTATGGTGGCCACAGCCGTGTCATCGGAAAACTGCTGGGAGTCCCAGAGCTCGGGAACAGTCAAGGATGAGGAGAAACCATGGGACATGGCCAGAGATCGAGCTGTGATTAGAAGACAAACTGGTAACCTGGACTGACGTCTTGGTGAGAGACTTGTGGCAGCTACTTTACCATGACAATGTTTTGACTACTTCACTAATAGCTGGGCTTCTAGCATGCCATTCTGGGTTAATGAAAAACAACCAGAAGAAATGTCAAGGCTATTGGCAACGTTTGTTGCATTATTTTCAAAATCACAGCTGCTGGACAAAAGTATGTGGACACCCAAAACATCACACCCATGCAAGCTGAAACAGGAAAGGGCCAATCCCCAAAAATGTCACTGTATGCAGTAGCATTAATATATTGCTTTACTAGAGCTAAGGGGCCTAGCCCAAACCAGAAAAACATCCCTAGACCATTATTCCTCCTCCACCAGACTTTACAGTTGGCACTATCTATTTGGGCAGGTAGTGTTCTTCTGTGTTTTGCCAAGCCCAGATTTGTCCATCAGACTGCCAGACAGTGAAGCGTGATTCATCACTCCAGAGAATGCGTTTCCACTGCTCCTCAGTCCAACGGTGGTGTGCTTTGCACCATTCCAGCCAAACATGCAAACTCCACACAGAAAGGCCTGGGACCTTCGTGCTGTCTCTCAGAACACTCGTGTTTTTTCAGCAAGAGTAGTAAAAACAATTAAATGAAAATAAATTATATAAAACAGTATTAAAATGCCTCTCCATTAAAAACTGTGTATTTTGACTGCAGTGCATTTCACAAATATGCAGTTTAAGTGTTTGCATAAGAACTTCTAAACTACCACTTCTTCAGAGAGTCCGAAGGTTATCTAGTGTTTCTGCATCTAAGAACACATTCCAGAAGGTTCCAATGGTGAGGCTGAAAGCACACGGACCCTGAGGTAGAACAAGGTCTCACACGAACCCTGTGGTAGAACAAGGTCTCACACGGACCCTGAGGTAGAACAAGGTCTCACACGGACCCTGAGGTAGAACAAGGTCTCACACGGACCCTGTGGTAGAACAAGGTCTCACACGGACCCTGTGGTAGAACAAGGTCTAATTCTGATCATGTTAGCATTCTGACGCCACACCAAGAAATTCAAACTCCACTTCCCCTCAAGCACATAGGCCAAAAAATGCCCAAGATTCAAATCTGGCACAAATGGGTTTGTTTCTGTCTGCAAAGATTAGGGCATATCAGAGGTAATGGCCACCAAAACATGCTCTGCTGCCCCAGTTTTCAGTTGGGGGCTGTGTGTGTGTGTGTGTGTGTGTGTGTGTCAGGCAGAAAGAGAGAGAGAGACAGAGAATGTAAGATCGCACAGATCACACATGTACATTTATAGTTCTCTTGTTTCTTTAGGAACATAAGGCTGAAGTTCCATTCAGGTTATAGTTACAAATGGTTCATGCCAAGTTCATTCCCAAAAGTGATGTAATAATTTACAATGACTGCAATAAAGCACTCAGCATAAATAATTTACCGTGAGGCAAAGGCTCGGTACAAAGCGTTTCCTCAGACAGACACTGCCAGCAGGGTCTCAGACACAGAAGAAAGGGTAGATTATCAGGTAGCTTGTCAAGGCAATGGTAAAGCCTCAAATGCAGGCTATTTTAAAGAGGAAGCCCCTGTGGTTGTTACTCTGACCCGCTTTTGTGCCTTTCAAATTATCTGACTATTTTGAGAAAATTGTGCTAGAAAGCATCTTACAACACTTTAGAAGAGATTTCTGTGGCTTTAATCTCCTTAAAGCAGGCCGCAGGAAGCAATGGGGATGTTTTTTAAAGCACTGCATTTGGAATAAACCATTTTATATCTGAGAACAGAACAAAGTCCATTTGCCACTAAGCTGATGTGCATATTAAAATGCCATGGTCAACAAATGAATCATCATCTCATTTCAAACACTAACAAGACCTGAGCTTGATTCTCAGCCAAAAGGATGAATTTGGCCGTTTGGTTAATTGATTATTGAGAGATCAACAGTTTCAGATAATTGATTGAGGGATCCATAGTCAGAGCTGATTCAATAGACTGAGGAAGACTGCCAGCCCTTCACTATTATAATAATAATAATAATAATAATAATAATAATAATAATAATAATAATAATAATAATAAATTTATTTTATATAGCGCTTGTAATGTAATGTAATGCTTTTCATGAACTCAAAGATGCTTAACCGTCAGTAAAGTCTGTCTGTTAGCTCCACGACCAAGCGCCTCTGTGGCAGCGAATCAGAGGGACATTCCCCCGACAGACCGGCGAGTCCGGAGAGAAAGAGATGTTTGAAGGCAAAACATGACAGGAAAGTTCTGGCAAAAAATGTTTTTTAAATAAATAAGTCAACTAAAACAGGTGTAAACAAACAGCACAGAGTAAAGCAGTGAAGCTTACTTTATTTATTTGTCATTAAAAGGAGTGCACTTCCTGCCTTTACCCATAAACCCATGGTGCAGGAGGTAAATTGGGGGGATGAATCACAGCTCAGGGTTGAATAACACAGGTAATAACCACACCTCTTCCCACCTCCTACACATTCATTTTACAGTTACCCTTGTGCACTTAGTACACCACAAACCCTGAATAGACACAAATGCTGATAACATGCTGTTTAAGACACGTTCTATCTACAGGTGCCACTCCTCGCTGAGAGAGGCTACAGCTGTCCAGCCCACAGCACCCCCTGCTGGGCTGAGTGAGACGCAGGTAAGGTCAGACATACAGCAGAGAGGCGCAAAGCTCCATCGTGGCAGGAGACCCAGAGACACCTGTCTTAACAGTCCCCTCATATTCAGAGCAGGACTGGCCATCAGCAAGCACAACACTCCTGAAGTAGAGTGGCCATCAGCAAGCACAACACTCCTGAAGTAGAGTGGCCATCAGCAAGCACAACACTCCTGAAGCAGAGTGGCCATCAGCAAGCACAACACTCCTGAAGTAGAGTGGCCATCAGCAAGCAAAACACTCCTGAAGTAGAGTGGCCATCAGCAAGCACAACACTTCTGAAGTAGAGTGGCCATCAGCAAGCACAACACTTCTGAAGTAGAGTGGCCATCAGCAAGCACAACACTCCTGAAGTAGAGTGGCCATCAGCAAGCACAACACTCCTGAAGTAGAGTGGCCATCAGCAAGCACAACACTCCTGAAGCAGAGTGGCCATCAGCAAGCACAACACTCCTGAAGTAGAGTGGCCATCAGCAAGCACAACACTCCTGAAGTAGAGTGGCCATCAGCAAGCACAACACTCCTGAAGTAGAGTGGCCATCAGCAAGCACAACACTTCTGAAGTAGAGTGGCCATCAGCAAGCACAACACTTCTGAAGTAGAGTGGCCATCAGCAAGCACAACACTCCTGAAGTAGAGTGGCCATCAGCAAGCACAACACTCCTGAAGTAGAGTGGCCATCAGCAAGCACAACACTCCTGAAGCAGAGTGGCCATCAGCAAGCACAACACTCCTGAAGTAGAGTGGCCATCAGCAAGCACAACACTCCTGAAGTAGAGTGGCCATCAGCAAGCATAACACTCCTGAAGTAGAGTGGCCATCAGCAAGCAAAACACTCCTGAAGTAGAGTGGCCATCAGCAAGCACAACACTCCTGAAGTAGAGTGGCCATCAGCAAGCACAACACTCCTGAAGTAGAGTGGCCATCAGCAAGCACAACACTCCTGAAGTAGAGTGGCCATCAGCAAGCACAACACTCCTGACGTAGAGTGGCCACCAGCAAGCACAACACTCCTGAAGTAGAGTGGCCATCAGCAAGCACAACACTCCTGAAGTAGAGTGGCCATCAGCAAGCACAACACTCCTGACGTAGAGTGGCCATCAGCAAGCACAACACTCCTGAAGCAGAGTGGCCATCAGCAAGCACAACACTCCTGAAGTAGAGTGGCCATCAGCAAGCACAACACTCCTGAAGTAGAGTGGCCATCAGCAAGCAAAACACTCCTGAAGTAGAGTGGCCAGGAGAGGGTTCTACTACCTCAAGAGCGATTAAAGGTAACAGTGAATTGCCAGTTTCGACTGCATTTAGTATCATGGGAAAGATTGATGCCACTGGAAACAGCCAAACAGAGTTATCCAGGGTACACTTCTGATTTCAGCCCTCTGCAGCCATACTCACACACTGGAGAGAGACCCCAATGCTTATCTGCACTTTGTGCTTCACTGAAGACCTGATACAGCTGTTCTGTTAAATTGTATCTTACATCATTGGTTTGGGATCGACTGTTGATAAAATAACACTTCAACCAAATTTTGGACAATCAAATATTATTAGAAGCCTACATTAAGATCGGTAACCCTCCCGCCCAACGCGTAAAACTGCGTTTATTTTTTTCACAGTGTCTGATGCCATTTGAGTCTAGGCTAGCTAGAGGCCGTGTTCACACTGAAAATGAGAATGCGGTAGAGCTGGCACGCAGGTAGGCTATGGCTGTACAGCCAAATTTAGGGTAATCAAATAGTATCAGAACAACCATGTTTAAAAAAACGATAAAGAACTGCTACATCCTGCTGTCGTCTGTACTACAATACAGTCGGTGTTGTGTGCTGCGAATCAGAGCGTATGGTTGCACAATATGTTGATAAATGTAAATTGTTGCTAGATGCGGTTCTACTGTATGCTCATTTTCAGTGTGAACACGGTCTTAGACCCGGAGCACAGATAGGCGATGCGTTATAGAACCGGCGAACATTGTTTGCCTGCCTCATAGATCGTGTGTATGGGTGACGGATGCCGTCATAATTTCGAAAAGGACACAGAGAAAGGAACTTCTTAAAATGTTCCAAAACTCTGTAGCAGAGGGGAGCGTTTATTAGATTGACTACAGTTATTCCGTAAACTTTACAAGCCATCAGAGCGTGTTTTAAAAAATAGATTTTTTGTAGAAATCAATTGAGGAGACGAAGGAGAATACAGAGACAGATCCTGGTAAAAGCGCCAAGTCTGGTTTCAGTTTCCGTCATTCATAATGCTGCAGCATATGGTCTGGTGCGGTAATGTAAATATCAGTTAGCCTATACCATGGAGTAACCTACTAAACTGAGGGTTGCTTAAACAGCCCCCAACGATAAATAACGTACAGCGCGCAAATGTGGAAAATACGTGCGCAAATCCAAAATTTCTACACCTTACTAGGCAATTTGCCTGGTTGTGAACCAAGTCATCAAAAAGTATGCAAAAGAAAGATGAACACAATTTATTGGATTAGATCGGCAGTGGAATATATTTTCATGAATTTATTCCCTGATAGGAAACACCTTTAGTACGACAACTGATGAAATGGACAGAAGCATTATATAATAGTGTAAAAAGCCCAAATTTAAATACTGCTAGAAAGCACGTCGTTCTATTGTATTACGCGTCGATCAACAGTGCATTAAAATATTGTTCACGAAAGAACGCGTTTGGTGTAGATGGAAAGACTGTATCTTACCTTTAATAGCAATATCAGTCTTGAATCGTTGCTTGTTTCAGAAAACTCCCGGGAAGCTTGCAGTGTGCCTAGCAACGGTACAGGTGAACTCACCGGGTGAATAACCTCGCTCGCTTCGGATAGATGAACACAAGAGTGGACGTTAATAAAATGCAACCACGGATGAGTAACACTTGGTTTACAGGAATACGAAACCTTGAGACAAACCGTAATATGCAGGAGATGCAGGAGCAAAAAGGATCTCCAGTGTGCTTTCTCGGCAGCGCATCCGTTCTCTCTCCGTCTTGGGATGTACATTAAAAAAAAGCCTCGCCTTTATCACGTGACCATCAGGCAGGCACGCTTCACCGCACTCGAAAGCGGTGGGCTGAAGTACTCGGTCATCCTATTACAACATACGCTGAAGAACAAATGCGCGTTTGGCAGAAAGGAGTTTTGCATCTGCTCTATCTCAATTAAAACTGCAGTTCTTAATGCTGGTTACGGTTGAGTTTGAGATTTAGAATGCAGATTTTGCGAACAGAATCTCAATTTAGGTTGCACATTAACAGATTATAATATACTACCATTACTTTATTCGTGACTGAATTAATAACGCGACAGAAATGATTACACTGCTCAGAAGCCCTAATAGCTTCTTGCTGACAGCATGGCAGTGGCAAACAGATGATAGTCCCTCTCGGCGGTTAATTCCTTACTGGTCGTGTAGCCTACAACGAAGATGCCTGTGCGAAGAGAAGTCACAAGGACGATTTTACGAGAACTTCCCTCCCGTTAGGCGGTACAGCACCTTTAAAAATGTATGTTTATTTCAACTTATTAATGTAACGAATAGTCTCCGCTAGCATAACGAAAGGTATGATGCGGGTTGGTGCTGAAAGGGAAAGCCTGCACTACAGACCGTTATTCCGACCGTGCCGACACCTGCTCGCGACCGCCCGGTTTGGAGACTGGCACAGCCATCCGGTGGTCACGCTCCTGTAAGTAATTGCTTTGAAGACTTTAAAAATGTTTTGTTCTGTTCATGGTGTGCCAGAAGCATACAAAAACAAGATTCGATTATTATTATTTTTACAAACGCTTTTTATTTCTTCCTTCCCTATATAGCGACTGAATGCATTTATTTTGCAGATTTCACTGCGTAAGTCCCTTATTAAAAATTCCACTCTTTTGCAAAGAGGCAACTGCAGCTCAAACGGAGAAGCTATTGCTCGTCTCTCTTTAATTCCATAACATGGGAACATAAACTCATTTGCAAATGAAAATATCAAAATGTATGTTTACATCATCATGGACCTACCTCCATAAGTGTTTGGTTTTAAAATGGCATGCAATGCAAAGCCCAATGTATTTATACAAACAAAAGCATTTATTTTCCAAGGGTACAAGGCCCTACGGCAGGGTGTACGTTTGGTCATTGGTACACAACCAAATGTGCTTTTGAGCACATGTAGTAATTCTGTCCTTACCACCATGACTACACAGGGAGGACCATTAAGGTGTTGAGTCATTAAATTGCATCACAGCAAACCTACTCTTCCAGCAGTACTGTGCTCTGTGTAAGGGGGCTTGCTCCAGACCCTGCTTTACAGGGACATACCATTTTAAGAGTAACTGAAGCTGTTTGGGGAGACAAATTCCCACTGACTGACTTTGCAGATCCATAAAGAGGAGTGTAGAGGCCTCATATATCCCTGGTCATGTTGTACCATAAACCAGCAGGTGGTTTTATGGGCAACTTAAACGAAAGACGACAGTAGTGGCCTGTCTGCCCCCAGTACCCTGCGGTCATCAGTGCAGAGGCCTGACAGTCCGTTTACTCCACACCACTGTGCTAAAGCTCCAATCCCATCTGCGTCACATCCACACAAATCCATCTGCGTCACATCCACACAAACCCATCTGTGTCACATCCACACAAACCCATCTGCGTTACGTCCACACAAACCCATCTGCGTCACATCCACACAAACTCATTTGCGTTACTTCCACACAAACCCATCTGCGTCACATCCACACAAACCCATCTATGTCACATCCACACAAACCCATCTGCGTCACATCCACACAAACCCATCTATGTCACATCCACACAAACCCATCTGCGTCACATCCACACAAACCCATCTGCGTCACATCCACACAAACCCATCTGCATCACATCCACACAAACCCATCTGCGTTACGTCCACACAAACCCATCTGCATCACATCCACACAAACCCATCTGTGTCACATCCACACAAACTCTGCAGCTTTTGAAAGTGTTCATTAATATTATGAACAAAGTGTAGTGAATATTTAATACATAATTAAACACATTGTCTTCCAACATCAGACCCATAGCAGTGCTGTGCCTGAATAGCCTCAAGACAGCCTTCTGGGCTTACAGTGCTTACAGCATCCACTCAGCCCTGGGACCTCCCCCTTTTCAAATCTATCGGTCAAACGTCACCTACCAATTCTGCCAGTCAAGAATCTTATTTTGCTGTTTGGGATGTTCAGCTGTTGCCAGAAACATTACCTTACTTTTAGTTGAGTGGCCATATTTAAAGTTCCAACTGTGAAAACTTCCTGACAAATACCTTCAAGTTTTCATTCATAACATGGCAGATGGTGTTAAGTGTTTAAAAACATCAGTCCGTAAAAACCTCCAGCACAGTCCAGACCCCCCAGGGCAAAAATTCATCATTAAAAATACGCTCCTCTGTGGATTCATAAACAGGAATAAAATGCAGCTCCTCTGTGGATTCATAAACAGGAATAAAATGCAGCTCCTCTGCGGATTCATAAACTGGAAATAAATTCACCCGTCTGCTGGATCATTTCTGCACCACCCTCAGCAAAATGGCATGACATCGAAATGAAGGGAATTCAAATGAATGTCCTTTAATTTATATTTCATGAGTTTTTAATGACTCTGTTCTCTAGGAAAGGGCCTGTGTTCAGGGGGCTTCTACCCATTCACATCACATACCTGAATCAGATTGAAAACATCATGTATGCAATTACATTATCATAACAACACTAATCACAATAACAGCATTTATTAAGTACCAGGAGAGGAGCACCAGCAGAGGAGCACCAGAAGGAGAGCACCAGGAGGAGAGTATCAGGAGGAGAGCACCAGGAGGAGAGTATCAGGAGAGGAGCACCAGGAGGAGAGTATCAGGAGGAGAGCACCAGGAGGAGAGTATCAGGAGAGGAGCACCAGGAGAGGAGCACCAGAAGGAGAGCACCAGGAGGAGAGTATCAGGAGAGGAGCACCAGGAGGAGAGCACCAGCAGAGGAGTGCCAGGAGAGGAGCACCAGGAGGAGAGCACCAGGAGGAGAGCACCAGGAGGAGAGTACCAGGAGAGGAGCGCCAGCAGAGGAGCGCCAGGAGGAGAGCACCAGGAGGAGAGCACCAGGAGAGGAGCACCAGCAGAGGAGAGCACCAGGAGGAGAGCACCAGCAGAGGAGCGCCAGCAGAGGAGCGCCAGGAGAGGAGCGCCAGGAGGAGAGTATCAAGAGAGGAGCACCAGGAGGAGAGTATCAGGAGAGGAGCACCAGGAGGAGAGCACCAGAAGGAGAGTATCAGGAGGAGAGTATCAGGAGAGGAGCACCAGGAGGAGAGTATCAGAAGGAGAGTATCAGGAGGAGAGTATCAGGAGAGGAGCACCGGGAGGAGAGTATCAGGAGAGGAGCACCAGGAGGAGAGTATCAGAAGGAGAGTATCAGGAGGAGAGTATCAGGAGAGGAGCACCGGGAGGAGAGTATCAGGAGAGGAGCACCAGGAGTTGTTGTTCTGCAGAGCCGTTCCAGATTAATCTGGCCCCCTTCCCTGGCCATCTGCTGCTCGCAAACCCAACTGGAACATTTCCCTCATCATCCTCACACGGAGGGCTTCATCATCCCTGAGGGGAGCTTCATTTGCAAACAAACCTCTCTAAGGAAAAAACAATCACCAACAACATAATAAATATAAATATGCAAGATGGTCACATATTTCCCAATTTTTTAAATGAAATTTTCTTTCCCCCTCCCTGACAGAAATTACAAATGTTTGTTATTGGACCGTTTCACAATAACAAAGTATATGAAGTATGAAGTATAATGAAGTGTAATCAGCTTCCATTCATGTGTGCATTTGAAGGCTCTGACTCCAGGGTCACTTCACAAGATGGCATCTTAATTACTGAAAAAGGACTGAGAGCTGCCATAAAAAGCTCAATTACTTAAGGATGGCTCTTATTTCTGCTGACATTATAAACGTGTCTAATGAATTTTTCGCAGCAATCCCTCCAAAGAGGTAGGTGTGCACTCTAACAGCTGTGTGCTGTGTACTGTGTAACAGGTTTGCTGTGACATAATTATTAATGTCAACAGTAACTGTTCATAATGAAACAGCGTGGATATTCGGCTAAACGGGGTAACTGGATGGATGAGTATGTGTCCATAAGAACAGCCTTATGTCATACCTTTGCGCAGAGTAATTATGTCCTTTAGAGCCCAGTCCAAAGCAGAGAGAGAGAGAGAGAGAGAGAGAGAGAGAGAGAGAGAGAGAGAGAGAGAGAGAGAGAGAGAGAGATATTGAACATCTAAAAATGAGTCCAACAGACTCCTTACAATTCTTGGCACTCCAAACCCAAGAGCTCAGCCCAGGAAAGTATCCCCTCAGTCAGCTGGTTCTGAACCTCTCTAGACTAACATTAACACATACTAATGCAAACCAGCTTCAGACCAGCACTGCTTCACAACAGCCCATTAGAGTCAACCAAGTTATAAATCACATCAAAAGCTCCTATCTGGACCATTGGAACAAAGAAACACAATCCCAAAATAAACTGAATTGTTATCGGGCCCTAAATAGAAAATACACACAGGCAGAGTATCTCTTCTCTGTCAGAGATACAAAGCAGAGACGGATCCTGACCAAGTACAGGCTCAGTGACCACACGCTTGCAATTGAAATAGGCAGATACAAAAACTCATGGGTACCAAAAGAAGAGCGAATATGTGGTCACTGCAAGACAGGGGAGGTGCAAACAGAGATGCATTTGTATTTCATGCCAATAAAGCAACTTAAATTGAAATTGAATTGAGAGAGAGAGAGAGAGAGAGAGAGAGAGAGAGAGAGAGAGAGAGAGAGAGAGCACAGTGTGTGCAGAGTGAGCCCAGTCTAAAAAGCAGAGAGAGAGAGAGAGAGAGAGAGAGAGAGAGAGCACAGTGTGTGCAGGGTGAGCCCAGTCTAAAGCAGAGAGAGAGATAGAGAGAGAGAGAGAGAGAGAGAGAGAGAGAGCACAGTGTGTGCAGGGTGAGCCCAGTCTAAAAAGCAGAGAGAGAGAGAGAGAGAGAGAGAGAGAGAGAGAGAGAGAGCACAGTGTGTGCAGAGTGAGCCCAGTCTAAAAAGCAGAGAGAGAGAGAGAGAGAGAGAGAGAGCACAGTGTGTGCAGGGTCTGAGCGTGACTCACACACAGCTCCTCAGCACAGTAAGCCCAGCCACACGTACACTGCAGAATTAATGCTGCCTCCCCTGCTAGAGCAGTTCTGCAGTGAGTCAGGGGCCGGGAGGGAATTTAAAAAATCGTTAATAACTCTGAGCCGTGTGGCCGAATGATTGACCCTCAGGAGTCCATCCGGCAGACCCCGCCCTCTAAATCCATACATGGGACGTGCACAGGTTTAGGGTAAGGGGTGGAGCTGCAATTAGACAAGTTGGGGAAGACGAGCAGGAAGTGGAGGTTAAACTTTGATAAAAGCATCTTTTTTTCATGTGTATAGATTTACAACAGACAGTAAATTCACATTGATCTGTTAAACAAATGCAATCTGATCGAGCGGAGAGCCACAGTGGACCCTTCAGAATGGGGGCTGTGACATGGGAACAGAAACAGTCACACACGCCTGCAGACGCTCTTCACTTAACAAACGCCAGGAGGTTCTGCTGTCTGAGCCCATGAATACCAGATTGTGGGGCCCATCCACACACTGGAACAGAACCTTAACAGATACCAGACCATGGGGCCCATCCATACACTGGAACAGAGCCTTAAACAGATACCAGACCAAGGAACCCATCCACACACTGGAACAGAACCTTCACAGATACCAGACTATGGGGCCCATCCACACACTGGAACAGAACCTTCACAGATACCAGATCATGGGGCCCATCCACACACTGGAACAGAACCTTAACAGATACCAGACCATCGGGCCCATCCACACACTGGAACAGAACCTTCACAGATACCAGACCATGGGGCCCATCGATACACTGGAACAGAGCCTTAAACAGATACCAGACCATCGGGCCCATCCACACACTGGAACAGAACCTTAACAGATACCAGACCATGGGGCCCAGCCACATAACCTGCTTTAACAGGATGGCTCTGTATTTACATACACCGCCCTGCCCCCCCCCCCCCCCAGAGCCAGGGCTGCAGCTCACAGCCCAGGATTGCTTTCAGAAAGAACAAGAAACAAAACATCCTTTCATGTCATCAAGGTGCAAATATAGCTCAGAGACGGAGATGCACTGAGACAGGACAGAGAGACAGAGGACAGAACTAATGGATCACTCGAGATCACCCTTCCAGACAGACGGTCACATTTTGAAGCGGTATGTTAGGTGGAGGGAGGGGCTTCTTGGATGAATGACCGCTGATTATGTTCAACTGCCATTGCTGTTTGGCAGAAAAATCCTTTTTGATTAATGACTTAATATGAACGACTGGATATGAAAAATAAACAAAGCCTGACACTGTGGCGCTTTTTGCTGTGGAGTTAAAATCACAGGTCTAAGAGTATTCACTATTGAGTCCACATGAAAATAGCTGAAAGCAACATCAACTAAGGTCTCACTTAAACCTGCAGCATTAGGGCTGAAAGAGCTTTGTTGTACAATGCAGCAAAATGGCCGATCCAGTCAGAACCAACTGCTGCCCGCGAGCCTGACCTTACAGTCCAGCTTCCATAGACTGTGCAAAGTAGAGAGAGATGAAATAAAGTGGGAGAAGGTGAAAGGCCTTGAGCAGGAACAGCATGCGGCAGTATGTGCTGTTGGGAGAGCCAGAGAGGGACGGATACACTGGAGCGATCCGCTCAGTGCAAGGGTTAGCAGGGGTTAGCCGGGGTTTGCCTGAGTTAGCGGGGGTTAGACAGGGTTAGCCGGGGTTAGCTGGAGTTAGCCGGGGGTTAGCCGGGGGTTAGCGGGGGTTAGCTGGAGTTAGCCGGGGGTTAGCCGGGGGTTAGCGGGGGTTAGACGGGGTTAGTGGGGGTTAGCTGGAGTTAGCCGGGGGTTAGCCGGGGTTAGCGAGGGTTAGCCGGAGTTAGCCGGGGGTTAGCAGGGGGTTAGACGGGGTTAGCCAGAGTTAGCCGGGGGTTAGCGGGGGTTAGACGGGGTTAGCCAGAGTTAGCCGGGGGTTAGCGGGGGTTAGACGGGGTTAGCTGGGGTTAGCGAGGGTTAGCCGGGGTTAGCAGGGTTTGGCAGGGGTTAGCCAGGGTTAGCCGGGGTTAGCCGGGGTTAGCCGGGGTTAGCGGGAGTTAGCGGGGGTTAGCGGGGTGCTCGATGCTGGGTGCAGAATATGCACAAGGCCAACACTCCCATCAGAATAATGAACACCAGCGCCTGAGAAAATAAAACCAAATGGCCAGTGAGCTCCGCACACACCTTCACAGCTTCATAAATAATGACTTTGCGGCATCTAGGAAACTAGGATTTGAGGTACCCTGCAGTATTTGAGGTACCCTGCAGGTTTTTTACCCTGCAAGATCCGGCTTTAAAACACAGCAGCTGCAGATTTCTGCCTCATGTAACCCAAACATGCAAGTACTCAGAGAACTCTGGAAAAATTCCACATAAACACACTGTTTCATTCTTTCATTCAGAACAGAGGGAGTTGGAGTTAGTATGCATCCCCACAGAGATCTGTCACACCGCCCTGCTTGCTACTGCAGGCATGAATATTAAAGTACACCATCATTACACTGTAGTCATGGGAATAAAAAGTGAGTGTGACTGCTAAAGCATGTCTGAACATGAGCGCCCCTGTTGGGGAAACTGAGGTACTGCTGTTAGTCTGCCAGATGCTCACTCAGCGACCGGGATTCAACTGATTCAGAATTAAAGATTCTTCTGTAGTAAACACATTGGCAGAAGCTCCTTTTACTTGTCATGGATAGCTCATGATCGTAGTATGGTAGAAAACATCCAAACTTCAGAGACTATGTGCAATGCTTCTGTGAAAAAGCAACACTACTCTCATCTGTTGAGAGCTGATAAGACATCCACTCGGTAGCAAGGCCTTGCGGCTTCCACGCAATTGACAAAAATGCATCACATGATCACAGAGACGAAAGATAATTGTTATTATGCTTTAAAAAGTGTGAAAGTGCAGCCAGAGGCAGCAGAGACCAGGAGATTTCACTGCTGGTGTCACAACTCGTTTCCACAAACTTCGCCACATGTTTATGTCACGTCACATACTTTTTATTGAAATGGTGCGAGTTTCAAACAAGACAATTCACCTTAAGTTTATGCCAGATTATTTTTCATGCTGTTGCAAAGTGCGCATTTGAAATATTAATTGGATCAGAAACAATAACATACTGTTGATAACGGTATTGCAGAAATGCACATCTGCGCAAGTTCACACCCATGCTGTGAGAAACACAGTAGGCTAATGCCACCCGGCCACAGCATCCTCAGAGCAATCCCCCATTGCAGGCTCCACAGTACACAATGGCAGAGTGGTGTTTGGATGAATGGATGAATGAATGTCAGTCAGTCAGTCAATCAGTCAGTCAGTCTCTCTCCCTCATATTACAGTACACACATCGTGATGCAGTTTGGTTGCTGGGTGCCAGTCAGCATGTCCCTACGAGAATTCTGGGAAGGAAAAGGAATTCTGTGCGATGGTGGCACATTTCCCTCCTGAGGAACGTTTACACCGCACACGGGGGGGGGGGGGGGGGGGGTCAGGGACACGGTGTCCCAGAAACACAGGTTCACAGCAGGTCCATAAATAAAGGATGTGTGTGTGTGCGTGTGTGTGTGAGTGTGTGTGTGTGTGCGCACGTGTGTGCATGCGCTGTGTACACACCTTCCCTTACTGTGTGATCTTCAAAGCTGGCCTTCAGTGAAACTAATATTAGAGTGCAACCACATCAGTCTACAAAGACACACACACACACACTTCTCTGGCATTGTCAGTCAGGCTCACCCTGCCCATCCATGCGGTCAGTATCAAACACACAGAAACATCTTAGTGCATTTCCATGGCAACGCAGGGGCGATCCATCATCAAAGGCTGAAAGAGCAGGTGTGGAAGCAGCTAAGGGTTGGGCGGGGAAGACTTGCAGGTTTGAATCCTAATGGAGTGTACGACTGATGTAGAATTCCAATGACCATCCAGCTTTGAAAATTAGTAATGCTGAATGTGTCAGTCTTCACTGAAGCATCAGAATAAACAAACATACATGATAATGTCACAAATAGACATAACCAGCATCCATATGGCTCTGAGGAGCTCTACTCACTCTGTCCCTGTTCAGATGGACTGGATAAATTCCAGGACTGACAGAGAGCTGTGTCTGTACAGTCTCCCCATCAGTGCATTACATTACACTACACTACATTACATTACAGGCATTGATGAGACACTTATCCAGAGCAACTTATACAACGTTTTACACAGCATTTACCTTGCATCTATTTATACAGCTGGATATACCTGAAGAAATGCAGATCAAGTGCTTCGCACAAGGGTACAATGGCAGCGTCCTACCTGGACGCCCACACTCACCACACACTGCCGCCCACATTCACCATTCATTATAAGCTGTTCAACCGCGGTCCGATAGATTCCTCCTTACATTGTATGTGTGTGAGAGAGAGTGTATGTATATTATGTACAATAAAGGAAACTCAAACCAAGGCGGGGCAACCCTAATCCAAAACGAGAAACAGGGGGACTCACCACCGCAGCCGGCGGCCATGCTCTGGCCAACGCCAGGTCAGTCTTCAGCCGTTTTCCTTGCTGGTATGGGCGCAAACATATAATCCAAAATACGCGCGGTTCTGGACACGTCCAAACAGAGTGAAGACAAAGGCGGATAAATCACTCAAACAGACGAAGACGAGCCGGAACAAAACTCCTCTGCTTGTACACGACCGCCAGGTTTGCGTTACACTCCAGTCTCCACCAGAAAAATGGGTGCATTTAAAAACGAATGGATAACGCTTAGTCCCCGTTTCATTTATATTAATTAAAATACTGTTCGTGGCTTCAGCTAAAATCATGTTTCTGTGATGTTAAAACCGGCCTCGCACATAAACACGATAACGCCTGTATTCAAAACTGCCGCCATCAATCCAGGTGCTCCACTTTTCGGGGTGCAGTCACTGCCCTCGTCCTGTACGGAATCACAGCGCCTATAGCCGCGTTTCCACCAAAAGTACCCGGAACTTTTAGTCCCAGGAACTACTTTTCAAGGAACTAAAAGGTTCCTTCAGCCCATTAGCCGCGTTTCCACCGCAGGAACTTTACCCCGGAACTAGGAACCTTTTGAGGAACTCAGTGCGTTTCCACCGCAGGAACTAGGGTCTAAATTTAGTTCCGGGGGCTTTATTTTACCCCCAAAAAAGCTCCTGCTCGGGGGGTAGTACTTTCCAAAAGTACCGGAACCTTTGGGGTAGGCAGACAACAATGGGCTGAAGGAACCTTTTAGTTCCTTGAAAAGTAGTTCCTGGAACTAAAAGTTCCGGGTACTTTTGGTGGAAACGCGGCTATTGTTGTCTGCGTTTCCACCGCGGTCTAAAGTCCCGCGAAGATTAGGCAAATTAGCCCACTGATTATGAAAAAGCGACGTTGTCGGTCGTCGGTCCATCTGTCCTATGATTTCTTCTGTAACCCCATACTTACCACCGAAGTAGCCTACATTATTTTCTAATAAGCGGGACAGCCCGGAGGGGTTTATTCCACTTATATACAACGGGTTACCAACAATGACTATATATGGTTCCTTTTGTATTTATTGATTTTTATCGATTTAATCACCTGGAATTGAAATATTCTTCTGCAGCCGTTTGGGCATATTTTACCGTTGTCAAGCAAAACTGTCGTTGGTAGTTGAACTTGGACCGTTGTTATGCAACAAATAGGATATAACAGGCCAATAGTCAGATTTTAACTGTTTTATATATCCTCTCAAACACATTCATTATGTTTTTATGCGAACATTCACTTTCATGTCTTGACATCCGAAGCGACAGAATGCACTCACATTTCCAATATAACTGGCAACAACAGCAGAAAACATACACACGTTGTAAACAATTTGCTGTTTGATTACTTTCTCATCGTCAATTCCATATAGGCTAATCGCAAAATGACAAGAATAGAACGAAAACTCGGACTTGCGTGAAAATTTAAATTAGCAGTGGTACAGCCACCGTTTGCTTTCCTTCGAAATTACTGCTAGCCGAGCAGCGAAGTGTGCCCTCCAGATGCGAACCATGCACCATAAATTAGTCCACAGTCTTCCTGGTCTTTTTGTGGAATTGAAGAATGGCAGAGTAAATTTACGGCAGTCTGAAAAAGCTAAAGGGACGATTACTAGAATTAACCTGTTAATTTACCCTGACAAAAAGTGCGTAAGGTGATTTCCAGTTTGCATTTACTGTATCACCAATGTGAATTACGCAGAACTACCGCATACCTCACATAACTGTATCAAACGTTATGTTGCATCATAACGTTCGCGCGTGGCCCTTTTGTTTGCGCAAGAGTTGAGATAGAAAGGTAGAACGGTCACCAGCAAGCACACCTGATTTTATTATGCTGGGTGCCAGATTAATTTTTTTAAATAAATAAAAAGACCAACATTATTTTCCTGCTTTCCCACTGCACCCAGTCCCATTTGAGATTTGATTCTGCCAGAAAGGTAATTCACTTTCTTCCAGGAGACGTATTTCAGCCCAGATGCAGCCGAGGGAACAGGATTCATTTGAGGAGACTGGACAGGTGAAAGTTTTTGCGTAATGTAGATAGTGCACTATGAATGACTGTCCAATCACATGGTCACAGCATTGTATCCACAGTGGGGTTGTCCTTTATGATTCATCAAAAAGCAGGTTTGGACCTCACAAGCTCCTGGTGTTCAAGAGAGAAGAGAGCACAACTTA
The DNA here is from genome assembly GCA_039654925.1 of Anguilla pacifica. Classification (NCBI taxonomy): domain Eukaryota; kingdom Metazoa; phylum Chordata; class Actinopteri; order Anguilliformes; family Anguillidae; genus Anguilla; species Anguilla pacifica. The sequence continues at coordinate 55,930,324 of CM077296.1, forward strand.
TTGGTGCTGTATGTTTGAGCTGCTGTAGGATCTTCAACTCAACGCAAACATACTGCTGCCTGCAAAACAAATCAATGATAAAAGCAAAAATTAAAACCAAAATACGCATCACCTTAAAACCCAATTATGAAAACAGGGATTCAACCACAAAGGGTGTTGTAACATTGAGTCAGAGAGCCCTCACAGAGAGCTGCACGGATCAGCAGAGTGTCTGTGAGTGTGGCAGGGCCTCCCTCACAGAGAGCTGCACAGGTCTGTGAGTTAAACCTGAAGCTGAGTGGTGTGTCTGCAGTTTGACGGGTGTGGCACCAGCCAACTGGAGTACAAAAGTTTCAACCCCGTAATTCTGCCCACACTCTGCTCTGATTGGCTGTAGGGGGAGCTCTGGTTGACAGTATGGGAGCTCTGGTTGGTGGTATGGGAGCTCTGCTCTGGTTAGCGGTATGGGAGCTCTGTTTAGTGGTATGGGAGCTCTGGTTGGCGGTGTGGGAGCTCTGCTCTGGTTAGCGGTATGGAAGCTCTGCTCTGGTTAGCGGTATGGGAGCTCTGTTTAGTGGTATGAGAGCTCTGGTTGGCGGTATGGGAGATCTGCTCTGGTTGGCGGTATGGGAGCTCTGCTCTGGTTGGCGGTGTGGGAGCTCTGCTCTGGTTAGCGGTATGGAAGCTCTGTTTAGTGATATGGGAGCTCTGGTTGGCGGTATGGGAGATCTGCTCTGGTTGGCGGTGTGGGAGCTCTGCTCTGGTTAGTGGTATGGAAGCTCTGGTTGGCTGTAGGGGGAGCTCTGGTTAGCGGTATGGGAGCTCTGCTCTGGTTGGCGGTATGGGAGCTCTGCTCTGGTTGGCGGTGTGGGAGCTCTGTTCTGGTTGGCGGTATGGGAGCTCTGGTTAGCTGTAGGGGGAGCTCTGGTTGGCAGTGTGGGAGCTCTACTCTGGTTGGCTGTAGGGGGAGCTCTGTTTAGTGGTATGCGAGCTCTGGTTGGCAGTATGGAAGCTCTGTTTAGTGGTATGGGAGCTCTGGTTGGCGGTGTGGGAGCTCTGCTCTGGTTAGCGGTATGGAAGCTCTGTTTAGTGGTATGGGAGCTCTGGTTGGCGGTATGGGAGATCTGCTCTGGTTGGCGGTATGGGAGCTCTGCTCTGGTTGGCGGTGTGGGAGCTCTGCTCTGGTTAGTGGTATGGAAGCTCTGGTTGGCTGTAGGGGGAGCTCTGGTTGGCGGTGTGGGAGCTCTGCTCTGGTTGGCTGTATGGAAGCTCTGTTTAGTGGTATGGGAGCTCTGGTTGGCGGTGTGGGAGCTCTGCTCTGGTTAGCGGTATGGGAGCTCTGCTCTGGTTGGCTGTAGGGGGAGCTCTGTTTAGTGGTATGGGAGCTCTGCTCTGGTTGGCGGTATGGAAGCTCTGTTTAGTGGTATGGGAGCTCTGGTTGGCGGTGTGGGAGCTCTGCTCTGGTTGGCGGTATGGGAGCTCTGGTTGGCGGTGTGGGAGCTCTGCTCTGGTTAGCGGTATGGAAGCTCTGTTTAGTGGTATGGGAGCTCTGGTTGGCGGTATGGGAGATCTGCTCTGGTTGGCGGTATGGGAGCTCTGCTCTGGTTGGCGGTGTGGGAGCTCTGCTCTGGTTAGCGGTATGGAAGCTCTGTTTAGTGGTATGGGAGCTCTGGTTGGCGGTATGGGAGATCTGCTCTGGTTGGCGGTATGGGAGCTCTGCTCTGGTTGGCGGTGTGGGAGCTCTGCTCTGGTTAGTGGTATGGAAGCTCTGGTTGGCTGTAGGGGGAGCTCTGGTTGGCGGTATGGGAGCTCTGCTCTGGTTGGCGGTTTGGGAGCTCTGCTCTGGTTGGCGGTTTGGGAGCTCTGGTTGGTGGCGTGGGGAGAAACTGCTTAATGAATGAGCTTCAGTTACTTTGTGAAGATGCTCATATCTTCAGAGAAACATGCAGCTTTGTTTCTGGAAGTCTTCATGGCTGTTACTGTGCAGTCCTTTCAGCAAAAAAATCAGAATATCACAAATACACTACCAGTAATATATAACGTATTTGTCTATGTAGTAAGCAGTGGCATAAGTTCACTTTCTTTCTCTGTTATGAATATGAATATATTCAATAATATGAATTGCCCAAAGGCTTTATGGGGTAAAACTAATGACAACCTGTGCCAGCTATCCTATCAAAAATAGTTTTCACTATGTAAATATGAATGCTTCAAAAACTCTTTCAAATGATGAAACTATAATTACTCCAAAAATCTAACATGAAACAATGATGTACTGTGATAGTGCCACCAAATTATTTTCATGAAAATTATTTTGTGTTGGAGTAATTAATTTGCTAGACTGAAAGGTGTCACAGCAAAGACTGCCCTGCTGTGGCCAGGGGATGCAGTTGCAGCTGTAGGTGAGGTGGGCTTCTGCATTCACACTTAGCTTTTGAGAAGTAAAACCAAAAGGGAGATTCTGTATTTAAGACTTTAAAGGCGGAGGTAAAAAATAAAAACCCACTCAAGCAAATGCGCATACATTTCTTGTTTTTTATTGATTCAGATATAACCCAACCAGCATATTTTAAGTTACAAAAGTAAGAAAAAATAAGTCTTGGCACATTTTCAAAAATCCTTCCTTCAATCACTTTCTTTCCAATGCATACTCAGATGTTTTAATTCTGAAATGTTCTCATTATTTTACACATGATACTTAGAATGTTTAAAAATAAACTAAATAAATTAGACAAGTCATAAATAGAATGTGTCTGTCAGTGGTACCAGAACAAGCAAGTTTCTAAAATCTGGTTATTAGGTAAAAGAGGAGATGTAAGGTAACTGTGTGGGAAGCTGTGCTGTACAAAAGTCTGCTCATATTTAGCAATCATTTATTTCTCTTATAATACAATTATGAATTCCCTACTATTTACAGAAGTCAGTTTATTTCATATTCAGGATAAAGCATTTACGGGGAGACTGCTCCTGCTTAATAATTGTGTGCCCATGTTGCTTTATTCTTGTTTATAAATTTTACAAACTTCTAGAAAAGCGTTATACGAAATGGCTCTTTTTCAAGGCAGTCTGGTTCAGTCTGTGTCACCATGGCAACATTTGTAGGAGACCTCACTGAATCTTTGGTGCAGCTGAATTTGTATGGTTTTCTGATTGGCCAGTTTGCTTTCTGAGATACAGTACATTTCTTTTCAATGTGTCCGGGAAGGAGGGAAGGGCCACTGAAGAAAGCCGCCCAAACAGTGCAGATAAACAACATTCATCCCTAACCAGCGCCCTCTCCTGGGCAAGCAACAGACACACATTCATCCCGAATCACCCAACCAGCACCCTCCGCAGGTTCAAGGGTTAAACGCTTATCAAGGGAAAATAAGGAAAATACCCTGAAGAGAATTTTTAAATGGATAGTTAAGGTACACCATTTCAGTAACACAAAAAAATAATATCAAGTAATCCAACAGCAGTTATTCAGTCATATTTGGAAAACAAATGATAAAAATTTGTGTACAATTCATCGTCAAATTAAAGTTGATTTAATTTTTACAAGTTAAAAAACCAGTAAATAGTTGGACTGACTGGGTACAATGGAGCAGTGGGTACGAAAGTGCAGTTAAATTTCATGCAATGGCAGAGCAGTTGCAAAGGATTTATTCTGATGTTTAACCTGGTATTTGCAATGAAACATTATGGAAACTACAGAACACAAAGCCAAACAGCTTTGATGGATGGCGAGAGGATGTGTTCCAAACCTTCCCATAAGCACCATGTTCCCTTCTACAGCACTGATCCCAGAACAGTACCCAGCCAGTAGAATTCAGCATGGAGAGTTCTGATCAGGGATGAGCCTTAATGAGCTTTTGAACACTGCAGGAATGAGGCCTGCACTTTGTTTTAATAAGCATCATAACTGTGTAGCTGGGAAGCTGGAAGCCATGTTCAGTTTGGGCCCTTTTCAGAATGATGACAGCGGAACAGATGCCCCTTACACACTGGGGATTATCTCTCCGTCCGCAGTCATCCACACGGACTGCAGGGTTAGGAGTGCATCAGGAGAGAGGCTGGGGAGGGACGGGCTGAGAATGCCCTCATTCATACATTCAGTTTGCTCTGTGCTACAGTAATATTGTGGTTTGTTACATCGGGGTAACGGGTGTCAATTGATCAGGTGTAGAATCCAACTTTCCCTTTCTCTATTTGTGCTGGCCTGAAGGCGCCCCCTTCAGTGTGCCAGTGACACTGCAGTTAACGCATGCGCAACCCACACATTCCCTAACTGTTTTTCAGTTTCAGTAACAGTCCCTGCATACCTTAATACAGCATTAAACAGTCATATTCACTGTAATACAGTAATGTGCTAACAAAAAACAGTCTTCAGCAACATGCATCACAAGTATCATTGAACAGATTCACAAACATCACAAGGATGTGTACAATGTCTGTGCGATAAAACAGGTAAAACAGGTAAAAGGCCTCCCCTCTGCACAGGGAGAACTGAAAGTTATTAAAGGTATAGGTTTCCTCAGTACTGCTATTGGAACGGCGCCCCCTAGTGGGACGGCAGTACAATAGCTCTATATTATTGCCTCTGTACACATCATGTCTGTACAATCTCTGACTCGGCAGATGGAGAGATGATCTGCTCTCTGGTCAGGAATAAAATCCCTGCACAGGCACAGAGCAGGCACAGGCACAGGCACAGAGCAGGCACAGACAGAGGAGACCTCTTGTCTGGTAACAGCACAAGGACTGTAAGTACAGAGCTCCTCTCAGCTCTGTAAAGGTAACAAACAGAAGAAATAAAAAAAAATAGAAAAAATATATATTTAGATGTTTACATATGTATAAAACAGATTGCTTGTGAACCCACCCATAATTTCCTTTGACCAAATATTCCCTTTTACCATTCTGCCCCTCCCTCCGTAAACCCCTCCCCCCTAATTCCCTGCCCTCTAAACCCCCCCCCCACCAACCCGGTCCCAGTTCCTGGTTTGTCTCTTTTATTTTACCACACAGAAAGAGCTGAAAATTAATAGACAGGCTCCTGCCCCCTATTATCTGCCCCCAACCCCCACCCGCTCCCCCCTGCCCCCACCCTCTTCCCCGGGCCCCTACCCCCACCCTCTCCCCAGGCCCCATACCCCCACCCTCTCCCCCTGGCCCCCCTCTTCTGCCCCCCTGCCCCCAGTGTCAATCAGTAGTGTGAACATGCATGTTCTGATTCAGCTCCATCAGTGCTTTCTGTCGTCAGAGAAGGCCCTGTCTACGGCCCCCCTCCTCCCAGCTCTGGAGCAGTGTGGCATGGGGGCAGGGTTAGGATGTGATGGGCGGAGCATGGGGGCGGGGTTAGGCTGTGATGGGCGGAGCATAGGGACAGGGTTCGGATGTGATGGGCGGAGCAGTGTGGCATGGGGGTGGGGTTAGGATGTGATGGGCGGAGCATGGGGGCGGGGTTAGGCTGTGATGGGCGGAGCATAGGGACAGGGTTAGGCTATGATGGGCGGAGCAGTGTGGCATGGGGGCGGGGTTAGGCTGTGATGGGCGGAGCATAGGGACAGGGTTCGGATGTGATGGGCGGAGCATGGGGGCGGGGTTAGGCTATGATGGGCAGAGCAGTTTGGCCTGTGGGCGAGGTTAGGCTGTGACAGGCGGAGCCGGTGAGTGAGCGGGGCCTGTGATTGGGCGGGGCCAGTGAGTGGGCAGGGCTTCACAGCGGGGAGTCATCTCGCAGGATCTCCTCCTCCGGGGACGGTTTCGCCACGCTGGTGACGGCTGACTGGCGGAACCCGGCGGAGATCTCGTCAAACGTTCGGCCCTTCGTCTCCGGCACTTTGAAGAAGGTGAAGATGAAGAAGCAGAGGAGGAGGATGATGAAGATGATGAAGACGTAGGCGCCACATAATTTCTGAGGAAGAATGAGAGAAAGGAGGATGAAGAGCGTGGGAACACACGACCCCGCCGTCTGTTTTACAGCCTTTTATCTTCACTTCCTGCTGGACAGAAAACCCCAAAAAACTGAACACACATCTTACTGTAACTTTAACACCTCTGCACTCTCAAACTTGTTCCTGTATTAAAATTAAAATTAAAGAAGACTGGCTATCCAGCCAACTCTTATAAGATACAGATTACATGTCAATGTACATCACTTACTTTATTTAATTTGCGTGAGTTCTGAATTGAAGTTAGTGTTATTTTGCCATTGAAACATGAACGCCAGCTGTAGAGTGGTTTCCTAAATCATGAGCTCCTCTCATTTCACATCCTGTTCGGTTTGAAGTGTTTTCCAGTAAGCCTGCTCATCCACCAGCACCCCCTCCCAGCTATATAACCCCCTCCCAACTGTTCATACATGCACTATTAGCATGTTCATACCAGCACTATAAGCATGCTCATACATGCACTATTAGCATGTTCATACCAGCACTATAAGCATGCTCACACATGCACTATTAGCATGTTCATACCAGCACTATAAGCCTGTTCATACATGCACTATAAGCATGTTCATACATGCACTATAACCATGTTCATACCAGCACTATAAGCATGCTCACACATGCACTATTAGCATGTTCATACCAGCACTATAAGCATGCTCATACATGCACTATTAGCATGTTCATACCAGCACTATAAACATGTTCATACATGCACTATAAGCATGTTCATACATGCACTATAACCATGTTCATACATGCACTATTAGCATGTTCATACCAGCACTATAAGCATATTCATACATGCGCTATGTGCATGCTGTGGAGTTTCCCTGGGTATTAATGTGTACTCTGAGATGGGGCTGCAGCTGCGCTCACACTCACCTCCACATGCGGGAAGCACATGCCCACGATGAAGTTGGCGGTCCAGTTGGAGAAGCCGGCCACGGCGATGGCGGAGGGCCGCGGGCCCTGGCTGAACAGCTCAGCCACGATGAACCAGGGGATGGGGCCCGGCCCGATCTCGAAGAAGGCCACGAAGCTGAAGATGGCCACGATGCTGACGTAGGACATCCCGTTCACCTGCTCCTGTGGACCAGAAGAGCACAGTTTTACCCACAGTTTCCTTCTCCTCACCCTCCCATAATCCTTTGCTCTGCCACTAAGGCCCACTGAGACCCTCTTGCCACCACGAAAACTGAAAAGAATTAAATGGTAAATAAATAAAAGGGTCATATTTGGAATGAGTTCCCCCGGCTTCCTGGCTGAGCAGCCAGGGCAGGAGAGGACGTACCAGCAGGGCGAGAGCAATGGTCATCATCACCGCCGAACCCGCCATTCCCAGCAGGCCAATGAGGTGGAGGGACCTGCGGCCAGCACGCTCTACGATGAAGAGCTGCAAGGAGAGAGAGAGAGAGAGAGAGAGAGAGAGAGAGAGAGAGAGAAGTTAACAGCACGGTCTACGATGAAGAGCTGCAAGGAGAGAGAGAGAGAGAGAGAGAGAGAGAGGTTAACTGCACGTTCTACAGTAAGTTTAACCTGACAGGCCCACTTATACTCACAGACACCACGGTGAAGGCCGTATTGACCACACCAGTTCCAATGGTGGCATAGACTGGCTGGGCCACTCCTGCTTTCGTAAAGATTCTGGTGGAGTAGTAGAAGACCTGCAGAACGGGGACATCGAGGACTATTAGAGTCTGTACACAGTATACAGGAGTATAGTATGTGTACAGTGTGTGTGTGTGTGTGTGTGTCTGTATAGTGTGTGAGTGTGTGTGTGTATGGTCACTATGTATAGTGTGTGTGAGGGTGTGTGTGTGGTTAGCATGTATGGTGAGTGTATGGTGACTATGTATAATGTGTGTGTACGGTTAGTGTACTAGGGGGCGACATAGCTCAGGAGGTAAGACCGGTTGTCCGGCAGTTGGAGGGTTGCCGGTTCGATCCCCCACCCTGGGTGTGTCGAAGTGTCCCTGAGCAAGATACTTAACCCCTAATTGCTCTCAATGAGCTGATTGCTACCTTGCATGGCAGCCTTTCACCGTTGGTGTGTGAGTGTGTGTGTAAATGGGTGAATGAGAGGCATCAATTGTAAAGCGCTATATAAATGCAGTCCATTTACCATTTAGTGTGTATGGTGAGTATGTATAGTGTGTGTAGGGTGCGTGAGTGTGTGTGTGTGTGTGTGTGTGTGTACGGTTAGCGTGTGTGGTTAGCGTGTATGGTGAGTATGTATAGTGTGTGTGTACGGTTAGCATGTGCGGTTAGCGTGTACGGTGAGTATGTATAGTGTGTGAATGGTGAGTATGACCTGTGTGTGTGTGCGCGGTTAGCGTTTATGGTGTGTGTATACTGAGTGTGTATGATGTGTATAGTGTGCATACGGTTAGCATGTATGGTGAATATGATGTGTGTGTACGGTTAGCGTGTATGGTGTGTGTACGGTTAGCGTGTGTGGTTAGCGTGTATGGTGAGTATGTATAGTGAGTGTGTACGGTTAGCATGTGCAGTTAGCGTGTATGGTGAGTATGATGTTTGTGTGTGTGTATGGTGTGTATGATGTGCATAGTGTGTGCGTATGCTGTGTATAGTGTGTGTATGGTGTATATGACATGTATAGTGTGTGTGTATGGTGTGTGTGTATGGTGAGTATGATGTGTGTGCGTGTGTGTGTGCGGTTAGTGGCACACTCACGGCGTTGATGCCGGACAGCTGCTGGGACAGCTGCAGCATGACGGCGATGACGAGCGGTTGGCGGTACAGCGGCGAGCGGAAGAGCTCCGGAATGGTGACCTTCTTCTCACGCATCATCTGCCTGCTCTCCTCCTTCATCTCCTGCATGTCCGCGCTCACATCCGCCACCCCACGCAGCTTCTTCAGCACTGAGGGAACATGGCCACTGTTAGCGTCCACAGCTAGTGTCCACAGCCACTGTTAGCATCCACAGCTAGTGTCCACAGCCACTGTTAGCGTCCACAGCTAGTGTCATAGTCACTGTTAGCGTCCACAGCTAGTGTCATCGTCACTGTTAGCGTCCACAGCTAGTGTCCACAGCCACTGTTAGTGTCCATAGCTAGTGTCCACAGCCACTGTTAGCGTCCATAGCTAGTGTCCACAGCCCATGTTAGCATCCACAGGTAGTGTCCGCAGTCAGAGTGCATCCACCGCTAGTGTCTACAGCCACAGTGTGTCCACAGCTAGTGTCTACAGCCGCAGTTAGCGTTCACAGTTAGTGTTCACAGTCACAGTTACCATTCACAGCTAGTGTTCACAGTCACAGTTAGTGTCCACAGCTAGTCCCCACAGTTGGGGTGGGGCGCTGCATGTTGAGGTAGGGTGTTGGGGTGAAGCGCTGCATGTTGGGGTGGGGTGTTGGGGCACTGCATGTTGGGGTAGGGTGTTGGAGCAGGGTGTTGGGGCGGGGTGCAGTGTGTTGGGGCGGGGTGCTGCGTGTTGTGGTGGGGTGTTGGGGCGCTGTGTGTTGGGGCGGGATGCTGCGTGTTGTGGTGGGGTGTTGGGGCGCTGCGAGTTGGGGTGGGGTGTTGGAGCAGGGTGTTGGGGCGGGGTGCAGTGTGTTGGGGCGGGGCGCTGCATGTTGTGGTGGGGCGTTGGGGCAGAGCGCTGCAAGTTGGGGTGGCGTGTTGGGGCAAGGTGTTGGGGCAGGGTGTTGGACCGGGGTGCCGTGTTGTGGGGTGTTGGGGCGGGGCGCTGAGTGTTGGGGTGTGGCGCCGTGTGTTGTGGTGGGGTGTTGGGCGCTGTGTGTTGGGGCAGGGCACAGCATGTTGGGGTGGGGTGTTGGGGCACTGCGAGTTGGGGTGGGGTGTTGGAGCAGGGTGTTGGGGCGGGGTGCAGTGTGTTGGGGCAGGGCACTGCGTGCTAGGGCGGGGTGTTGGGGCAGGGTGTTGGGATGGGGTGCTGCGTGTTGGGGCAGGGTGTTGAGACAGGGCGCTGTGCGTTGGGGTTGGGTGTTGGGGCGCAGCGTGTTGGGGTGGGGCACTGCATGTTGGGGCAGGGTGTTGAGACAGGGCGCTGTGTTTTGGGGTGGGGTGTTGGGGCGCAGCGTATTGGGGCAGGGTGTTGGGGTGGGGTGCAGCGTGCTGGGGTGGGGTGTTGAGACAGGGCGCTGTGTGTTGGGGTGGGGTGTTGGGGCGCAGCGTGTTGGGGCAGGGTGTTGGGGCGGGGCGCAGCGTGTTGGGGTGGGGTGTTGGGGCGGGGCTCACCGCTCTTGGCCTGGCTCTCCTGGTTGCGGATGATGAGCAGGAAGCGGGGGCTCTCGGGGCAGAAGGGCAGGAGAACGCATTGCACCAAGGCCGGGGCAAAGGTGAACCCCAGGAGCAGCGGCCAGAGGGTGGGGCTCCCCATGATGGACTCCATGCCAAATATCTGCAGGGGCACAGAGAAGAGCATCAGCACCTCCCCAAAGCATCACCTCCCCTTACACGGACCCCCACACACAACCCCCACACACAGCACCCCACACACAACCCCCATACATAGCACCACCACACACAACCCCCACACACAGTACCCCCACACACAACCCCCATACACAGCACCCCACACACAACCACCACACACAGCACCCCCACACACAGGACCCCCACACACAACCCCCACACACAGCACCACCACACACAACCACCACACACAGCACCCCCACACACAGCACCACCACACACAACCCCCACACACAGCACCACCACACACAACCACCACACACAGCACCCCCACACACAACCCCCACACACAGCACCCCACACACAACCCCCTTACACAGACTGCCACACACAGCACCCCCACACACAGCACCACCACACACAACCCCCACACACAGGACCCCACACAAGGCACCCCCACACACAACCCCCACACACAGCACCCCCACACCCAACCCCCACACACAGCACCACCACACACAACCACCACACACAGCACCCCACACCCAACCCCCACAGCACCCCACACCCAACCCCCATACACAGCACCACCACACACAACCCCCACACACAGCACCACCACACACAGCACCCCACACCCAACCACCACACACAGCACCACCACACACAGCACCACCACACACAACCCCATACACAGCACCCGGACACACAACCCCCACACACAGCACCCCTACACACAACCCTCACACACAGCACCCCACACACACAACCCCCACACACAACCCCTACACACAGCACCACCACATACACAACCCTCACACACAGCATCCCACACACAGCACCCCCCACACACAGCATCCCACACACAGCACCCCCCACACACAGCATCCCACACACACAACCCCCACACACAGCATCCCACACACACAACCCTCACACACAGCACCCCCCACACACAACCCTCACATACAGCACCCCCCACACACAACCACCACACACAGCACCACCACACACAACCCTCACATACAGCACCCCCCACACACAACCCTCACATACAGCACCCCCCACACACAACCCCCGCTTACATGGTGCTACTGCAGCTCCTATGTGCTACATATATAATATTTATGTAGACAAATTTAAAACAGCCGGCGGCACTCTCAGTGAAACCTGCACTAAGACACTGTGAGGTCCTTTCAAGGGGAATTGCACTTTATAACACTTCTGCTTCTCATGACTGATATTGTCCTTCTAATGAATGCGTTGCCCTTCATTTTTCGATTAGTTATTTCATTTTAAATGTCTAACGTTAGAAACAAAAAAGTATTTTTTTTTACCGCAAGTCCACATAGTAGTACGGTTTCCGGTTTTTGGTTTCCGGTTTTTTCTTCTTTTTCGATTTCGTTCCACGGCAAAATCGAGAAGAAGCAAAGCAAAACATTCCGTTAACTTAGCGTTGAAATCGAACAAACTAACGTCTGCTAACTTTTGTTTGATGCGATATCGGTGTAATAATGAGGTGCATTGTACCCGGTTGTTATAAATTTGCCCTGGTTAAACTTGCCTTGAAAGCACATTTTCATAGTTTTCCACGCGATGCAACCTTGTGCCAGACATGGCTGGATGTGATCAGACACCCCAACATATCAGCCGAAGAAGTTCGTAAACGGGGACTGTATGCAGCGACCACTTTGAAGCCACTGACTACCAAGGCGACCGTCTGAAGCCTGGAGCTGTACCCACCGTTTTCCCACCGTTGGTCGAACCACTCGAGGTAGGTACTAAGCGGGCTGGCTAACGCTATCGTGTCTGTGATACATAGGATGGTAAATGGTAAATGGACTGCATTTATATAGCGCTTTTATCCAAAGCGCTTTACAATTGATGCCTCTCACTCGCCAGAGCAGTTAGGGGTTAGGTGTCTTGCTCAAGGACACTTCGACACGCCCAGGGTGGGGTTTGAAGCGGCAACCCTCCGACTGCCAGACAATCGCTCTTACCTCCTGAGCTATGTCGCCCCCTAGGATGTCTACAGTAACAGATAGACAGCTTGCTGACTGTTATTATAGGGTTGCCACCATCCATTTATTTCATCCTCAGACATTTTCTATTTCGCTAGCTAGTTGTAATACAACACTATTTCTACAACCAACTTGTCTGTGATACATAGGATGTCTACCACCAGTTGCCGTTTGTCCTGGGAATAGCCTGTGGTTCCTCAATCTCAGCCCGCTCCTGACTTGCTCTCGCACTCACACGATCAGCCTGCAAATTAGCCAGCTCTTCTTCTGTGTATTCCGGCTCGAACCGATAGGGCACAACAATCTCATAAATGTTCATAAACAAAATCTCCTTCGTCCTCAGACATTTTCGGTTTTGCTAGCTAGTAGCCATACAACACTACGACCAACCTAACGTTATTGTCTGCAGGTACGCCCACATCAGAAGTCGCGCAATGATATGTATTCTCGAGTTCGACACTAAACTGGCTGGGTCTACTTCCTGCATTTGTGAAGGAAAACAACAAAACAGTGTAAAATATTAACATAATGAAATAACTAATTGAAAAATGAAGGGCAACACATTCATTAGGAGGACAATATCAGTCATGAGAAGCAGAAGTGTTATAAAGTGTAATTCCCCTTTAAGCAAAGCAAACAGTGTACCAGTGTAACTATGGAGACCCCAGGAAACCCTGGTAAAAAACCAGTCCCTGTTCGACCCCCCCCGGTACCTGAGCAAATAAGATCCCGAGAACGACGCCCAGCTGGTGAAGGGTGCCCATAGCTCCTCTAAGGGCGGTGGGTGAGATCTCGCCCACATACATGGGCACAAAGCCGGTGGACAGGCCGGAGTAGAGTCCAATGATGAAGCGGCCGATGATCAGCATCTCCCAAGACGCGGCCATTTTGGAGAAGCCCATGAGAGCAGCAGCAACGAAGGCCAGCACATTGGCCATGAGCATGGAGTACTTCCTGTAGGGGGAGAGCACGTTAGCCATGAGCATGGAGTACTTCCTGTAGGGGGAGAGCACGTTAGCCATGAGCATGGAGTATTTCCTGTAGGGGGAGGGAGAAAGAGACCGTGTGCACACACACACGCACTCTGAAATGCACATAAATACGCAAACACGCACGTACTCTCAAATGCACGTACATACACACGCATGCATGCACTTTCAAATGCACATATACACACATCCACACGTGCACACATGCATACACACTCAAACTATCAAAAGCACATACATGCACACACATGCATGCACACATGTACCAGTCCACAGTTAAATTCTGACCTTCCAAAGCGATTGACAAAGAGCCCGACGGAGAAAGACCCGAAGATGCCTCCGATGGAGAAGATGGCGACGGACAGGGACCACAGGGTGGTGAGGGAGTTTTCGGGGATCCTCTCATTGTAGCGGTCGAACCAGGTCTCATTCATGAATTCTTCAATAATCTACCAAGGGGAACAGAGAGAGTAAATACTCACCCAGGAGACTCAGGAGTCTCAACACGTCTCTCGCTTTATTACACCTCTCAGATTATTATTCCAGCAGGGGGAAACATCCACCATGTCTCTGAAGCAGGAAGTGGTAAATTGGAAGCATCTCTTGCTTGACCACCAGATGGCAGCAGAGGTCACTTAGGAGTTTTGGAGAGGAGGAAGCAGGCATTGGAGGAGGCCCCGCCCCCATGACTCAGCAGTGTCAACAAATGCTCATCGCTGCCATGGACACAAATTAGCCCTGCCCCCCAACGCTCACTGAGGAATGTGCTATCTCTACCCTTGTCTCACGCCAGGGTTATGTCTCTTATCTCTCTGCCCAGGCAGGTGACAGAGCCAATCCCAGCCAGGCTTCCAGTCATCAAGGGGAAACAGCAGCGATGGCTGCAGCCAGACACCTGCCGGACCCTCTCAGCGGTACCTCACCCTGCAGCTCATTTACCAGCTCCAAACAGCCTGGGTGGCACTTGGGGTAATCACCCCCGTCTGTTTCTGAAGGATGTTTATACTGCATACAACACTGCACTCAATACAAAGACCCAACTTCTGCACAACCACAAAGAATGAAAGTGTTCCTGTGCATTAACATCCAAACATCAAGCAACAAATAAGCTTGTGAAACGCTAATGAACAGAGCCAAGGGACTGTGTGTGAAATGAAGCTGAGAGACTGTGTATGGAATGAAGCTGAGGGACTGTGTGAGGAATGAAGCTGAGGGACTGTGTGTGAAATGAAGCTGAGGGACTGTGTGAGGAATGAAGCTGAGGGACTGTGTGTGAAATGAAGCTGAGGGACTGTGTATGAAATGAAGCTGAGAGACTGTGTGTGGAATGAAGCTGAGGGACTGTGTGAGGAATGAAGCTGAGGGACTGTGTGAGGAATGAAGCTGAGGGACTGTGTGTGGAATGAAGCTGAGGGACTGTGTGTGGAATGAAGCTGAGGGACTGTGTGAGGAATGAAGCTGAGGGACTGTGTGTGGAATGAAGCTGAGAGACTGTGTGTGGAATGAAGCTGAGGCCATGTGATAATGCTGGACCTTGGTGCTGGCAGGCAGGCCCCTGCTGGGTACAGAGCATCCAGTCTCGGGCCGTTCCAGGTGCAGATGGAGTGCTGGTGTTTCCGAGCCCATGAGAGAGCACTAATCTAATCAGCGTGTTGCTGTTCACAGCAGGGTCTACGTCACCCGTCCTCAGCCCCTCAGAGACAAGCAGGGTCTCCCTCACTCTTATCAACCCCCTGGACCCTGCATCAGGGTGTGAGAGAGGATCAGTGTGTGTGACTGATCAGGGTGTGAGACTGATCAGGGTGTGAGAGAGAATCAGTGTGTGTGACTGATCAGGGTGTGAGAGAGGGTCAGTGTGTGTGACTGATCAGGGTGTGAGAGAGGGTCAGTGTGTGACTGATCAGGGTGTGAGACTGATCAGGGTGTGAGAGAGAATCAGTGTGTGTGACTGATCAGGGTGTGAGAGAGGGTCAGTGTGTGTGACTGATCAGGGTGTGAGAGAGGGTCAGTGTGTGACTGATCAGGGTGTGAGACTGATCAGGGTGTGAGAGAGGATCAGTGTGCATGATTGATCAGTGTTTGAGAGAGGATCAGTGAGTGAGAGAGGATCAGTGTGTGTGACTGATCAGGGTGTGAGAGAGAATCAGTGTGTGACTGATCAGGGTGTGAGAGAGGATCAGTGTGTGACTGATCAGGGTGTGAGAGACCCCTCAAATATTTACTTGCTCACCGATTGGGGTGCGTTGATGACTCCTGTGTTGTATCCAAACTGCAGGGACCCAATCACAGCCACACCCACCGCCATCACCAGGGGACCTGTCATTTTCTGAAAAGCGAAAGAGAAACATTTTCAGGGACTGTCAGTGGTGTTACCAAAAGCACATCCAATATTACCAAACTCGCCATTACACACAAACTGCGATTTTATCATGGATGCACTGGGCATTTTATCTCTCCTTTGGACATTATCATCTTTTATACAGCCACAAACATATGCTCAGACTGATACTTCCTTATTTATCCTCACTGGTCTGGAGCAGCTTCATATTGCGCAGGTCCCCAGGACTGGCTGATTTCCCAGAGTTCCCTCTGTTAACTCCAATCCAGATTGATCTGCTTTCCACTTCAGTGCCCCACACACATGGAGTATCGTACAGAATACACTAAAGGTGGACTCCCCGCTGCCATAAAAACAATTCCACAACTTGATTCTAAGTTTAAGTGCATCTCTTTGTACTCGTCTTATCTGATGCTGTTCTGCTGTGTCTCAGCGGCATTGCAAATGAGGGTCTCTTCCTCAGTGCGTCTCGATTTAAAGGAAGGTTTAAACCTGGCAGGTTACTCCCTGACCTCAGGTCACCCTTTTTGTTTCTGATCTGATCTCTGGAGCAGACTCCTCCCCCTTCTGCACAAACAGGCTGGTTTAGCACCATTTGTGAGGGTGGAGAAGACACCTTTGACAACAGAGAGAAAAACTAGGGCAGGAAAGTTCTCCGCTTAACAAAATCCTGGTTCCAAACGAGGGGTTTAGCATGTTTATCTCCAAACCTTGAGCAGTGCAGCAGTTCTAGAATAAAGGATTATCACTGAAGAGCAGGATGGATTTACGTAAAGGAAACATTTTCTTTGTATTGCCAACTGTATGAAACAGACAGACAGGACACTACACACAGAAACCAGGACACTACACGCAGAGACCAGGACACGACACACAGAGACAGGACACTACACACAGAGACCAGGACACTACACACAGAGACCAGGACACTACACACAGAGACAGGACACTGCACACAGAGACCAGGACACTACACACAGAGACAGGACACTGCACACAGAGACCAGGACACTACACACAGAGACAGGACACTACACACAGAGACCAGGACATTACACACAGAGACCAGGACACTACACACAGAGACAGGACACTACACACAGAGACCAGGACACTACACACAGAGACCAGGACACTAAACACAGAGACAGGACACTACACACAGAGACCAGGACACTACACACAGAAACCAGGACACTACACACAGAGACAGGACTCTACACACAGAGACCAGGACACTACACGCAGAGACCAGGACACTACACACAGAGACCAGGACACTACACACAGAGACAGGACACGACACACAGAGACCAGGACACGACACACAGAGACCAGGACACGACACACAGAGACAGGACACTACACACAGAGACCGGACACTACACGCAGAGACCAGGACACTACACACAGAGACCAGGACACTACACACAGAGACCAGGACACGACACACAGAGACCAGGACACTACACACAGAGACAGGACACTACACACAGAGACCAGGACACTACACACAGAGACAGGACACTACACACAGAGACCAGGACACTACACACAGAGACAGGAAACTACACACAGAGACCAGGACACTACACACAGAGACAGGACTCTACACACAGAGACCAGGACATTACACACAGAGACCAGGGGCTGAAGCCATAAAGCACACACACGGCCGAGGGAATGAGGGGTTTGTGCGTGTGTGTGAGAGAGAAAGTGTGTGTGTGTGTGTGTGTGAGAGAGAAAGTGTGTGTGAGTGTGTGTGAGAAAGAGTGTATGTTTATGTGTCTGTGTGTGTGTGTGTGTGTGAGAGAGAGAGAATGTGTGTGTCTGTGTGTCTGTGCATGTGTGAGCGTGTGTGAGACTATATCTGGAACTCAAACTGAGTTTACCTAGAAATGCGTTTCACATTCCAAAATCTCTTCTTGAGAACATTTGTATAAAAGCGGCTCTCCTTAAAAAAGAGATCAGCAGTGATTCACTCTGTTCCCTCCCGCCTGTGCGGGTGGGGGGGGGGGGGGGGGGGGGGCACGTGCTGACGTATCTGGGTCTCTCAGGAAATGCGGCTTCAAGAATTTCTACAACAAACTCTGTTGATGGATTACTTGCAAGCATACACATGCACACATGCACGCAAGCACACACACATACACACACACACACACGCAAGCACACACACCTTACTGTACAGTAAACTCACATCTGCCTTTTAATCTCAGTTGTAGTAGAATTACCCAAGATGAGGTAAAAACAGAACACACATGGGCAGTGAGCTAACTGCACAAGACTGAGATGTAGTGATATCATCACCAATGGTTTGTGTCTTCGGCTTGATGTTTATTTAGGACCAAACCTGAAAAACATTTCCTGTGCAACATTCCTGACCTCTAATCAAAATCCTTTTAAAAGCCACCGTATAAAGTCAGGGCATGTTGTGCTAGTGAGGACAATAACGTAAATCCTGGTGTGAAATGCTGTGCTGCTCAGGGATATTTTCCATGAGGAGGGCGTGGGATTCTAAGCCCCGTGGGTGTAAGGGGGAGTCTGGGGTGTTTCGGGAAGAAGTCCATTTCGGCACACAAATATGGCTGTTCAAGATCTCCATCTGGGTGGTACTGCGAGGTTCATGAAAGCTCACTGAAAGCTCCACCCCTGTTCTCTTCCATGCCACAGAGCAGCCAATCAGGGGCAGGCAATGTGAGGTCGTTGGGTTCACACTGGGCTGTTCAACCAGATCCATAACAGGATGTGAGTGCTGTGGGTAGTGCTCTTAAAGGCACCTCACACCCCTACAGTCTGCACTATAAAAACTCAATAACCCGACAACCTGCACTATAAACCTACACAGCCCGACAGTCCACACTATACAGACTACATAACCCCACTGTCTACACCATGGAAACTACAAAACCCCCCTGTCTACACCATGGAAACTACAAAACCCCACTGTCTACACCATGGAAACTACAAAACCCCCCTGTCTACACCATGGAAACAAAAAACGTGTATATGCCAATTATACTTTCATCAGGATAAACCTATTCCTCTAAAAATGGTCAAAGTGATGATGACAATTTCAGGAAAAAATGACAACCCATCCTATTAACTGTAACATGCTAACAACTGAAAAGCAGAGTGAGACAGAACAGTGTTTAAAATGTGCTCGTATCATGTAAAGACTGCCTTGTCGGAGAAGCCCAGGGTAAACTGTAAACACAAACTGTGTGCTCTGGGGGGTAGATCACAGGAGCCAAGAGGCCACATGCCTGAGGAATGACTGCAACATGTGTGCAGCACTGAAAGACTGCTCTGTGACACCTTTACCTTTAACCTAAATACACACACAGATACACACATGCACGCATGCACACACACACGCACGCACACACACATACACACACACACACACACACACACACACACACAGACGCAAACGTACACACACACGTACACAGACACACACAGACGCAAACGTACGCACACACACACGCACGCACACAGACGCAAACGTACACACACACATGCACACACACACGCACGCACACAGACACACAGATGCAAACGTACACACACACACACGCACGCACACACACACAGAAGCAAACGTACACACACACGCACACACACAGACGCAAACGTACACGCACACACGCACACACACGCACGCACACACACACGCGCAAACGTACACATGCACACAAACATACACACACACGCACATGTACACACACACACACGCACACACACGCGCACACACAGACACACACACACACACACACACACACACACACGAACACGGACACACACGCACACACACACACACACACAGATGCAAACGTACACACACACGCACACACACACACACAGACGCAAACGTACATACACACACGCACACACACACAGACGCAAACGTACACAGACACACGCGCACACACACGCATGCACACACACACGCAAACGTACATGTACACACACGCAAACGTACACACATGCACGCACACATGGACACACAGACACACACACAGACACACACACGGACACACACACTCACACACAGACACACACACGGACACACACACGCACACGTGCACACGGGCACACACACGGACACGCACACACACAAACGTACACACACACACACGCACATGTACACACACGCAAACGTACACACACAGACACACACACGCACATGTACACACACGCACACACACGCACACGCACACACACACGGACACACAGACACACACACGGACACGCACACACAGACACACACACGGACACACACACGGACACACACACAGACACACTCTATTTAACACACTTTTATGTTTTGGCTGAAAGCAGCTGGTAAATGACTGTGCTGTAAATCGTCAGTGACCTGATGCACATCATTCAGGATCAGGACACAGTCCTGAGTGCTCATCTCCTTCTGAGACAGCAGGAAGCAGGAAGTGAGGACAGCAGGAAGCCGGAAGTGAGGACCGCAGGAAGTGGGAAGTGAGGACAGGGTTTGATGCGCTCATGATGCAGACCAGAGGAATGGATCATGGGGAATGAGAAAGCACTTTCACACACTGCAGCGCACCGCTGCAAGTCATAATGACTGTGCAGTATTAGAGGGAATAAAGCCAACTCAGCGCACTGGGGATGACACCGATAAATTAAACCCACTGACTACTTTAAATGATTCATTAGTCACGATTAATTCACAGGGCCCATAAGAAGAGCCTACTTTGGGAAGATGCCTGGGAATCAGTGATGAACACACTTCCACTGAAAGAGGTCTGAGGATGTGATGTCATCGGCCACAAACGCTCACTGAAGCAGTTCAGGCAGAATCAGACGCATGATGCAATCTCACCCTTCAAACAGCTCCCATAGACCTCCTATCAAACCTTTCTACACATTACATCTACACAAGTTTCCCTACATTACATCTACACAAGTTTCCCTACATTACATCTACACAAGTTTCCCTACATTACATCTACACAAGTTTCCCTACATTACATTTACACAAGTTTCCCTACATTACATTTACACAAGTTTCCCTACATTACATCTACGCAAGTTTCCCTACATTACATTTACAGGACATTTACACATTCAGCAGATGCCGGACATACACAGAGAGACTTACACTCTTTAGATTTACGCCCTTTCTGCAGCTGGGTGTTTATGGAAGCAGTTCAGGTGAAGCACCTTGCTCTAGAGTATAACTGCAGCACCTTGGCCTAGAGTATAACTGCCGTGCCTTGCTCTAGAGTATAACTGCAGCACCTTGCTCTAGAGTATAACTGCAGCACCTTGGTCTAGAGTATAACTGCCGTGCCTTGCTCTAGAGTATAACTGCAGCACCTTGCTCTAGAGTATAACTGCAGCACCTTGGTCTAGAGTATAACTGCCGTGCCTTGCTCTAGAGTATAACTGCAGCGCCTTGCTCTAGAGTATAACTATAGAGTATAAGCCGGGCGTGCAGATTCTTCCTGTACAACATCCGGAGAATCCACCCCTTTCTCACCACCTACTCAACCCAACTCCTGGTCCAAGCAATGGTACTATCCCGCCTGGACTACTGCAACTCTCTTCTGGCTGGTCTACTGGCATCTGCCATCAGACCCCTGCAACTCATTCAGAATGTTGCAGCTCGTCTGGTCTTCAACCTCCCCAGACACTCCCACGTCACTCCCCTGTTCACTACCCTCCACTGGCTGCCTGTTATGGCTTGCATCAAATTCAAAACATTGGTCCTAGCATACCAGGCAGTCAAGGAATCAGCCCCAGAATACCTCCACAAGATTTTCAAACCCTACACGCCAGCTAGACCCCTCCGTTCCGCTACGTCAGGGTGCCTGGCACCTCCCCCTCTCCACACTTGCGCTTCCCGGTCACGTCTCCTGTCTGTTCTGGCTCCACGATGGTGGAATGACCTTCCCGTGGAGGTCAGAACAGCTGAGACCCTGACCACCTTCAAACGACGACTGAAGACTCACCTCTTCAGGCTGCACCTCTCCCCATCCCTCCCTACTTCCCTGTAGTCTATAATTGTCTGTTAGCTTAGGGTTGTAGCTAGGTAAGCTGTTTATCTTAGATTGTTTAGTTGCTTGTATTATTGATTGTATTATTTGCTTAGACATAGTAGCTTGTATTATTTGCTTAGACTGCTTTGTTGCTGCTTTTATTTGTGTTAATCAGACTAACCTGCAGGGTTCAAGCTAAACTACGCGGTCGTTTGCTCCACTTGGAACTGTACTTCCCTCTAGGGTTTTCAACGCACTTGTTCCTGGTTACGGTTATACACTTACGGTTGTACGTAACTCTGGATAAGAGCGTCTGCCAAATGCCTGTAATGTAATGTAATGTAACTGCAGCGCCTTTCTCTAGAGTATATCTGCAGCACCCTGCTCTAGAGTATAACTGCAGCGCCTTGCTCTAGAGTATAACTGCAGCACCTTGCTCTAGAGTATAACTGCAGCGCCTTGCTCTAGAGTATAACTGCAGCACCTTGCTCTGGAGTATAACTGCAGCTGCAGTTTCAAGCCCTGTTCCCCAACCATCACACTCATGTTCTAACAGAACTACAAATTTATTTGGCTAAGACTAATTTATGGTATTGAAATATGAATATAATAAAATGTATAGATATATAAATGCTGCTTTATTTAACTAATTCATTATTTAAAAACAGATTTCAGGAAAGAGTAAAGTGAGTAGGGAACAGTTATTCTGGGGCACAGCTATAACTGAATTAAAAGTGGTCTGGAGCGGATCCCTTCTGCATGTATAATAACTACTACCTGCCAACCTCACCTGGAGCAATTATAGTTGTTTCCAGGCAACCATGGCCACCCAGGCTGTCTGCTCATTGCACGAAATACAAGTACACAGAAACTGCACAATAAGTACGATCTCAAAGGGAAACAAAGTTAGAACCATGCACACACACACACACGCACGCACACACATGCAAACATACACACGCACACAGACACACACATCTCAGAGCAGGACCTGAGGCCCCCTCCCCCTGCTGGCCGTTTGAGCATATGGCAGGTTTCAGTTCTGGGCCAATGGCGCAGGAGAAGGAACGGGGCATTTGAGCAGAGGAGTGGAGACGATGGGGCAGGGCATCCAGCCATTACAATTAAAGCAGTGGCATAAGACAAGAACACAAACTGCTGCTTAGTTTGAGCTTTACATCACATGAGCAAATTTACATGAGGAAGTGTCTTCCTTCTTTTTTAAAGAAATGAAAAGCTCATGACACATATTCAGCCAGTACCCAACAATCAATATGAACCACAATGACTATCAGTGCTCTTGCCTCACCCACATAATCACACACCATCACACACCTACTAAACACACACACACACACACACAGACATGCACCCACATACACACACACACACAGACATGCACCCACATACACACACACGCACGCACACACATGCAAACATACAGACACAGACACTCAGACACACAAACACACTGAAACTGGAACAATCCATTAATTTGCAAACATAAGAAGCAGCTAACCCACTGTCCAAGCCATATTTCTTTTTATTGTACTACTATGCAAACTCTAACCTGGCTGCTCAGTTATTGAGTCTTACCAATGGTTTGCATCTTGCAGTGAACCCTCTGAGCTAATGCTGGTGAAGTCCTATCTTTATTTTAATCTTTGACTCACCACTACTACATCCTGGATTATTCTTGATCTGTTCAATAGTTGAAAAGGAGTTTTCTTTGCAACTAAAAGTATTCTTCAGTAATCTACTACAGTGGTCTTCCATGGTCTACCAGCATATTCGCTATTGGTGAGTTCACCAGTGCATTATTTTTTTAAATAATCAAACAGTCGATTTTGACAGACCCAAGGTTTTGACTGTGTCTCTGATCAATGTATTCAGATTTTTAAGCCTCATGATGGCCTGCTTTACTGGCATTGATACTTGGTTGGTCCTCATTTTGAGAGACAACAACAGGCTCCAAATGCAAATGGCACACATAGAATCAACTCCACTCTTTTGACATAGACACATGCAGCTGGCCAAGGCATAGCTGAACAGGCAACTGTCCAAATATGTTTGGTCCCCTAAAATGAGGAAACTATGTAAAAGGGCTGTACTTCTTACATGGTTCACTTGATATGGATGTAAATTCCCAAATTAAAGCTGACAGTCTGCACTTTAAGCTCATATTCATTGTTTCATTTCAAATCCAATGTTGTGGACTACAGAACCAAAACTAAAAAAATTGTGTCACTGTCATAATGCTTATGGACTGCACTGTATACTTCTCCTTCTGGATCGTCATTACAACTCGCCTATCAGATAAAGGGTGTCATGGTATCTCTATATAATCTGGGGCTTAAATCACCGGCCCGGGGGCTTTGCTGGGCAAAGGTGTTGGATGCTGGAGGGAGGGAGCATGTAAGAGGCTAGCACGATATCATGAGGATAACGTGAGTCACAGTTCAGAGGAAGGAGCCGTGTGTGATGAGAGAATCAGTGGAAACGCCAGCCATGCTAAACGGCAACAAAGTCACGTCTGCAAGGGCCTCCACGGCATATCTCTCTCTCTCTCTCTCTCTCTCTCTCTCTCTATATATATATATATATATATATATATATATATATATATATATATATATATATATATATAGGACATTTTGAGACATTTTGAGAATTTCTGAGACAGACTTTTCTGAAGTACGCAGACCGGTTCTTCGGATACTATGGAAACCAGTTTGAGAACCTGATACAAACTGGCAGACACAGAAAAATGAGCCAGACAAACCAGGAAACCAAAAGCTTTTACCTGCATACCGTAAGAAATATCATACCGACACATTATACCAACAGTGATTTCCCTTGACGCTTAGCCTACTATATTTAAGACTTAATTTGACTGGTCTTCAAGTTAGAATCTCTCAGTTCTTTGTGTTATACCTGCAACAGTCTTATCATCTTACAGAAGAAAGCCATTGCCATACACCACAGCTACTTCTGTAGTACTTTTTCTACAGGTTACAGAACTTTTTATCAATCAAAACAACAATCAAAACAATTCAAACAGTAATATTAATAGCTATAGACGGAACCTTAGATCTTTATTTTGTTATTAAGGTTTTAACTTTCGCATTTAACAATGATCCAGTACAGAGGGAGGCGGTCATGAAACCTAAATCCCAAGACACTAACATTGTAAACTGGATTGTGTGCGTGCGTGTGTACACATATATACTGCACGTGTATACGTGTGTGTATGGATTCTTTTTATGTTTTTTAAAGCAATTTGTGTAATTCCGGAATGTTTGCTAAATAGCAGTCAGCTACTATAAACTCGTAAACACTTTAAAACATAGCTACATGTATAATAAAACATAATTCAATTAATATTTGCCAAGAAAAAATGTTAGTATAGTCCTGTATGTACTAGAGCGTTGGTATTCTCTCATTGTACTATTCTTAACCTTTTTTTAATTATTATTATTTTTACTTTTAGGCTAATCGGCTGCCTAAGTCACGCCATCGGAAGCACGTACACCAGGATTCATGAGGCTCTGACTCGACTGGAGTGCGTACAGCATATTTATTCTTAGCAGACAGTGGAAATCCCAGAGCGAGTCCGGCCAGTACCGAAGATGACGAACACGATCAATAGTAGGCTACTGCAAAATGGCTGTTTTAAGTTTTCATCTGGCGTCAATGTTGAAACAGTTATGGTTACCGGGTAGTTGGCCAGTTTCCATAACTGAATAGCCCACTTCAGTTGTTGTTATTAAACCAGTCTAACCGCATTTCAAGAACTAGCCGTGAGTCTGACACCATGCGTCACAATAGTCACATACGCAAATCATTGACCTGCTTCGCAAAAAAAAGTAATGTTACCTTGCTGTTTGAATCCATCTTGGCCAGGGTTTGGCCTCAGCGTGTGTAAAACGAAAGGAAGGACCCCCTTTTTCTTCTTCACCGAAGCAATACGTTTAGATTATAGGTGGCTACGATGTCTTTAAAAGTAAAGTCCACAGTTCGCCGCGTATTTCATAACTTTGCTCTCTTTACTGTAGAATCCTCGCCGGTTGTCAGTCGAAAGTAGAATTTACTTTTTCTGTTTCAACTATTTCTGTTTACTGTTTCAACTGGATTCTCAAAGATTGTTCTAGGGGGAAATAAACCGGCGCATATATATTTTGTTCGATCAGTCAGCTGTGATTGGCTGGAAGAAACTTTGGCGCCACCTACGCGGAGGTGTGTGGGGGGGTCTGCTTCCATCCAAGCGCAATGATTGGTTCCGGCACTTCACCCTCGCCCCACCGCAGAATGACGCAACAATTACCTTTGTAAATTATTACTGAAATGGACGTGAATTACAAACAGGAAAATACATCATCCACAACACCCCATCCATAGTAGCAGTTTACACTCAGTATTTAGGGTGGTTAGAATTTTCTGCGAGACAAGACAAAATTGCGCAAAAATGAACTGACATTAAAGGACAAGCATCTTGCCACCACTCGAGTGCTCATGCTGCTGCAAACGATGGGTTCAGCAAGGGGGCGCCGAGACACTGCACCTAACTACTGACATTAAAATTTCCCCAAATGCGACGGATACATCTGTTATAACGAGCAGAGTGAGAAGCACATGGAATTACATTAAATAAGGGTAGTGTGGCTCCTTTCAACCTT
This sequence comes from Anguilla pacifica, assembly GCA_039654925.1. Classification (NCBI taxonomy): domain Eukaryota; kingdom Metazoa; phylum Chordata; class Actinopteri; order Anguilliformes; family Anguillidae; genus Anguilla; species Anguilla pacifica. Next base: position 55,956,680 of record CM077296.1, read on the forward strand.
TCAGAAATTGCTATATTGATTTATTTTTTATTCTGAGGTGTTCAGAAATTGGATTATACTACTGCTGCTGCTACTACTACTACAACTACTACTACGACTACTGCTACTACTGCTGCTGCTGCTGCTGCTACTGCTACTACTACTACTACTACTACTACTACTAATAATAATAATAATAATGTTAATAATAAAACTTAAATTCCAGACTCATTCTGAAATGTAATAGCCAAGTGTCTTAAGCAGTGCATTCCACAGGATCTTCATCAGTAGAACTGCAGTTATTGACTGGATCAGAGATCAGGTCACCTGTTGTTCCAGGTGTTTTCTAGGACCTGTGGCCTCTTCTACAGTACGTTTCCCAATGTGCATTTCAGAAGAAATACTAGGAAAGACTACAAGAGAATGTTTTATACGGTTCAGTCTACTGAACACAGTACTTTTCAGAGAGTGTATCATTCAACAGCAATTAACTGCTTCAGGAAGTAAACTCTGGTATTTTCTGTTATTCAACTTGGGGTTTTATTACAGGAGGTAATTTAACGAAGTCCACTCAGGAAAGCAGCTGATTCCACACGTAAGGCGTGCAAGACACTCTGAATAAAAGCATCAGCTCAATACAGCAATGTAAATCCCCACTTCCCAGTTTCAGCTTGCTTGTGAAAAGGACCAATGAGGAAATCCAGTGCGTCATTAATATAACATTAATATAGCTGTGACTGTTAAGAACAGCACAAACTCATAACTGAGAAAATGAACATATAAAACTGAGGTGTCAGAAATTAGCTGCAGAAATACTGTGATCAGGCATCTCCTTTCATAAGACCATGCCGTGTCAACATAAAGATTCCATTTTCACATGAATTATGTTCCTTGGCCTTCCAGATTTCCTAATAACTGTAAATACTGAGTAAAAGTTTTATTTGAATTATATTTAGAATCAAATTTGCTATATTTAAGAATTTAAGGCAATAGAAGTGTTAAAATGTTACATTGGAATGGCAGGCCATTGTATAAATATGTGCCCTTCATTGAAAAGCTGCGTAAAGTCGTGAACATTTATTGTGCTAAGGCTGTAAAAATAAATATTTTTGAGCTTAGACAAACACTGTTGTGTTCATGGCTTTTGTTGGAGTTGGTGAGGAAGCATCCAGCAATTCTGTACAAATAATCACCAGCAAGGAATGGGAAGGCCTTCCATGTGTACGATACGTTCCAAAAAGAACCGGCAGATATGCTGGAATTCCGTTCCTTTGTGATATTTTGTTTTTGATGAAATCCCTTTGAAAGCCAAAGAAAACAATAACAGAGAATCAAAGCAACAAAGAGCAGGAGAGGGTGTACCACATGACCACAAAGAAAGGTGAGTGAGCAGATCTCCAGCCACGCTATGCATTCTGGGAGAACACCCCAGCGCAAGGCAATAGAAAGGCTTAGAGGCCCTGAAGGCCATTTAAAAGGTAATAAACAGCACACATCAGAATGCGGGTTTCAGGAACAAATGCAGATGTCCTGCTGTCCTTTACGACTTGGTACTCTTCCCTACAGGGGGGTGCTGGAGTGAATAAGGGGTCCAGCTCCGGTCCCGCCTCCTGGCCTTTTGTTTCTCATGGCGGGGAAACGTCCGGTCAGAGACGACACAGAAAAGAAAGGTAAATAACCGATGGCATGGACGCCGAAGCTGAGCACGGGGACAAAGGGAACAAACCGGATGGGGGAGCAGGACAGCCGGACAGACAGGAGATCAGGGCGGACAGACAGACAGGAGGGCCGGACAGACTGACAGGCTGTAGAACACGGTTCCTCTTCCCTCTTTTTCATGAAATCCCTTTGAAAAGCAATAAAAACAATAACAGACAAACGCAAGACAAAGAGCGGGCCTTTGAGAGCGCCAGCATTGTGTGGCGTATCAAACGCCTGTATGCCCGTCTGTGGGTGTTCAGCCCGCACCACTGACGTTCAGGAAACCTTTGGCCTTTGGGACAGGGAGGATTTCCCCTTATTTGGGCCCCTAACCCAATTCAAGCAGAACACCGCCATAGTGCTGCGATTGGTCTGATGAAAAAGGACCAGCCATTTCAAGGGCTCAGCTCCGACTGCAAGCTCCTTGCACTTCTTATCACTGGATTGCGAAAGAAAGTATAAGTTTGTTGCAAGAAACAGGTGCAGCTATTATGAATAGCAAGCAAGTGAAGATAACGGATTCGTGCATTTAGTGTTTACTGTAGAGCAGGGACATTGGCATTCTTAATCATATCATACACGTGAAGCTGCCTTCCTCTGCTTGCACTGAAGAATGGTCCTTACCCACAAGTAGGCAGCCAAAAATCAATCCATTTAGTGGCACAAGAGTGTCGCAACCCTCTTGGGTCTTTTCTTTTCAGGGAACTTGACAAATATCAGAGCTGTAAATCACACAGTCACTCTCGCCCTTACAAATTTACAAACTGAGCAAACTGAATTGATGAGTACTGTGATGCATACCAGTACCCAGTATCAAACCCTGACCTCACCACCAAACCCCTCCCTCAGTGTCAAACCCTGACCTCACCATCAAACCCCTCCCTCAGTATCAAACCCTGACCTCACCATCAAACCCCTCCTTCAGTATCAAACCCTGACCTCACCATCAAACCCCTCTCTCAGTATCAAACCCTGACCTCACCACCATACCCTTCTCTCAGTGTCAAACCCTGACCTCACCATCAAACCCTTCTCTCAGTGTCAAACACTGACTTCACCATCAAACCCCTCCCTCAGTATCAAACCCTGACCTCACCATCAAACCCCTCCCTCAGTATCAAACCCTGACCTCACCATCAAACCCCTCTCTCAGTATCAAACCCTGACCTCACCACCATACCCTTCTCTGTGTCAAACCCTGACCTCACCATCAAACCCTTCTCTCAGTGTCAAACCCTGACCTCACCACCAAACCTCTCCCTCAGTATCAAATCCTGACCTCACCATCAAACTCCTCTCTCAGTATCAAACCCTGACCTCAGTATTGTGGCTGTACTGCAGCTAATTACACAAAGGGAGGTTCCTTTGAGTCAGGTGTGTATATTCCATGCAAAGGTACATGGATTGTCCTGAAGATCTGAAATATCCACAATTAAAATATTTCCCACCTGTAGCTGCATGACATTTAGAAAGAGCCGATAATGAAAATAATTAATTTGTGAAACAGCCTTGGTCACATTAGTAATTATCATCATTTTGTGTGGTTTTTTCATTCTGATGGTGCCCAGAAAAAATGCGTTCTGAATATGAGATAATAATGCAAATGTATTATGGAATCACTACCATAACATATTAAGCCTGGATAGTCTTGCCACTTCAGACCATGTGGAACCAGTGGTGCGCACACGCACACGCACACACACTGACACACACATGCACACATGCACACACACAAGCACACGCACACATTGTCTAGACTGTGATTGTATATTGTAGCATTAAGATGATTTCACTGGAACTAAGGGGCCTGGCCCAAACCATGAAAAGCAACCCCAGACCCAGTATCTGGGTGTCCAGATACACTATATGACCAAAAGTATCACATGTAAGTTCACTCATAGTATGTAAACATCTGCTTGTGCATTACAGGTTGTTTTTAACTTACACTTAAATGTGTAATAAAACTGGATAGAACTGGATATGTGTTTGCCCAGTAATGTTCTTACAATGTGCTTCATTTGTCTGACTGTTCAAACTGTTCAAAGATGTGGCCGCAGACAAGCTCCCTTGTTTAAAGACCCAGCATTCTTAAAGTCTTGTCAAAAGGCACAATTGTGAAATTGTGCCTCTGTGTAATGATAAGCAGTATCATTTCTGTGTTTTACAAAGGAACCACAAAATGTGAGTGGAATTTGTGGCAGTTTTCACAGAAAATCTATCCACAGAAAGCATGAACACCAAGCTGCAGCGGGAAACTGATGCTTCTTCCGTACCAGTTTTTCTCTTCACTGATCTTCTGATCACAGCAAGCAGGTGGTTTCTCCCTCAGGGGCTAGAGCTGCTCGCTCAGCCTCAGGGGTAGAGCTGCTCGCTCAGCCTCAGGGGCTAGTGCGGCCCGCTCAGCCTCAGGGGCTAGAGCTGCTCGCTCAGCCTCAGGGGTAGAGCTGCTCGCTCAGCCTCAGGGGCTAGTGCTGCTCGCTCAGCCTCAGGGACTAGAGCTGCTCGCTCAGCCTCAGGGGCTAGTGCTGCTCGTTCAGCCTCAGGGACTAGTGCTGCTCGCTCAGCCTCAGGGGCTAGTGCTGCTCGCTCAGCCTCAGGGACTAGTGCTGCTCGCTCAGCCTCAGGGGCTAGTGCGGCCCGCTCAGCCTCAGGGACTAGAGCTGCTCGCTCAGCCTCAGGGACTAGTGCTGCTCGCTCAGCCTCAGGGGCTAGTGCTGCTCGCTCAGCCTCAGGGACTAGTGCTGCTCGCTCAGCCTCAGGGACTAGAGCTGCTCGCTCAGCCTCAGGGGCTAGTGCGGCCCGCTCAGCCTCAGGGACTAGAGCGGCTCGCTCAGTGACCTAAACTTTCTTCATTGACCTCCATGAAATGACTTGAGGGAATTGTAAAGACGGAAATCGAACAATGGCTAGGTGTCCCCCTTACGCCACATTTACGAAAGACGGAGTCATCGCTCAGATGTCCTGCTGGGAGTCTTCCTCATACTGGGGCGGGGGAGGGTGACCTCCCCAGGTATTCCCAACTGCACTTCAAACACTTCAAAAGGGTTCTTACTTGTTGAAAGAGCCAGAATGATGACATCACTGGCCTTTCTGGTCATGAACATCGAATCCACACACTCTCATCATTGTGGGCTGCATTTCAAATAAAACAAACAAGCCCAAACAAAAGGCCAGTCATCCCTGGATAGCAGTTCTTCATCCAGGGGATGGAGCTGATTGCACCCATGGCAGGCATTTGACTGGAATTGGCTGATTCTTATCCGACTTCTCAGCCATGGTGGCCTCACTGAGAGAATGAAGGGGTGAAAGAAGGAGAGAAAGCAGAGAAAATTAAGAAGAGAATGAAGGAGAGAAGGGAGGCAAGATGAGCAGAGGTCCAGGGGAGATTCAGGGGAGATTTAGGGATGCTGAAATTCCTTGAGTTCTATTAGGAACTGATCAGGCTTTGAATTGATTTAAAACAGACTCATGATCATTCCCCTCACTTTTAAATTGGTCGTACAGTATATAGCAGACATTCACCAAAGCAAAGGCCCCTTTCACAAGACTAATTTTACATGCTTGAGATCTATTCCTGTACAGAAAAATAGTGTCATTTAAAGTTCCACCCATTTCTGCTCTTTCCAAAGCCTAGTCTCTGCTCTGTCAGCAGACCGGAGGGCAACACCTGGCACAGTGGAAAATGCTGTTAACCTTTACAGAACCATGGGTGGGGGGCCAGTTCATTTTGGGGGGGGGGGATCCAGGTTCACGTATCTGAGGAATGCCGTTAAGATGGAGAGAATGCTTCTGATTGTAGCTGCAAAGGCCCGGGGGGAGGAGCCCTAATGTGGCTGTGAGTGCCCCAGTGTGACCTGCTTCCGTTCAGCAGCGCTGGGCCACCTGGCCTTTCTGTCCCACCCCCTCCCCAGCCCTACCTCTGCTACACCCCCCCATCACGCTGCAGGCATTTGGGCTGGTCACCAGCCAGCTCACCCCCCTCTACCCAGCATGCAGTGCCATATATTTCCAGTGAAGGGCAGAAGGGTGAAGCTGATTATATATATAATCCCATGCATTTAGAAATATGGCAGGTGGTCTTTATTTTTTAAATATGAAACATTCTACAGGTCCTGGAGCACCTGTTAAGATAGACGTCATCATGAACACCAGTACGTACCAAGATATTTAAATAACAAAACAATGCACCCCCCAATGAGCTTATAAGATTTCCATTTTCATTTAAAAATTAAACTTTTGAATCCAATTATCTGCTTATATAAGTATAGATACCATATAATAAAATATTAAGTGTTTATAGACAAGTTTATACAGCTTAAAGCATTTTTAATCATGAAAAAACTGGTTTAAGCAGGCGTGTCCAAACTTTTGACTGTATGTATACATACATATATATATATATGTGCACGTGTATGTGCGTGTATGTGTGTGCGTGCATGCGTACGTGTGTATGTGCGTGTGCATGTGTGTATGTGTTTGCGTGTGTGTGCGTGCGTGCGTATCTGTGTGTGCGTGCGCGTGTGTGTGCGTGGACATGTAATACTATCTTTGTGAGAACCAAATGTCCTCACAAAGATAGAAAGAAGAGGAAAATTACCCTTTACAATTTCAAGAGGCTGTTTTAGGGTTAGGACTTAGGGTTAGGGTTAGAATTAGGTTAAGGTTAGGGTTAAGGTTAGGCATGTAGTGGTTAGGGTTAGGGTTAGGGGTTACGGAATGAATGTAGTCAATGGAAATCAGTCGGAAGTCCACACAAGTATAGCAGTACCTAACGTGTGGGTGTGTGAGTGCGTGTGTGTGTGTGTGTGTGTGAGTGAGTGAGTGCGTGCGTGTGTGCGTGCGTGCGTGCGCATGCATGTGTGCGTGCGTGCGCGTGTGTGCATGAGTGCATATATTTACTCAGAGACTGCTGCAGCTACCTGGCACATTTTGCGCTCATTAAGCAGACCGTACCACATTCCCCATCTGGATCAGAGACGATGGCTGCAGTATTTACTGGTGGCTGACTTTAAGGCACTGTGTGAACACTGAGGAGAACTCAGGTATTTTCACAAGACCTGCCATTATCTCACCGTTGTGACCAGGTGAAAGCACACCTCATTCTACCATATGACTGCGCAACATTTATCACTGGATTTCAGGAAGAGTTTCTGCATATCCAGTGTACAACCCTAAACTAGTAACTGGCACTTCTGTAGCTATAAACTTGTATATTTTTAAAGAATGTCATTTCTCTTCCTTAAAAGTTGAATGTGCCACAACCGGTTTCACCTGCAGACACTGCGGCACTTCCTGAAATGGGACTGAGTTCATGGGAACATGAGAAGGGATTTCTGGGTCAGGTGTGAATGAGGTGTGAAGACTGTACAGCGGGAACATTAATCTGAACAGATTCCAGTTCATATCTGGAGGGATTAAAGTCCTTAAAGCCACTCAACCCCCATGATAAAGAATGTGAGGCATAAAGCTTCTTTATTTTATAAGACACAGTAATTTATCAGGTGGCTTTGAAATATTAATTTTTCTACCAACACTTGGTAGAAAACCAAATCTACTAAATCACACACACAAAATTTTCACAGTTCTTCTTTTTCTAAAAATTTGAAATACCAAACTGTAGTATCAGACTCATCAGCCTCATCACTGCTAAGCAATTATTTCTCTAAACCAGGGCTGCCCAACCCTAATTTGGCACACCTCTACTAATTAGCCACTCAATGAGATCTCTAGCTATTGAATGAGGAGTACTCTGTTAGGGTGGGAGTGAAACTCTACAGGATGGTAGATTTCCAGGAACAGGGTTTGGCAGCCCTGTTCTAAAGAATGCATTTCATTTAAATTGCAGGTAGATCTGTACTACAGGTGGACTGCCAGCACCTGCTCACTCAGGAGCTACTCTTTCGGGATAAATAAAGCAGAGTCCAAATCGCTCGAACTCCCTCCCTGCCTGACGCTGTGCTGGGTTACCTGTGATCCTCAGGGCAGCTGGCCCAGCTGAAGCTGTGTGTCTAAGAGCTGTGGGGCCTAAGGGCTTTGGGGCCTAAGAGTGGTGGGGTCTAAGGGCTGTGGGGCCTAAGAACCGTGGGGTCTAAGAGCTGTGGGGTCTAAGGGCTGTAGGGCCTAGGGGCTGTGGGGTCTAAGGGCTGTGGGGCCTAAAGTGGGGCCTAAGGGCTGTGGGGCCTAGGGGCTGTGGGACCTAAGGGCTGTGGGGCCTAGGGGCTGTGGGGCCTAGGGGCTGTTGGGCCTAGAGGCTGTGGGGCCTAGGGGCTGTGGGGTCTAAGGGTTGTGGGGCCTAAGAGCTGTGGGGCCTAGGGGCTGTGGGGCCTAAGGGTTGTGGGGCCTAGGGGCTGTGGGGCTTAAGGGCTGTGGGGTCTCAGGGCTGTGGGTTTAAGGGCTGTGGGGCCTAAGGGTTGTGGGGCCTAGGGGCTGTGGGGCCTAAGAGCTGTGGGGTCTCAGGGCTGTGGGTTTAAGGGCTGTGGGGCCTAAGGGCTGTGGGGCCTAGGGGCTGTGGGGCCTAAGAGCTGTGGGGTCTCAGGGCTGTGGGTTTAAGGGCTGTGGGGCCTAGGGGCTGTGGGGCCTAAGAGCTGTGGGGTCTCAGGGCTGTGGGGCCTAGGGGCTGTGGGGCCTAAGAGCTGTGGGGTCTCAGGGCTGTGGGGCCTAAGGGCTGTGGGTTTAAGGGCTGTGGGGCCTAGGGGCTGTGGGGTCTCAGGGCTGTGGGGCCTAGGGGCTGTGGGGCCTAAGAGCTGTGGGGTCTCAGGGCTGTGGGGCCTAAGGGCTGTGGGGTCTCAGGGCTGTGGGTTTAAGGGCTGTGGGGCCTAAGGGTTGTGGGGCCTAGGGGCTGTGGGGCCGAGGGGCTGTGGGGCCTAAGAGCTGTGGGGTCTCAGGGCTGTGGGTTTAAGGGCTGTGGGGCCTAAGGGCTGTGGGGCCTAAGAGCTGTGGGGTCTCAGGGCTGTGGGTTTAAGGGCTGTGGGGCCTAAGGGCTGTGGGGCCTAGGGGCTGTGGGGCCTAAGAGCTGTGGGGTCTCAGGGCTGTGGGGCCTAAGGGCTGTGGGTTTAAGGGCTGTGGGGCCTAGGGGCTGTGGGGCCTAAGAGCTGTGGGGTCTCAGGGCTGTGGGGCCTAAGGGCTGTGGGTTTAAGGGCTGTGGGGCCTAGGGGCTGTGGGGCCTAAGAGCTGTGGGGTCTCAGGGCTGTGGGGCCTAAGGGCTGTGGGGCCTAGGGGCTGTGGGGCCTAAGAGCTGTGGGGTCTCAGGGCTGTGGGGCCTAAGGGCTGTGGGGTCTCAGGGCTGTGGGTTTAAGGGCTGTGGGTCTAAGGGCTGTGGGGCCTAAGAGCTGTGGGGTCTCAGGGCTGTGGGGCCTAAGGGCTGTGGGTTTAAGGGCTGTGGGGCCTAGGGGCTGTGGGGCCTAAGAGCTGTGGGGTCTCAGGGCTGTGGGGCCTAAGGGCTGTGGGGCCTAGGGGCTGTGGGGCCTAAGAGCTGTGGGGTCTCAGGGCTGTGGGGCCTAAGGGCTGTGGGGTCTCAGGGCTGTGGGTTTAAGGGCTGTGGGTCTAAGGGCTGTGGGGCCTAAGAGCTGTGGGGTCTCAGGGCTGTGGGTTTAAGGGCTGTGGGGCCTAGGGGCTGTGGGGCCTAAGAGCTGTGGGGTCTCAGGGCTGTGGGGCCTAAGGGCTGTGGGGCCTAGGGGCTGTGGGGCCTAAGAGCTGTGGGGTCTCAGGGCTGTGGGGCCTAAGGGCTGTGGGGTCTCAGGGCTGTGGGTTTAAGGGCTGTGGGGCCTAGGGGCTGTGGGTCTAAGGGCTGTGGGGCCTAGGGGCTGTGGGCCTAAGGGCTGTGGGTTTAAGGGCTGTGGGGCCTAGGGGCTGTGGGTCTAAGGGCTGTGGGGCCTAAGAGCTGTGGGGTCTCAGGGCTGTGGGTTTAAGGGCTGTGGGGCCTAAGGGCTGTGGGGCCTAGGGGCTGTAGGGCCTAGGGGCTGTGGGGTCTAAGGGTTGTGGGGCCTAAGAGCTGTGGGGCCTAGGGGCTGTGGGGCCTAAGGGCTGTGGGTTTAAGGGCTGTGGGGCCTAAGGGTTGTGGGGCCTAGGGGCTGTGGGGCCTAGGGGCTGTGGGGCCTAAGAGCTGTGGGGTCTCAGGGCTGTGGGTTTAAGGGCTGTGGGGCCTAGGGGCTGTGGGGCCTAAGAGCTGTGGGGTCTCAGGGCTGTGGGTTTAAGGGCTGTGGGGCCTAAGAGCTGTGGGGTCTCAGGGCTGTGGGGCCTAAGGGCTGTGGGTTTAAGGGCTGTGGGGCCTAGGGGCTGTGGGGTCTCAGGGCTGTGGGTTTAAGGGCTGTGGGGCCTAGGGGCTGTGGGTTTAAGGGCTGTGGGGCCTAGGGGCTGTGGGTTTAAGGGCTGTGGGGCCTAGGGGCTGTGGGTCTAAGGGCTGTGGGGCCTAGGGGCTGTGGGGCCTAAGAGCTGTGGGGTCTCAGGGCTGTGGGTTTAAGGGCTGTGGGGCCTAAGGGCTGTGGGGCCTAGGGGCTGTGGGGCCTAAGAGCTGTGGGGTCTCAGGGCTGTGGGTTTAAGGGCTGTGGGGCCTAGGGGCTGTGGGGCCTAAGAGCTGTGGGGTCTCAGGGCTGTGGGGCCTAAGGGCTGTGGGGCCTAGGGGTTGTGGGGCCTAGGGGCTGTGGGGCCTAAGAGCTGTGGGGTCTCAGGGCTGTGGGGCCTAAGGGCTGTGGGGTCTCAGGGCTGTGGGTCTAAGGGCTGTGGGGCCTAGGGGCTGTGGGTCTAAGGGCTGTGGGCCTAAGGGCTGTGGGTTTAAGGGCTGTGGGGCCTAGGGGCTGTGGGGCATAAGGGCTGTGGGGCCTAGGGGCTGTGGGGTCTAAGGGCTGTGGGGCCTAAGAGCTGTGGGGTCTCAGGGCTTTGGGGCCTAAGGGCTGTGGGGCCTAGGGGCTGTGGGTCTAAGGGCTGTGGGGCCTACGGGCTGTGGGGCCTAGGGGCTGTGGGGTCTAAGGGTTTTTGTTTGGGTGCAGAAGCATGAGGTCTGTCAGCCAGACTACCGCTCTGTCTTTACACAGCGCACTGTGTATGAGGTCATCAGTGGGCACCCAGGGCAGTGCCCAGCTTCATGCTGTTACTGGCTGTGGGAGCCAGCCTCCCTGATAGGCTCACCTCAGCAGCAGCCAGTGTGAGGAAACAGTGAAGCCTCTGTTTCAAATGCAAATAATCTTCCACTGAAAGCAGCGCTCTGTCTCACTTAGGTTTGTTTATGGTCAAAAGTGAACCCTGCTCTTTTATTTCTTTTTATGCATAATTGGAGCTTGAAGTTTTCAGAGGCTGCATGTGAAAAACCTTTTAGTCAATTAAAGCACTAAAGTATAATAAATGAATGAAAATGATTGTTTTCATACAAAGTTGTGGGATTACAATTTAGTCTTCAGATATTATTTTACCTGTAGTAATGCTGCCACGTTCAATCTTGTTTTTTCCTGGCAAGTCAAGGAGACATTTATTTCCATATTAGGGTTACTATATGTCTGTGAGAACAGGTGCTGTAATCCAGTTAGTCATGTGACCTTATAAACAAAAGCTGAATCACCTCCTCCCGAGTGTGACTCATGCTTGGCTGGAGATAAGCTGCTGTCATGGCAACTGTGGCACCTGCAGGGAAAGGTGTGTCAGAGAGCAAAGTGTGAGGTTCAGGAAGTACAGAGAAACAGGGATTTTATAATGGCTCTGATCAAGAATGCAAAATATGCCCATTTCAGGCTCAAAAGCGTGAAATGGTTTATCCAACAGCAACACGATGAGGACACATAAATCCTGATGGCAGGAATGTTAATATTAACAAAAGCATAAAACTGCAAATGTAACTCAAAGAGCGAGAGTTATGTATTTAATGTTACACACAAACCAGACCACTTGTCATAAGTCCAAAGAACTGCGGTATTTTGCAACTGCTGTAATTCTGAGACAAAGCATTGCACCTATTACCTGTTTTTATTAACTAGAAAAGAACCTGACCATGCAGCAACTAAAGGCTCGTACATACTTTCCGCGTTCCGCGCGACCTGTACGAGTCCGCAGCTGTACGCGGTTGCATTCATACTACAACTGAGGGTCCGCGTCGGTCTGGTGTTCCACGCATGCGCATTTCCCGAGCCACACTCCATTCCAGTTCCATTACCACAGAGTGAATGCGTAAGTGAATGCGATGATAAGAAAATTTTCGGATACGCTGACCTATAAAACGCTATTCCAAAAGCAAAATTAGACATGCTATACATCGTTAGAAAGCTTATACTCTCACCTACTGAATAAATGAATTGTCAATCAAGACAGACTGTACTAAAAAGGGTAACAACGCCGTAAACAACAGGTGTATTATGCACATATATTTTGGAAGGTACCCAGTCATCACAAATGCGCGTGTATGTCACAACCGGATTGTCCAAGACAATATATGACCACTCAGTCTCAAAAGGGACATCTCTAGGCGTAAAACCAATGGGAATGTTGTATATTTATTCAATATTTAGTCCCAGATATTGACTGTAGAATGACATAGTATCATTTTAAAAAACTTTGTTTCGTTTATTTCGTTATTCAGTGAGCAGCGTTTTCACTGCCGTATTGGCATATCTTAGGGCTATTGACGGGTTTATCTTGTTGCTATGAAGAATACGATTTTTGAGTGGTGAAAAAATATTTTTATGAATACCCATATAGACAATATAAATGTGGGTAACGGCGGATCTCCTCGCACAACCTCTCTTCAATACAAGCATCCAGTTGTTATCTGGAGCATACGCAGTCGGCGCGCTTGCTATGTGTACAGTCCGCGCGGTTACAAATTTTGGGCTGCGCGCGGACCCTCGCGGACATGGGCAGGTGACGACATTTATGTCACGCGGACCAAAGCAGACCCTCGCGGACACGCGGATGCGGAAAGTATGAATGGGCCTTGAGAGACAGAGAGAGAGAGAGATCACTGTAAGTGACACAACTGGCTCTAAATTAAGAGCATCTGCAAAGCATATAACATAGACTGTTCACCTGTATTACACCTGCAGACTGTTATCTGTATTACACCTGCAGACTGTTCACCTGTATTGCACCTGCAGGCTGTTCAGCTGTATTACACCAGCAGGCTGTTATCTGTATTACACCTGCAGACTGTTCACCTGTATTGCACCTGCAGGCTGTTCACCTGTATTACACCAGCAGGCTGTTATCTGTATTACACCTGCAGACTGTTCACCTGTATTGCACCTGCAGGCTGTTCAGCTGTATTACACCAGCAGGCTGTTATCTGTATTACACCTGCAGACTGTTCACCTGTATTGCACCTGCAGGCTGTTCACCTGTATCGCACCTGCAGGCTGTTCAGCTGTATTACACCAGCAGGCTGTTCACCTGTATCACACCTGCAGGTTGTTCACCTGTATTGCACCAGCAGGCTGTTCACCTGTATCACACCTGCAGGTTGTTCACCTGTATTACACCTGCAGGCTGTTCACCTGTATCACACCTGCAAGCTGTTCACCTGAATTACACCTGCAACACTGTTCACCTGTATTACACCTGCAGACTGTTCACCTGAATTACACCAGCAAGCTGTTCACCTGTATCACACCTGCAGGCTGTTCACCTGTAATGCACCAGCAGGTTGTTCACCTGTATCGCCCCAGCAGGCTGTTCACCTGTATTACACCTACAGGCTGTTCACCTGTATCACACCTGCAGGCTGTTCACCTGTATGACACCAGCAGGCTGTTCACCTGTATCACACCTGCAGGCTGTTCACCAGTATTACACCAGCAGGCTGTTCACCTGTATTATACCAGCAAATACACAAGGCATGGGGGTGTCTGTGAAATGCTGGATGTAGGCGTCCAGTGTGGATTGTGCAGCAGGAAACCGGAGAAGGCCAATTGAAACTGGATCCCTGCAGCGAGTTCTACTGAATACTCAGTTCAGGTCCAGTCGCATGTCAATCCCCCTCTAATTGGACAGCAAACCTACGCCAGCTACACTCAATGACCCTGTGAAGCTCCCATTCAGAGCTGGAGAAAGAGACTCAACATAGCAGCACCAGAGCTGGACCAAAAAAGGGCTCAGCAATGACTCTCATTCACGCTTCTGGGTCAGCAGGTTCTGACAGAACTCTCCAGAATCCCCCCAGGATGGTGGAGCACTTTACACTGAGGCAGCTGAACCCTCGGGCCTGTTTCTGCTTCCAGTAAGACTTTCAGACTTTGACACAGAGCAAACAGATTCAGCAGAGACCTGATAGTTATCATACCTTTTGACTGCTTTGGCTTCTCTGTTGTGGTGCACAGCCAGGACTAAATTAGTTACAGTACAATTTCAATCAATCTGAGTTATCCAAGTTTACCACACAACAGCACACGATTTTGGGGGCAGTTAAGCCCCAGGGCTGGGAAAGCCCTGGACACAGGCAAAGCCAGAGTCTTACAGGGAAACTACGTGCAGAGCAATGTTGGCATGGAAACAAAGACAGCTAGCCTGCGTCTTCAGCCCAAAGCTCAGCAGCTCATGTGAGGTTGCAGTGAAGAAAGCAGGTCATGAATGAGGACGCCAACGGCCCACATCCTGCCCTGACACTCTAATACCATTTTAAAGAAAAGCCTGATGGTCTGTTTAGGGGCACAGGGATATTCTCATGTGCTGTTTTAGGGGCACAGAGTATGAATACAAGCTAGGATGAAACAGCATAGGATATGAACACAGGCTCCTCTGAAACAGCACAGGGTATGAACACAGGCCAGTCTGAAACAGCACAGGGTATGAACACAGGCCAGTCTGAAACAGCACAGGGTATGAACACAGCCCCTCCCATGGCCAGAGTTCTCTCAGTCAGGGAGGCCTGGAGTATTTATTCAGAGACTAATAATGAGATGAGAAAGCATGAGAAGTACCAAAGTACACTACTCATCTGAGCCCAGTCACAGAGGTCAGTTCCAGCTCTGAGCTATTTTTAGCATTCTAATAAATGTGACTTAAACATTCTGAATGGAATTCAGTTTAATCACCCACTGTCATCAGAAGCTATTTTCCTGTTAAGTGTGTGTCTAAATTCACAGTAAGTCAGGATCTGTAAATTATGCATCGGACGTGCTCAGGCAGAACACACCCTTCCTTCTGCAGATACAGGGCAGGTGGCAGGCAGAACAGCAGAGGTGGGGCCAGGGGGTGGGGCGGGGGTAGGGGGGGGTGATGATGCATTCTTACTGTGGGTGTGGCCTGGTCTGGTCAGGTCTGGTGTGACACTGGCACATTCAGGCTGCAACTGGTTTGGTGACACACACATCTCACACACATAGACAGACACGCACACACTCACACACACAGACAAACACACATACACACAGACACACACGTCACACACACACACACACACGTCACACACTCACACACAAAGACACACACACAGACACACACACAGACACACACACACACACACACACACACACTTATACACACACACATAATTGGTGCCATATGTGCTCCCACTCTCTGCTACTTTTTTAAAGGAACTAAAGTCATACCTTTTACGGAACATTATTAAACTAATTACATAACTATCAAACGCACAAACAATTAGCCTGTATTCCGTACTGCTTCATTTCCTCACAAGTTAGCGCTAGCTAACCTGCTCGCACTATGAGCGTAGATCAGTCAGACAGGGGGAAGTCAGAACAGCATTCTCTCAGCTATTTCCTCTCAGCTCGCTTCCCGCACACCAAACACTAACTCAAATGCTATACATCACCAGCTACACTAAAGGGAAAATGCCATAGAGCCTTTTACAGAAAAGCAGCAGGTAATATCATCGCAGGAAGAAATGCAAAAAAGCACAGAAGCCGAAATATCTGGCTGATTCTGGTTCATCAGCGAGATGGAAAAAGTGACACTTCAGTCCTGTGGCGACGGGAAGAGCTTGTGAACCATCACGGAGGCGGGCCTGAGGGTGTCATGTGACGAGCCTGTGGCTTTGTTTGCAGATGTGCCAAACCCTCACACCAGCACTGCTCCCTCCGGGTCGTTTGGGTTTGCTCACCGCACATGACCTCCTTACAGACGCAGCCACGCTCCGGCATGCCACAGCCTCCCCTTCTCGCTCCCTGTTTTAAACGCTCATGTTGTTGTTACATGTGACGTTCCACAGGCGACATGAGTACTGCCTGCACCCCCCCTTTCCCCGGCAGAGCAGCAGTTTGTGGGATGTAGGGGATCTCTGTGCTGCGGTTCCGCAAGCTTACGAATAAAGCCAAGTTTACCGGCAACAGCTTACTGATAATAATCTAGACTGAAATTTGAGAATCAGACCGAGCATCTTCAGTGCAGTCTGAGGACTAGACCAACAACAGGCAGGAAAGATTTGAGCTTAGCAGGCCAGACCTGAATCTCAGCAAAGATTGACTTCTCAAATAAAAAAGGCACACACATAATTCAGCAACATAGATTTCATAGGTTACATAGATTCTACTTCTACCCAAATAAAGCCAGAAACCACTACAGACACCAAGCATGGGCCTGCTAAATGACTAAGTCAACCATTTTAACCATGGAAGGGTCTGCACGGACAGAGCCACCATTTTATCCTGAAGGGGCACATTTTGCCTGTAAGAAAGAAAACCGTAAATCCATGAGACGAGGAGGTTTAGTCCTCATATTCAGAAACATGCTGTGTACTGGTAGTCATGTTTAGTTCAGCCCGGCCTGCAGTAACTCAGATTTTCGGCTGAACAGCCCAGCCCTACACGGCCAAAGTGGCATCACCGCTGGGCTGGCACTACGGTGTGTCAGAGCCGATACTGTCCCACCCTTCCTCAATAAAGCAGCGTCTGCCACAGCGTACTGGCGAGCCACATTCTGTAAGTCTCCACCCTGGCAGACAGCAATAAGGAAAGGTGGAAGAACAGCTCCATCATTAAACAAACTAGCATTCCAGATCCCATCTTACACCTGATGGTTAACATGGCCTGTGCTGTACAGGTGCAATTCTAATGAACATGACCACTCATTGGCATAGTGTACATTTGATCCTTACAGAATTAACTTTTACCCACGGGCTACACCAGCTACTGGGGTCCAATCATTGCATCAGCCTTTTGCCTTCCACCAATCACATTGGACCAATCACAGAGTCAGCTGCATGTCTCCTGCCAATGGCAGCATGATATGATTTTTATCCTCCTTTTCTCAGAGCGGTCCAAGATGAACAATAATCACCTTCCACCAGGAAGGCCAGACCAGTCCAGGGCTTAAGGTGCTTAGTTTGCTGGACAGGTATTTACCTGAATGCAGCGTAGGAAAGGCTAAGCTGTCACTCACTGGACTGCAGAACAGGGCAGCTGCTCAGACTCTCCTGCCTCTCACAATAAAATCCATTTCCAACAACTCTTATTCAGCAAAAGGGGATTATGACACAGAACTTACCCAGAAAACAAACTCTTATTCAGCAAAAGGGTGATTATGACATGAAACTAAAATTTAGATATAAAATAAATGAGAAAGATCTACTTTTATTCTGCCTCCAATATAACACATGGCAGTAAACACACACAGTGTGTGTAGTACAGTGGTCTTGGATACTGGGGTCTGGTATACTGTAATCCATTCTCTTCATTGGTCAGATGAGTGTGCACTTGTGTAATCCATTCTCTTCTGGATCAAAAAAGCTGTGTACTTGTGTAATGCATTTTCTTCTGTGCTGTGTGTGATGCTGTGCTGTGATGCTGTGTTGTGTTGTGCTGCTGTGCTGTGATGTGATGTGCTGTGTTGCAATGCTGTGCTATGATGCTGTGCTGTGATGCTGTGTTGTGCTGCTGTGCAGTGTTGTGCTGTGCTGCTGTGCAATGCTGTTGCATATGGATGGACAGTGTTGGCCCTTTCCAAGCAGGCCCCAAGGCTAACCGTCCAGCAGGCCACAAGGATAACCCTCCAGCAGGCCACAAGGCTAACCATCCAGCAGGCCACAAGGCTAACCCTCCAACAGGCCACAAGGATAACCCTCCAGCAGGCCCCAAGGCTAACCGTCCAGCAGGCCCCAAGGCTAACCGCCCTGCAGGCCACAAGGATAACCCTCCAGCAGGCCACAAGGCTAACCATCCAGCAGGCCACAAGGCTAACCGTCCAGCAGGCCACAAGTTTAACCATCCTGCAGACCCCAGAACCACTCCATCAGCTTCTGTTTTTTTGATAAATTTAGATTCAGTTCAGTAATAAAATGGTGTGTAGCTCCTGCTCCTTTCACAGAGCGCAAACGGTTACCTGTTCAGGTGGAGAATCTGAGTTGAGGATATTTGGAGATATTTATTGGATTATGTACATTTCTCCAGTGTACAGAATGGGAAGTTCACAGGCTTCTTCTAAAAGTAAATGGCTTCTATATTCTTCATAGGAGGGGAGACTATGTCCACTATAGACTAAATATCCTGGTGAACCATCGTACAGCACTGGAATCTCTCTGAGCAAACAAACAGCCACAGTAAAGCTGAACTTAAACATAAACACACACCCCAAATTTCTAACTGTTTCATAGAGAAACACAACAAAGCATAAAAAAATGCTTTTGAAGCACGAGAATAACACTTGTGAACAAACCA
This sequence comes from Anguilla pacifica, assembly GCA_039654925.1. Classification (NCBI taxonomy): domain Eukaryota; kingdom Metazoa; phylum Chordata; class Actinopteri; order Anguilliformes; family Anguillidae; genus Anguilla; species Anguilla pacifica. The sequence continues at coordinate 55,974,946 of CM077296.1, forward strand.
GGAAGTAACGTCTGAACAGGAAGTAAGGAGGAGCGTATGACTTCAGTCATCCGCATTGTTTTAAAGAGACGGCTCTCTGTAAGACACCCTGAGCGGGGGCGTCTTCCCAGCGCATAAACAAATAAAAAGCGCAGTGATTATAAAGCCCTATTCTCCTCCGGGCCCCGGGGAAAAGGCCCTCTGCGTCAGAGAGAGCACAGGAAGCCCTGTCACCCCCGCCTGGTTCCTCTCAGATTTGGGTCCCCTCAGATCTGACAGCAGGGGCACCCTGAGCCTGGGCAGGAAAACAAGCCAGCCCAGCACGGGACAGGCTCCATGGAGCCACAGGCCTTTCTCTTTAGGGACATGTTTGTATGTATTAATAGTTTACTAAGAGTTCAACACAAGACTTTACCGTGTTTGATTTGGATTTCCACATGAAAAAGTTCAATTCCAGCTGAAAAAACTTGTTTCTTCTTCTTTTCAAACGTATGATTTTAATTTTTTTAAACATAAGAATCAAGTATGATTTTTAAGGCAGCATGTTAGTTCAAACACACTTTCAGGATGTGAGCCAGATGGTCTTACTGTAACTGATGCCTTATTTGGGTATTACTGATGCGTACGTTCTCAGAATAATCTGTTGGTCTGTTCAGGGAAAAGCTGTCTGTATGACGCCGTCTCGCTTTGACTAAACCAGACGGCGTACTCCTGCTACGTGACCAGAGCTGAGTGAGGCACAGACAGGGTTCTGGCGCCCCCTGGTGGATAACTAAACAAAGAAATACTGTAACTCACCTGTGACAGGGCATGTTTGATCATTTTGTCCGAATTTTATAAATGCAACCTACAGAAGGCGCTGATGGGTAAACTGTATTTCTAACATAAACATTAAATATGCAGACACACACGGTCAGTTCTTTATGGATTTGACGGGTGAACCGCCGCACACTAACATGCTACAAGGCCTTCGCTTTACAGCACCTCACTGAGCTAACCAGCAAACTAGCCAAACCTCACTGAGCTAACCAGCAAACTAGCCAAACATCACTGTGCTTACCAGCAAACTAGCCAAACCTCACCGAGCTAACCAGCAAACTAGCCAAACCCCACCGTGCTTACCAGCAAACTAGCCAAACCTCACTGTGCTTACCAGCAAACTAGGCAAACCTCACTGAGCTAATCAGCAAACTAGCCAAACCTCACTGAGCTAACCAGCAAACTAGCCAAACCTCACTGAGCTTACCAGCAAACTAGCCAAATCCCGCCGTGCTTATCAGCAAACTAGCAGAGGAACACTGTTCACCAGCAAACTAGCCAAACCCCACTGTGCTAACCAGCAAAATAGCAGAGCCACACCCGCAACAATAGAGGCTACTTTTGGCATATTTTCCCATCCAGTTATCTCAAAATCACGACTTACTTATCTCAACAAAAGTTGCTTTCTCGTCATCATGGCTTGTGATCTCAGTACAAAAGCAGTTTTCTCGTGATCAAGAGAAATTTCTCTGTCGCCGGAATTCAGTCATTGTGGACGACTGACTGGTCGTGGTCCTGTGATGGATGAACGCAAATTATTTCACTTTGACTGATTGAAGTGATGGGTAGAAACTTGTCAGATGGTCTATTATTGATTTTTATTTTAATTTAATTTAATTTAATTTTTATTTAAACAAAGCAATTTCTACCTGAATTATAAATGTATACCTAGGATTAGGATCAGAGTAAGGATTAGGGTTAGGATCAGCGCTCAGTGAGTCCCTTTCATTGCTCACTTTATTCCTCTGAACATAACATACAAACTGACCCTCAGAGGCAGAAAACTGAAACCCAGGAATTCTTATTTCAGGCTTGATAAAAATAAATCCAATAATGGCGGCGTTATAATAGCTGTAATCGCATAAATTGTTAGACTGAAGTATGAGTTAAATAGGCATTTTGAGGGAAGGAAATGTTATAAAGGAGGAGGAGGGTTGCTTGGCTTTTATCATGGATATAAGCACTTAACTTCATTGCTCTTATAATCCCATTCAGTACTTGTACAGTGAGAGGTAATTACTGTGCACTAAGTGGTTCTGCAGAGCACCAACCTTCATTTGAAGCACTTTTGCTTTCCTACCAGCAGAGGGCACTGTCCAGAACAGGACATTCTGGTTCCTGCGCCAGGTTCTCATCCCTTATAGTTTTGTGTACAGGTGGGACCTGCCACCGAGCATTAAACCAGGATCAACTTCACATAATTTTGACACAGGATGTGGGTTAAACCGGATTTTGTTTTGAATGTGCTGGATTAATTGTTTGGGGCAGACTGTACAAATTCATGCTGATCTATGTTTAAGCCCTGCTAGTGTACACTATGTCCTATCAGCATTGGACTGGAAGGACCAAAATGCCATCAATACCAAGTCAGCCACATCACCACACAATGCATCACAAACAGCACATCACACACAGCGTGCCACACACAATGCATCACAAACAGCACATTACAAATGGCACATCACAAACAGCACATCACACAATGCGTTACACACAGCACATCACAAACAGCACAGCACACAGTGTGTCACACACAGCGCATCACAAACAGCACATCACACAGTGTGTCACATACAGCACATCACAAACACCACATCACACAGTGTGTCACATACAGCACATCACAAACACCACATCACACAGTGTCACACACAGCACATCACAAACAGCACATCACACAGTGTGTCACACACAGCGTGTCACACACAGCACATCACAAACAGCACATCGCACAGTGTGTCACACACAGTACATCACAAACAGCACATCACACAGTGTGTCACACACAGCGTGTCACACACAGCACATCACAAACAGCACATCACACAGTGTGTCACACACAGCACATCACAAACAGCACATCACACAGTGTGTCACACACAGCACATCACACACAGTGCGTCACACACAGCACATCACAAACAGCACATCACACAGTGTGTCACACACAGCACTTCACACACAGTGTGTCACACACAGCACATCACACACAGCGTGTCACACACAGCACATCCACACACAGCACATCACACAGTGTGTCACACACAGCACATCACAAACAGCACAGCACAGTGTCACACACAGCACTTCACACACAGTGTGTCACACACAGCACATCCACACACAGCACATCATACACAGCGTGTCACACACAGCACATCCACACACAGCACAACACACAGTGTGTCACACACAGTACATCAAACAGCACAGCACAATGTGTCACACACAGCACATCACACACAGTGTGTCACACACAGCGCGTCACACACAGCACATCACAAACAGCACATCACACAGTGTGTCACACACAGCACATCCACACACAGCACATCACATCCACACACAGCACAACACACAGTGTGTCACACACAGCACATCACACACAATGCATCACAAACAGCACATCACACACAGCACATCCACACACAGTGAGTCATACACAGCACATCCACACACAGCACAACACACACAGTGTGTCACACACAGCGCGTCACACACAGCACATCACACAGTGTGTCACACACAGCACATCCACACACAGCACATCACATCCACACACAGCACAACACACAGTGTGTCACACACAGCACATCACACACAATGCATCACAAACAGCACATCACACACAGCACATCCACACACAGTGAGTCATACACAGCACATCCACACACAGCACAACACACACAACGTTTAATATAACCCAACACAGCTTCACACCACTAAACCACATCACATTTAATTTAACACAACATAGATTCACAACCATAAACTGCATTGCATTCAACATAACCCAATAGAGCTTCACACCACCAAACCACATTGCATTTAACTGAACTAAAACTAAACTACATCATATTCAGTGTAACCCAACACAGCTTCTCAACCCTAAACCACAGTGCATTTAATACTGCCTAAGTAGGCTGTGTAGTATGGGAGGTCATTTGGAAAAAGCCAGTAGATTACCTGCTGTAAATGCTTCTAGACCACTTACAGGTACCAAACAGAATACCTCCACATTACACAATCAGACAGGAAGACGAAAACAAAAGCAGAGGAGATTCAATATTAATATTTCAGAAGCTCCAGCATTAATACTGCATGTGCTTGTATATTTGCTCAGCTGAAAAAATCAGTTGGGGAGCCTGACACTTGGCAACCAGGCAGGTACAAAACATGCATAAATACAGTACATTAGAAATCCTCACATTAGAGTTCACAACTAGGCTTCTCTACTGCTCACTACACACACCAGCCTGTAGACTGCTCCTCACACACACCGGCCTGTAGACTGCTCATCACATACACCAGCCCGTAGACTGCTCACCACACACACCAGCCTGTAGACTGCTCATCACATACACCAGCCTGTAGACTGCTCACCACACACACCAGCCCGTAGACTGCTCCTCACACACACCAGCCCGTAGACTGCTCACCACACACACCAGCCCGTAGACTGCTCCTCACACACACCAGCCTGTAGACTGCTCCTCACACACCAGTCTGTAGACTGCTCCTCACACACACACCAACCTGTAGACTTCTCCTCACATACACCAGCCTGTAGATTGCTCCTCACACACACTAGCCCGTAGACTGTTCCTCACACACACCAGCCTGTAGACTGCTCACCACACACACCAGCCCGTAGACTGCTCCTCACACACACCAGCCCGTAGACTTCTCACCACACACACCAGCCCGTAGACTGCTCACCACACACACCAGCCCGTAGACTGCTCCTCACACACACCAGCCTGTAGACTGCTCCTCACACACCAGTCTGTAGACTGCTCCTCACACACCAGCCCGTAGACTGCTCCTCACACACCAGTCTGTAGACTGCTCCTCACATACACCAGCCTGTAGACTGTTCCTCACACACCAGCCTGTAGACCTCTCCTCACATACACCAGCCTGTAGACCTCTCCTCACATACACCAGCCTGTAGACTGCTCCTCACACACACCAGCCTGTAGACTGCTCCTCACACACCAGTCTGTAGACTGCTCCTCACACACACCAGCCTGTAGACTGCTCCTCACACACACACCAACCTGTAGACTTCTCCTCACATACACCAGCCTGTAGATTGCTCCTCACACACACTAGCCCGTAGACTGTTCCTCACACACACCAGCCTGTAGACTGCTCACCACACACACCAGCCCGTAGATTGCTCCTCACACACACTAGCCCGTAGACTGTTCCTCACACACACCAGCCTGTAGACTGTTCCTCACACACACCAGCCTGTAGACTGCTCCTCACACACACACCAGTCTGTAGGCTGCTCACCACACACACTAGCCCGTAGACTGTTCCTCACACACACAAGTCTGTAGACTGCTCCTCACACACACCAGCCTGTAGACTGCTCCTTACACACCGGTCTGTAGACTGCTCCTCACACACACACAGCCTGTAGACTGCTCCTGACAAACACCAGCCTGTAGACTGCTCACCACACACCAGGCCGTAGACTGCTCCTCACACACACCAGCATGGAGACTGCTCCTCACACACACCAGCCTGTAGACTGCTCACCACACACCAGTCTGTAGACTGCTCCTCACACACACCAGCATGGAGACTGCTCTTCACACACACCAGCCTGCAGACTGCTCCACACACACCAGCCTATAGCCTGCTCCTCACACATACCAGCCTGTAGACTGCTCCTCACACACACCAGCATGGAGACTGCTCCTCACACACACCAGCATGGAGACTGCTCCTCACACACACCAGCCTGTAGACTGCTCCACACACACCAGCCTGTAGACTACTCCTCACAGACACCAGCCTGTATGCTGCTCACCACACACAAGTCTGTAGACTGCTCCTCACACACCAGCCTGCAGACTGCTCCACACACACCAGCCTATAGACTGCTCCTCACACATACCAGCCTGTAGACTGCTCCTCACACACACCAGCATGGAGACTGCTCCTCATACACCAGTCTGTAGACTGCTCCACACACACCAGCCTGTAGACTGCTCCTCACACACACCAGCCTGTGGACTGCTCCTCACAGACACTGGCCCGTAGACTCTGCAGATAAAGAGACATCCTCAGTTTTCTTTGATAGTGGCCATTATAGCTGGGGGTAGCAGGGCCATTCTCTGAGACAGTAATTGCCCCTGGAATGTATCCAAATAATTCATTTTCTTATAAATAATACATCATGTGCATGTCAATGACTACACTGCTGCTACCGCACGAGTCATTCCGCTGCACAGACTCAGACTCCATTACATGACTGCATCAGCCCAGCACAGCGAACACAGTATATCATTTCAGGGAAGCATATTCACAAATCACCAAGGCTTTCATAAATTATGCAAAACCACACACTGCATTGAGCAATAAAGATTCAACCGTCATTAAATGCAATTCATTCAACTGTGTTTGAAGCAAAGTAACCCAACCCTTTCTGAGCTTGTTTAGCAGTTTTGTGTATTCAGATTACAGCTCAGATTGTGCTGCAGGTCAGGGTGACAGACGCTCTTTAAGGACAGAGAGACAGTGCCGTGTGCGGTGCATTTGGGGCATATGCTGGCCGACTGGGTTGGGGGGGCGTTGGGGGGTTATACTGAAAGCCTGGCTGCCCATCTAAATGAGCGGCCCTGCACCAGCTCCCCATGCCCCCCAGGACCTCAGCACCAGCCCCCAGAAAAGCAGAACCCAGCAGGCCCAGGCTGAAGTAGATCCCAGTAGGCCCAGATTGAAGCAGACCCCAATAGGCCCAGGTTGAAGCAGACCCCAGTAGGGCCAGGTTGAAGCAGACCCCAGTAGGGCCAGGTTGAAGCAGACCCCAGTAGGCCCAGGTTGAAGCAGACCCCAGTAGGCCCAGGTTGAAGCAGACCCCAGTAGACCCAGGCTGAAGAAGTGCACTCAAACGACTGCAGTTACGTCCTGTGTGCTGGAGAAGACCCACTCCTCTCATTTGAATACATTTGCATGTATTGCTGATGCCCCTCCCCCACCCCCTTCCCACAAATTGGTGTCTCGGTGACATCTTTAATTTGTCACACAAATGACGGTCACCTAGCAACTGGAAAATGGCTTGTATTAATAAGGATATATGTTCCTACAGACAAGAAATTTCATTTTAATTAGTTGTCATTGGCTACAATAGCAATAGGTTTGTATGAAATGACATCATCACTGCAACATCCATGAAGAGAGCTTCCAGTTACATCAGGGCTCATTACCTGTATGGTGAACTAAAGCCTAATAAACCCTGACCCCTTAACCTGTCTGGAGCTCCAAACTCTAATAAAACCTGGGACCCTTTACCTGTCTGGAGCTCTGAACTCTAATAAACCCTGACCCCTTTACCTGTCTGGAGCTCTGAACCCTAATAAAACCTGGGACCCTTTACCTGTATGGGACACAGAACCATAATAAAACTTGGGACCCTTTACCTGTAGGGGTATTGAACCCTAATAAATCCTGGGACCCTTTACCTGTATGGGGTATTGAACCCTAATAAAACCTGGGACCCTTTACCTGTATGGGGTACTGAACCCTAATAAAACCTGGGACCCTTTACCTGTATGGGACACTGAACCCTAATAAAACCTGGGACCCTTTACCTGTATGGGACACTGAACCATAATAAAACCTGGGACCCTTTACCTGTATGGGACACTGAACCCTAATAAAACCTGGGACCCTTTACCTGTATGGGACACTGAACCATAATAAAACCTGGGACCCTTTTTTCTGCTGTGCAGCTCATATTGGTACAGGGTTCAGCTGAAACTCTCATAGAACGACCCATGTGCATGTCACAACAATGAATGAAATGTCATTGAATCATTTTTATTAAGATGTTACTATTAAATGACTGTAATCTACTGATGTCCACAGTGTTTACCTTTCATTAATGATATAGTGGCATAGCTGATTATCTTGAGCAATTTCAGGTTAATAAAAGAACCTGGCCTTAGGCCTGCCTCATTGCTGTGCTTTAAATTCATTGGACAGGTGAACCCTGCCCCACCAACAAACCTCAACCAGCCGCACAGCAGCACTCACACAGAAACTCAAGCATATTGCGTGACTAACTCTCCCAGGCCCATCTTGAGCTGACCTGCCGTGGACATTCACATCCTGCACAAGGGAATATTTTTAACTGCTGCTGTCATCCAGAAGCTAAAATCAAGCAAAAAGCTTGATTTTCCAAGATACTAAATATGACACAGTATTTATTCTTGTGAAATAGACTGTCAACATATTTATCTTGAACTCTATTTTTATGTCTTAAACAATGAAAAAAATCACAGGAGTGGATAAATCTTGGTTGGTAAAAGTGTGATTTTATTTGACTGTAAACTGCGTTACACAGTTTTATTTCACTGTACGTTTTATTTTATTTTTTTACATATAACACTAACTCCTCCCTCTAATAATTTATCACACTGAAATAGCTTTCAGTATTGTGGTATGACTTTATAAATAATATACAGTTTATAGTGATCACTATAGTTATTTCAGCATGTCTTTTCTGACATGTTCTATTTATCGTTTTAGTGATATTTTAATTTAATCTCCGGTGATTCCTCCACCTTGCCTGCTCTGGCTCTCTCTCCCTGTCTCTCTTTCTCTGTTTTCTGGAACGCAATATTCCAGTTTGAAGGCAGCTCCGGTAAAAATCCCAGCAAGGGTTAAATCTCTCCGTGTTGCCATGGAGACTATGACAGGCCCTCTGTGCCAGTGACCTGACAGCAGTCTGGAGCTAGAGGGGGAGGGCCGAAGAAACACACTTGCAGCTCATTGGTCAGATAGGTCACATGGTATGCTTTTGGAATGCTAATGCAGGATTTTTTTCCCTCTCTCTCTCGCTCGCTCGCTCTGCTCCTCCTGGGCTGTTTCGAGCTGTCGGGCTGAAGGAGACCCAGATATGGTGTAGGATATCAGAGCAGAAAGCAGAACCTGCGGGCAAGGAGGGAGTCCAGGCCTGGGAGAAAGGTATGGAGGAGAGGGCTTTTCTTATTCGGGGGGAGGGGGGGGGGGGCACTCGTACTCCCAGTTCCTGTAGCCTTCCTGATGTGGCTTTCTGAGTGTCTGTGTGTGCGTCTGTGTGTGTGTGTGTGTGTGGGAGAGAGAGAGAGAGAGAGAGAGAGAGAGAGAAATAGTCAGCATGCATGCGAGATATTTGTAAGGAGGGTCACTATACTGTCTGTCTCTCAGAATACGGATCCCAAAATGCAGCTACACACCAGCACACAAACACACACGCACAAACACGCATACACAAACACACACACTAACACACAAACACACGCACACTGACACACAAACACACACATGCACACAAACACGTACACACACACACACACACACACATGTACACGCACGCACACACACACACACACACACACACTAATTTATGGCATAAATTCCTGAACAAAGACATTTCCCCAGACTGTGGGAGGGGATGATTATCAGGTTTTGTGTGGTTTTGCCTGCACAGGTGGAGTGTGTTTATGGTGTGCTCAGCGACACGCGTGGCTTATCCACCCACCCCCCCCCCCCACCCCCGATGAGGGGGGGCTACATCCCCAGGGTCAGCCCCTCCAGGCTGGATGAATGGTGACAAGTGTAGCACATTGTTATTGTGTGTTATAAGGACAGGCAGGAATCTACCCCCCCCCCCTCACCCCCACCCACCCACCCCCGCCTGGTGACCCAAATGAAAACACAGCATCCGGCTCTGTGGTGTGGCAATGGCATAGCATGGGGGCAGTGCGGGGTTGTATGAGGCAGTGTGGGGTTGTATGGTGTTGTGTGGGGCGGTGTGGTGCTGTATGAGGTGGTGTGGTGCTGTATGGGGTGGGGTAGTGCTGTATGGGCTGTGTGGTGTTGTATGGGGTGGTGTGGTGCTGTATGGGGTGGGGTAGTGCTGTATGGGGTGGTGTGGTGTTGTATAGGGTGGTGTGGTGCTGTATGGGGTGGTGTGGTGTTGTGTGGTGTTGTATAGGGTGGTGTGGTGCTGTATATGGTGGCGTGGTGCTGTATGGGGTGGTGTAGTGCTGTATATGGTGGTGGGGTGCTGTATGGGGTGGTGTGGTGTTGTATATGGTGGTGGGGTGTTGTATGGGGTGGTGTGGTGCTGTATATGGTGGTGTGGTGCTGTATGGGGTGGTGTGGTGTTGTATGGGGTGGTGTGGTGCTGTATATGGTGGTGTGGTGTTGTATGGGGTGGTATGGTGCTGTATATGGTGGTGTGGTGCTGTATGGGGTGGTGTAGTGCTGTATATGGTGGTGTGGTGCTGTATGGGGTGGTGTGGTGTTGTATATGGTGGTGGGGTGCTGTATGGGGTGGTGTGGTATTGTGTGGTGCTGTATGGGGTTGTGTGGCGCTGTATGGGGTGGTGTGGTGTTGTATGGGGTGGTGTGGTGCTGTATATGGTGGTGTGGTGCTGTATGGGGTGGTGTGGTGTTGTGTGGTGTTGTATATGGTGGTGTGGTGTTGTATATGGTGGTGGGGTGCTGTATGGGGTGGTGTGGTGTTGTGTGGTGTTGTATGGGGTGGTGTGGTGCTGTATGGGGTGGTGTGGTGCTGTATATGGTGGTGTGGTGTTGTATGGGGTGGTGTGGTGTTGTATGGGGTGGTGTGGTGCTGTATGGGGCGGTGTGGTGTTGCGTGGTGCTGTATGGGGTGGTGTGGTGTTGTATATGGTGGTGTGGTGTTGTATGGGGTGGTATGATGCTGTATATGGTGGTGGGGTGCTGTATGGGGTGGTGTGGTGCTGTATGGGGTGGTGTGGTGTTGTATGGGGTGGTGTGGTGCTGTATGGAGTGGTGTGGTGCTGTATGGGGTGGTGTGGTGCTGTATATGGTGGTGTGGTGTTGTATGGGGTGGTGTGGTGCTGTATGGGGTGGTGTGGTGTTGTATGGGGTGGTGTGGTGCTGTATATGGTGGTGTGGTGCTGTATGGGGTGGTGTGGTGTTGTGTGGTGTTGTATATGGTGGTGTGGTGTTGTATATGGTGGTGGGGTGCTGTATGGGGTGGTGTGGTGTTGTGTGGTGTTGTATGGGGTGGTGTGGTGCTGTTTGGGGTGGTGTGGTGCTGTATATGGTGGTGTGGTGTTGTATGGGGTGGTGTGGTGTTGTATGGGGTGGTGTGGTGCTGTATGGGGCGGTGTGGTGTTGCGTGGTGCTGTATGGGGTGGTGTGGTGTTGTATATGGTGGTGTGGTGTATGGGGTGGTATGATGCTGTATATGGTGGTGGGGTGCTGTATGGGGTGGTGTGGTGCTGTATGGGGTGGTGTGGTGTTGTATGGGGTGGTGTGGTGCTGTATGGAGTGGTGTGGTGCTGTATGGGGTGGTGTGGTGCTGTATATGGTGGTGTGGTGTTGTATGGGGTGGTGTGGTGCTGTATGGGGCGGTGTGGTGTTGCGTGGTGCTGTATGGGGTGGTGTGGTGTTGTATGGGGTGGTGTGGTGTTGTATGGGGTGGTGTGGTGCTGTATGGGGCGGTGTGGTGTTGCGTGGTGCTGTATGGGGTGGTGTGGTGTTGTATATGGTGGTGTGGTGTTGTATGGGGTGGTATGGTGCTGTATATGGTGGTGGGGTGCTGTATGGGGTGGTGTGGTGCTGTATGGGGTGGTGTGGTGTTGCGTGGTGTTTCGGAGCAATGCTGGCACTGGCGTCCTGCTGTGCACATCCAGGGGTGCCAATCCCCACCTCTGACCTCCTGCCCATTGGCCAGGCCGGTGCTGTGCGGTGATTTGGGAACTGGGCTGGCACACAGAGGGCCGCAGCTTTGAACCCAAAAAGCGAAATTATAGTGTAATTATATTGTAACCTTGAGGAAAAGGTCCTTCCATATCAAGCTGTTTAGCTGCACAGAATAAGACCATTGGAGGCTTTGGTTGGAGCACATCTATTATTATTATTATTGTTATTATCAATCCATCCATCCATTATCTCCACCCGCTTATCCTGGGCAGGGTCGTGGGGGGTGCTGGAGCCTATCCCAGTGTGCAGGAATAGATCCTGGACAGGCCACCAATCTATCACACATACCATTCACTCACACACTCATACCTATGGGCAATTTATGGTCTCCAATCTGCCTACCTGCTTGTTTTTGGACTGTGGGAGGAAACCAAAGTACCCAGAGGAAACCCACGTGGACACAGAGAGAGTATGCAAACTCCACACAGAAAGGCCCCAAGCCGAGATTTGCACTCACAACCTTCTTGCTGTGAGGCAACAGTGCTACCCACTGCACCACCATGCCACCATATTATTATTATTATTATTTTATTTTTTTCTAACTCTTTGCAATTGCCTGACTTCCCCTATTCTCTTCACATCAAGTAGCACAGACACAAACCCTCTTAATTCCACCATACCCACAATGCACCACAGCTGGCATATTTGCTCTGTGTAAGGATGTGTCAATAGGCTATGAAGAGCCCCTTACTCTGTACATGCTCTCTCTCATATCTTCCTCAGTGCGGGGAAATGGTGATGAGTGCAGGAGTCACTGCTAGCCTGGCTGCACATCAGGTTTATAGCCGGGTTCAGCCAAACAGGATATTTCCCCAGGGTCCCCTAACTGAAGCGCAGCGGCAACGCAGAGGCACAAAGCCCTTGGGGAGGAGGAGGAGGAGGAGGAGGGTGATCCCGAACGTGTGCAGATACAAAGAGCCGTCAGTGACCTCTGACCTTTCAGGAAACGTCACACTCAAGTCTGAGGACCTGCAGTCTGCTCACTGTGTGAGTGATGGAGCCAGAGCAGGAAACCCCAGCCTGACACGCGTTACACACACACACTCACAGACACAGTCATAGACACACACACACACACGCACGCACGCACAGTCACTCATATACATACACACACATGCCCACACGTAAACACACCATACACACATACACACGCACACGCATAGACACACACACGCACACACGCATACACACACACACACACGCCCACACACCATAGACACGCCCACATGCACACACAGCATAGACACACACACGCCCACACGCACACACACCATACTCACACACACACATGCACACACACACACTCATAGACACACACACGCACACACACGTCCACACGCATACACACCATACACACATACACACACACACACTCATAGACACACACACACACACACACACACACATGCCCTCACACCATAGACACGCCCAAACGCACACACACCATAGACACACACACACACCGTACACACACATGCACCATATACACACACACATACATGCCCACACACCATAGACACGCCCACACACACCGTACACACGCATGCACCATACACACACGCACACACACACACTATTGTTGAGGTAACAGACAGCCAGTACACAGTTCCCAGTGTCTTAGTGTAGTAACTCCTGCTGTGATGGAGTGCACACAGTGATGGAGTGCACACAGAGGTGCTCTCTGTCAGCCCTCTTTCAGGTGTGCAGGTTCAGGAGTCAAATCCATCACCCTGTGAAAACAATAACAGATGGGCTATTGCTTTTTTGTTGTTTTTTTTAACCAAATAGTTCCGTAACGATGTGAATGAAAAGCAGCGATTAGAGGCTTCTGAGTAAAACATACTGAGCCCCTGGGGCTGAGCTCAGAGAAAGGAGTACGAGCTGAGAATCAGTCACAGAGAGGAGAGGCAAGCCCTCGCACCCGGGGCCAGCTCTACACGACGGGCCTAGAGTTCATTCCCATCCTGCCACTTCTGGGAGCAATGGTGCTGATATATGGATATGCAGATATATATATGGATATTGCCCCTCAGTGTCTCTCAGTTACAGGGTCTGCACTGGGGGGGGGGTCACAGAGCCATCCTGATATGCAAACTATAGGAATACAATGCAGGCAATTCCTGCTGCGAGGGGGTGGGGTGAAGGGGTAAATGTGCTGTTTCTTATGAGGGGGAAAGCTCCCCCCCTCACCGCCCTCCCCCCACCCCCCATACCACATCATCAAAAGACTATATTCATTTATTCTCTCATTGTGGGTTAATCCCGCAACCCCCCCCCCCCCGCCCCAGTGCACGGACCCCTCCCTCGGGAGACCGGTCTTCATTACTGCTCTCCGTGGGAAGGGGGGGGGGGGCAGCGGCTCAGAGCCACCCTCATTATCACCCCCGGGGGCTTCAGCAGGCTCCTCCTTCCAGGCGTCCTCCCCGGGCATGAAGGTGGAGTTAAGTGGAACCCGAGGCTCACCCTGCTGGAGGCTCACTCTGCTGGGGGCTGACTCTGCTGGGGGGGTGACCCTGCTGGGGGCTGACTCTGCTGGGGGGGTGACCCTGCTGGAGGCTCACTCTGCTGGGGGCTGACTCTGCTGGGGGGGTGACCCTGCTGGAGGCTCACTCTGCTGGGGGTGACTGTGCTGGGGGGGTGACCCTGCTGGGGGTGACTGTGCTGGGGGGGTGACCCTGCTGGAGGCTCACCCTGCTGGGGGCTGACTGTGCTGGGGGGGTGACCCTGCTGGAGGCTCACCCTGCTGGGGGTGACCCTGCTGGGGGGGTGACCCTGCTGGGGGTGACTGTGCTGGGGGGGTGACCCTGCTGGGGGTGACCCTGCTGGGGGGGTGACCCTGCTGGGGGCTGACTCTGCTGGGGGCTGACTCTGCTGGGGGGGTGACCCTGCTGGGGGCTGACTCTGCTGGGGGGGTGACCCTGCTGGAGGCTCACTCTGCTGGGGGCTGACTCTGCTGGGGGGGTGACCCTGCTGGAGGCTCACTCTGCTGGGGGCTGACTCTGCTGGGGGGGTGACCCTGCTGGGGGTGACTCTGCTGGGGGGGTGACCCTGCTGGAGGCTCACTCTGCCGGGGGCTGACTCTGCTGGGGGGGTGACCCTGCTGGAGGCTCACTCTGCTGGGGGCTGACCCTGCTGGGGGCTCACTGTGCTGGGGGCTCACTGTGCCAGGGGCTGACTGTGCTGGGGGGGTGACTCTGCTGGGAGCTGACTCTGCTGGGGGCTCACTGTGCTGGGGGGGTGACTCTGCTGGGAGCTGACTGTGCTAGGGGCTTACTGCATGGGGATGACTCTGCTGGGGGCTCACTGTGCTGGAGGCTCGCTCTGCTGGGGGCTGACTGTGCTGGGGGCTCAGTGTGCCAGGGGATGACTGTGCTGGGGGCTCACTGTACTGGAGGCTGTCTCTTCTGGGGGCTGACTTGCTGGGGGCTCAGTGTGCCAGGGGCTGACTGTGCTGGGGGGGGTGACTCTGCTGGGAGCTGACTGTGCTGGGGGATGACTGCACTGGAGGCTGACTCTGTTGGGGGCTCACTGTGCTGGGGGCTCAGTGTGCCAGGGGCTGACTGTACTGGGTCCGACTGTGCTGGGGGATGACTCTGCTGGGGGCTCACTGTGCTGGGGGATGACTGTGCCAGGGGCTGACTGTACTGGGGACAACTGTGCTGGGGGCTCAGTGTGCTGGGGTCTGACCCTGCTAGGGGCTCACTGTGCTGGGGGCTGACTCTGTTAGGGGATCACTGTGCTGGGGGATGACTCTGCTGGGGGTTCACTGTACTGGGGTCTGACCCTGCTAGGGGCTTACTGTGCTGGGGGCTCAGTGTGCTGGGGGATGACTCTGCTGGGGGCTCACTGTACTGGGGATGACTGTGCTGGGGGCTCACTGTGTGCTGGGGGATGACCCTGCTAGGGGCTGACTGTGCTGGGGTCTGACCCTGCTAGGGGCTCACTGTGCTGGGGGATGACCCTGCTGGGGGCTCACTGTGTGCTGGGGGTTGACTCTGCTGGGGTCTGACACTGCTGGGGGCTGACTCTGCTGGGGGCTCACTCTGCTGGGGGCTCAGTGTGCCAGGGGATGACTGTGCTGGGGGCTCACTGCTTGGGGAAGACTCTGCTGGGGGCTCACTGTGCTGGGGGCTGACACTGCTGGGGGCTCAGCTCCCCACAGCTCCCCACTGCACCCTACAGCTCAGTGCCCCACAGCTTCCCACAGCTCCCACTGCTCCCCACTGCTCCTCACATCTCAGCTCCCCAGATCTCCCCACAACTCCCCACTGCTCCTCACATCTCAGCTCCCCACAACTCTTCACAGCTCCCCACAGCTCAGCTCCCCACATTTTCCCACAGCTCCCACTGCTCACCACAACTCCTCACAGCTCCCCACAGCCCAGCTCCCCACTGCTCCCCACAGCTCCCTACTACACCCCACAGCCCTCTACAGCTCCCCAGTGCTCCGCACAGCTCCTCATCTCATAAGCCTCCAGCTCCACATGTTGTCCAGTTTTCACAAATTCTAAATCTGGCAACCCTATATGTGAAGCTCCATGTTTTCATATCTTTATATTCAGCAATGCAGGAGCAAAACTCAAACATTAGCATATGATTATGAACAGATGATAAATCATATTAAGTTATTTGACACTATATTTAGACTGACAGAATTTCAGATATTTTTCAAAAAGACGCTGTTTAACTGCTTTAGAACACGTGACCAGTTCTCTCACAGGGGAATCCTAATAATATTCCACTGCACGTCCGGGTTATTAACACACACTCTCATCATAAAGTCTATTTTCTCGGGGTATCTGAATAGTGATTGGAATGCGTTCTCCCCAGGGTTAAACGGACAAGGTTAACTGTGAGGAGCGGCCCCCAGCGCCAGCTCCCTCAGACTCACATTCCCAGTGCCCCCCCCCCCCCCCCCGTTCCCTCCCCATGGTCCCCAGCGCCAGCTCCCTCAGACTCACATTCCCAGTGGCCTCCCCCCCCCCCCGTTCCCTCCCTATGGTCCCCAGCGCCAGCTCCCTCAGACTCACATTCCCAGTGGCCTCCCCCCCCCCCCGTTCCCTCCCTATGTTCCCCAGCGCCAGCTCCCTCAGACTCACATTCCCAGTGCCCCCCCCCCCCCATTCCCTCCCCATGGTCCCCAGCGCCAGCTCCCTCAGACTCACATTCCCAGTGCCCCCCCCCCCCCCCCCCGTTCCCTCCCCATGGTCCCCAGCGCCAGCTCCCTCAGACTCACATTCCCAGTGCCCCCCCCCCCGCCCCCCCCCGTTCCCTCCCCATGGTCCCCAGCGCCAGCTCCCTCAGACTCACATTCCCAGTGCCCCCCCCCCCCCGTTCCCTCCCCATGGTCCCCAGCGCCAGCTCCCTCAGACTCACATTCCCAGTGCCCCCCCCCCCCCCGTTCCCTCCCCATGGTCCCCAGCGCCAGCTCCCTCAGACTCACATTCCCAGTGCCACCCCCCCCCGTTCCCTCCCCATGGTCCCCAGCGCCAGCTCCCTCAGACTCACGTTCCCAGTGCCCCCCCCCCTCGTTCCCTCCCCATGGAAACTCAGGTGCTCTCCTCAGCAGTGCAGCCTCGCAGACCCACATGGGCAGACAGCCTCGCCCATCATAATTGATCTCCTGTTTCTTCCTGAGACTCGCGGCTCCACTCCACCTCTGAAAGTAGCTAATCTATATGCTAATGAGCGGATTGCAATCAATGAACTGCATGCTTGCCTGGGCCCAATCAATACAATATTACAGACGAGTGAGATACGTTCATTACACAGGGCCACTCAGACAGATGAAATGGATGGATTTTTAATGGGCAGATGGAGCAGATAAGTGCCTTTGTTTGTCAGCTCAGATTTATTTATTTATTTCTTTATTTATTTACGTTGGTTGTACATTAAGGAGGCCTCTCGCCCAATGCATGCTGGGATAGGCTGCAGCACCCCCCCGACCCTGCCCAGGATAAGTGGGTGTAGATAATGGATGGATGGATGGTTGTACATTACGCAGGCCTACCTTACAAATGTAAAATTCCAAAGCTCCACGTTTCATTCCTTCAGCCTCGACAGGAAGTGCAGCTGGGACCTCCACGTTCACTATTTTGCATCACTGGAAAAATACGCGGATAATTTTCACCGTCAGGTAAAGCTAACGGTGCTTTCCTCAGCCCCCCGAGCTGCAGACAGCACAGACTGCTGGGAGTGGCTGGAGCGGTGGTCTGTGGGATCAGGATGACCCATCTGATCATTTAAAGTTTAATGGATCTGCTGAATCCAGCCTCCCTTCCCTCTCCATTGCTCCAGTTGGCATTGCGAAGTATTATTATTTTTTAGTATGTTTTTGGATTTATTGCTTTTTGTACATATGTGTATGTCTGTATAATAGTGTGGTGGTTGCTCTATTTCCTGGAGTGGGGTGGGAAGAGTGGTGTTCTGCAGGGAATAAAAACACATCTCCTCGTTTAACCCTCACCCACCACCCCCCCCCCACCACCCCCCGCCTTCATTCGAAGCATTCTGTCTGCCTGATCTGCATGAGACGCACCCAAGGGGGACGCCCCAGGAACCTCATTGGCTGTTGCTAAGATACCACATAATCACTAGGCTGGCAGGCAGGCAGTGCTGTCTGTGGGATGGGGGCAGGGTACAGTGGACTGGTTTGGGTGGGGGGGGGGGGGGGTAGACATTCTGCTGGCAGTGAGAACCCCCCCTTTATTGTATTTTATTGTATGAGGAATGATATGCCCTTTAACTCTTAATCATACTCTAGTATGTGCTGTATAAGTGGGCTCATCCTGTACAGCTTATCTCCAGTGAGCCTGTCTGTGAGGCAGTATGGGGAAGGATAGTCTTACATCACATGCCTCTAAAGCACATCTCCATTGCTCACCTCCTGACATCAACACTGTTAGAGCAGAATGACTGTGACATTATGGCTTAGCCAGCCAATGAGAAATGAGGATGCAGATTTGAATTGTAAAATATACCCAAAAAAAGAGCTAATGTTAAGGCAATACCCAGAGGGGTGTACTACATCCACACCAGCCCCCAAACAGAGTAACATTGTTGCCCTATGCCCAGAGGGGTGTACTACATCCACACCAGCCCCCAATCAGAGTAACAGTGCTGCCCTATGCCCCAGAGGGGTGTACTACATCCACACCAGCCCCCAATCAGAGTAACACTGCTGCCCTATGCCCCAGAGGGGTGTACTACATCCACACCAGCCCCCAATCAGAGTAACACTGCTGCCCTATGCCCCAGAGGGGTGTACTACATCCACACCAGCCCCCAATCAGAGTAACACTGCTGCCCTATGCCCCAGAGGGGTGTACTACATCCACACCAGCCCCCAATCAGAGTAACAGTGCTGCCCTATGCCCAGAGGGGTGTACTACATCCACACCAGCCCCCAATCAGAGTAACAGTGCTGCCCTATGCCCCAGAGGGGTGTACTACATCCACACCAGCCCCCAATCAGAGTAACCGTAGCTGCTAACAAAGCCAGGGACGAGGGTTGACAAAAATTATTTACCTTACTGCTCATAATGAATAAATCTACACTCTCACCCACAGTTCCTATTGTGACCATCACACGGTTCAATACAGAACGATAAAGCTTTGCCCTGATGTGACCAATCACACAGGCCAACACTGCTGCGCTTTGCCCTGATGTGGCCAATCACATGGGTCAACAATGCAGTGCTTAATTTTATTAAGTGGACAAACTGTGAAATAAAAAGAATAAAATAGTAGAGAAAGTGTTTGTATGGAGACTCACAAACCAGTACTCCTGTTTAGTGAGCGTCTGACACAACCTCTGCTCCAGACAATTCAAAACAAATACAATTTCCAAACTCCTTCCAACAAACAAACAATAATCTCAGTTCCAAACAATTCACAATTAATCCCTGTACAATTGCAACAGCTGGTCTGGTTCAGCTCATTTTTCCACAGCCACAGATAGACACCAGAACAGCTGATTTAGTAAAGCAAGCCATACCTTTGTGCTTGAGAGAGAAGCCATCAATGGAGGATCCTCCAGTTGTAAGGGAAAACATAATCCAATTATACTTAAGAATGAAGGCAAACTTAAGGTGAAGCAAAGCAAAATAGAGCATGAAGCTGATGAAAACCTGTTGGCGCTAGTGTCTGCCAAACTACTTTTTCTGACTGTGGTGCTCAGTAAGGTGCCATCTTGAGAAAACAGCAGGTGCCTAATTGATCTTTCAAAATTAAAGTTCCAACAAAAATAAAAGTTCTCCAAATATAAATGTGCTTTCAAAACCATGCAGTCATTATCCATTACTAATAAGCACAAAATAAATTTGATACAGTATTTTTCTCCTAACTTAAATATGGTTCATAGTGTTGTTGTTGTTGATGATGAGGATGATGATGATATAAAGTCTACCTGTTTAAGGTCCCCCGGTGCTCTGTATCTCCCCCAGGATGAGCGACATAGTTCAGGAGGTAAGAGCGATTGTCTGGCAGTCAGAGAGTGGCTGGTTCGATCCTCCGCCCTGGGCGTGTTGAAGTGTCCCTGAGCAAGACACCTAACCCCTAATTGCTCCCAACGAGCTGATTGGTACCTTGCATGGCAGCCTTTCACCATTGGTGTGTGTGTGAGTGTGTGTGTGAATGGGTGAATGAGAAGCATCAATTGAAAAGTGCTATATAACATGCAGTCCATGATGAAGCATACCTGTAATTTCACACAGGACTTTTCTCGTTAGTCACACACAGATGCTCATATCCAGAACGATGTGGAGTTTCTAATAGAGGTTTCCACTGTGGTACTCTGCCCTCAAGTGCTGTAAGGGACCGTGGTTCTCTGACACCTCGTCTAAATTAGTTTATGACTGCAGAGGAGATTGCTGGAGTTCCTGTATTCCTGTAATTAGGCCATAGATACCCGTTAGGACATCAGCATAGGGTTAATTTTCTGAAATGAAAAGAAGCTTTATTAGCAGCATTGCAGAAAAATAGGACATTTTTGGCACATGACGTATCTGTTAGCACCCCAGAGTAGCGTAGCATAGGTCTATGATCCGGTCTGTGACCGCAAGATGCTTTCTGCTGATATTGGGGCATGGGAAGATGATATGGACTTAATGGAATGTAAGTCTACTACTTTCATTACAGCTGGGCACAGTGACAGGCAGGCCGTGTGACAGGCAGGCCCTAGGAGTGGATGGCGGTGTGACAGGCAGGCCCCAGGAGTGGATGGCGGTGTGACAGGCAGGCCCCAGGAGTGGATGGCGGTGTGACAGGCAGGCCCTAGGAGTGGATGGCGGTATGACAGGCAGGCCCTAGGAGTGGATGGCGGTGTGACAGGCAGGCCCCAGGAGTGGATGGCGGTGTAACAGGCAGGCCCCAGGAGTGGATGGCGGTGTGACAGGCAGGCCCTAGGAGTGGATGGCGGTGTGACAGGCAGGCCCCAGGAGTGGATGGCGGTGTGACAGGCAGGCCCCAGGAGTGGATGGCGGTGTGACAGGCAGGCCCCAGGAGTGGATGGCGGTGTGCTAGGCAGGCCCCAGGAGTGGATGGCGGTGTGACAGGCAGGCCCCAGGAGTGGATGGCGGTGTGACAGGCAGGCCCCAGGAGTGGATGGCGGTGTGACAGGCAGGCCCCAGGAGTGGATGGCGGTGTGCTAGGCAGGCCCCAGGAGTGGATGGCGGTGTGACAGACAGGCCCCAGGAGTGGATGGCGGTGTGACAGGCAGGCCCCAGGAGTGGATGGCGGTGTGACAGGCAGGCCCCAGGAGTACATGGAGGTGTGATTGACACGGGCAGAAGCAGGAGGCCTGTCAGATTGAGCTGTCAGTTGGAGGCTTGGTGTTTGCGTGCACTATGTGCCTGGGAGAGAGGTTAGGGTTTCAGTCCTAAAAAAGGAAGGCGACCAAAACAAACACAGTCTGAGTTGAGCCTGCTTCCCTATACTGCTTGGCTGGTGTTGGGGTGACGTATTGCAGTTTGTTATCTCTGCCAGGCGAAGCCTGGAGGGGATCATGCGTTTGGTTGCGTGTGTGTGTGCGTGTGATTGTGCGTGTGTGTGTTTGTGTCTCTGTTTGCAGCTAATCTCGCATACTACTGGGCCGATCAGCCTAATATTTGTTGTGCATGCTGGCAACAGGCCAAGGACCTGAATTCTCGAATATTTTGCAAATCGATGACAAGTATTTCATTTCAATTAATTTCCATCATTGTTGTCCATTGAAATAGATTGAGTGCTAACTCCTAACCGGCCGCTAGGGGCCGCAAGTGATCAACAACTGCTTCCGTTTGGAATGCCTGGCGGAGATCTGCACTCTACTGAGTGCACTCTTCTAGTTCATGTTCGTGACCCCCCCCCCCCCCTCCAAATTTACCACTGGGTCTGTTTCCTGCTTTCTGATTGGCTCACAGTCAGGCGATACTTCACTATCACATTTAGGGAAGTTAATTTGGTTCCCATTGCCATGCATTAAAAACAATCACAGTACACAATATTAAATATTAAAAATGTAAAATATAAAAGTACCATTAGAAAAACTTTAATTTGAGAGAGAGAGAGAGAGAGAGAGGGAGAGAGAAGGAGAGAAAGAGAGAGAGGGGGGGAGAGAGAAGGAGAGAAAGAGAGCAGCTGATATGGGGTGGAGGTGTGTAGGAGGAGGTGTGCTCCTTCATTAGGCTCTTAAAGAAGGAGATCACTCTGGTCCATATGCTTGTGTAAACCCCTCCTCTGACAGAGGCCAGTACATGTAAGTCAGTAAGTGTTGAAATTTGGTTCACTACGTTACAGTACAGCTGATGACCTGAGTGTGTGTGTTGTGTGTGAATGTGTGTGCGTGTGTGCGTGTGTGCGTGTGTGCATGTGTATATGCATGCGTGTGTGTGTGTGTGTTGATGCTCTGCGTGAAGACAAAAACTAACTCTCAATGTCTGATGTGGACATTGCTGTGATCAGTCCACAGCTCTAATATGGAGAGTTTAATAACATTCAAGGCCCTGATTCATGAAGCAGGACCACTGAGTTAGCTGGATAACTGCATTGTTAAATATCCCCCTGGTGAGGAACACTGAGTTAGCTGGATAACTGAATTGTTAAATATCCCCCCTGGTGAGGATAGTTCAGTAACTGTTTCATCAGCCTAGTGTTTGTGAATCTGTGTTTGTTTCATGAGCCTAGAATGGGTAGTCCAATAATTGATTGATGGGCCTATTGTGAGATTTCTGTTGTTTTCAATGGGGGAGCTGTGTGTAAATGTTTCGGTAATCATTCAATGGGCTTGTTGGTGGGTCAGGGATTGTTTGACAGGTCTTGTGTGGGTGCTTCACGGATTGACTGATAGGACTTGGATTGCTATGCAACAGCAACTGAAGGACAGTGATAACTGTGTGGATATAGCCAGATAAAGAGCGATATAATACAGTATTAAAAGCACTGATTTCACATCTCGGAAGACATTTCACACGAAAGGGACCCTTTGCATACTATCCCACAGGGCCTCAGTCCTGCAGCAGCATCTTTGCTGCAGTCAATATTAGGATATTTCAGATATTCCACCGTAAGACTTTGATTGGGCTTTTAGAGGCTACCAGATATTACCAATGAGAAAATCACAGCATTGATCATAGAGAAGACACATATAAAAATAAAAAACAAGTGGAAAAAGTCTGTGCAGTGTATGTTTATGCCCTTGTTCAGTCAGGGGGGTGGCAGTTGGTAGAGTGTTTATAGGTCAGCCTTGTTTCCATGATCATCTGAATTTATTTACTAGATGTCCTCACATGTTGTGTTCCCTACTGAACGGGTGAAGTGTGGTCGAAACATTGGTTGAGTCCTTCTGGAAAGGGAGACGTGAGATGGTGTGGGAGCTGCTTATTTAAACCAGAGTCTTGAGTTGAATTTCTCCCGTATGATCTGAGTCACATTAGGAAAACAAACAGGGTAGAATGACATAATAGAATTGAGAGGTCGCCCCTGTGGTGTGATGGCCTTTCCCATCACACTGGCTCCTTCACCCAAAACCACAGCATCTCTCAGTGGGTTCAATAAGAAATATGAGACGAGCCGTACCTCCCCGAGCTACTGAGATGCCCCCCCCCCCAGAGCTCCTGGGATGCCCCCCCCCCCCCCCCAGAGCTCCCGGGATGCCCTCCCCCCCAGAGCTCCCGGGATGCCCCCCCCCCCCCCAGAGCTCCCGGGATGCCCCCCCCCCCCCAGAGCTCCCGGGATGCCCTCCCCCCCCCAGAGCTCCCGGGATGCCCACCCCCCCTTTATGAGAAGCAATGTAAAGAATATGTACCAGCAACTGAAGTATTAGAAAATTAACAACAAAAAATGTACAATTATTTCAAATCCTGAACACATGGTATACGTCTAAATGACTTCAGTCAGAATGGAATTGGATTCCTTTTCATATGCCTAATATTCTAAATGAACATAGCCCTTATAATTATTCATATAATATCAGCACAGCCTCTTTTATGTCAGTTTTTGTGAAGACTATGTGCCCAGTAAGTACAGCAGCCATCATGAATAATTAAGAACCCTCAGCTCCCGTAATGATGCTTACTAAAAGCAGATGTCACCACTAATATTCTGCCAAAATCAAAGCACAAAACAATACAAAACAATCATAACCAGCACTTATCCTCAAGAACAGATTATTTTCTCCAGAGTGTAGCCCATATTGTACCAATTACTTCTAAAACATGGAGCCAGTATGGCAAGGGAACTTAAATACAGAGTGTGCTGAAGCTGAGTGTGGTAAATGCATGGCTCTGCTGAAGCTGAGTGTGATAAACGCAGTGTTCCTGCTAAAGCTGAGTGTGGTAAACGCATAACTCTGCTGAAGCTGAGTGTGATAAACGCATTGTCCCTGCTGAAGCTGAGTGTGATAAACGCATTGTCCCTGCTGAAGCTGAGTGTGATAAACGCATAACTCTGCTGAAGCTGAGTGTGATAAACGCAGTGCTCCTGCTGAAGCTGAGTGTGATAAACGCATTGTCCCTGCTGAAGCTGAGTGTGATAAACGCAGTGCTCCTGCTGAAGCTGAGTGTGATAAACGCATTGTCCCTGCTGAAGCTGAGTGTGATAAAAGCATAACTCTGCTGAAGCTGAGTGTGGTAAACGCATTGTCCCTGCTAAAGCTGAGTGTGATAAACGCATTGTCCCTGCTGAAGCTGAGTGTGATAAACGCATAACTCTGCTGAAGCTGAGTGTGATAAACGCATAACTCTGCTGAAGCTAAATGTGATAAACGCATAACTCTGCTGAAGCTGAGTGTGGTGACCGCATAACTCTGCTGAAGCTAAATGTGATAAATGCATAACTCTGCTGAAGCTGAGTGTGATAAACGCAGTGTTCCTGCTGAAGCTGAGTGTGATAAACGCATTGTCCCTGCTGAAGCTGAGTGTGATAAACGCAGTGTTCCTGCTGAAGCTGAGTGTGATAAACGCATTGTCCCTGCTGAAGCTGAGTGTGATAAACGCATAACTCTGCTGAAGCTGAGTGTGATAAACGCAGTGCTCCTGCTGAAGCTGAGTGTGGTAAATGCATGGCTCTGCTGAAGCAGAGTGTGGTAAACGCAGTGCCCCTGCTGAAGATGAGTGTGGTAAATGCATAACTCTGCTGAAGCTGAGTGTGGTAAACGCATAACTCTGCTGAAGCTGAGTGTGGTGACCGCATAGCTGAAGCTGAATGTGATAAACGCAGTGCTCCTCTTGAAGCTGAGTGTGATAAATGCATAACTCTGCTGAAGCTGAGTGTGGTAAACGCATAACTCTGCTGAAGCTGAGTGTGATAAACATGTGGCTCCTGCTGAAGCTGAGTGTGGTAAACGCATTGTCCCTGCTGAAGCTGAGTGTGATAAACGCATAATTCTGCTGAAGCTGAGTGTGGTAAATGCATAACTCTGCTGAAGCACTGACAGGCTGTACTTGCTGCAATCTCGGACAGGTAAAGAGACTTTGCGGCTGTGGCAGCTGAGCAGACAGGGCCCCCCCTGTTGAGAGGCACTATGGACAGTGAACAGGGCACCCTGGCCTCCAGCTCCACCACCACCCCCATCAGCAGCAGCAGTACCTCGAACAGCAGCACCACCAGCAGCACCAGCACCAGCACCAGCAACACTAGCAGCTCTGCAAGGCCGTCTGTACCCCAGATTTCCGTCTACAGTGGGATCCCCGACAGACAGACCGTCCAGGTACTGCACACACAAACAGACATGCTCTCTAAAATACACATCTTCCAAACTGCCAAACACTGTAGTATACAGACCCAAACACACATAAATATCATGCTGTTTTTTCTAAAACGGTGTGGAACAGAGTATTCTCAAAAGTAATGAATAAAATCTGTGGATCATGGCACACGCTAGTACTGTGCACTGACGTAATAGACCGGCATAGTTCAGTGCTGATCTGAGGAGTACTGGTTCCACCTGCTGGCCATATTTGACATTGCACATCTATAAGATTGCACAACATGGCTACATTGGTTTGATCTCACTTAAGATTCTCATCTGATTGGTGTAAATACCACATGTGACAGGTCTTGGCCAATCATTGAGCAGTCCACAATATGAGAATATGGAACACAGTAAACCTTCCCTTTTTTTTGCATATTCTGCATTTGTCTATGGTACTAGCCTACTCTGTACCTTCTGTCTTTACCATTAGTAATGATAACATAATAAAAACTATATTACTGTTTCATTTCTGACTACTGTATAACTAAAGGATACACAGCTTTGTAATTACACAGTTTTGATAACAGGTCCAGCGCATAGCCCAGACCAGCCTCTTAACAGAGCCAGCGCACAGCACTGACCCAGCGGACAGCCCAGCGCACAGCACTGACCCAGCGCACAGCCCAGCGCACAGCGCTGACCCAGCACACAGCCCAGCGCACAGCACTGACCCAGCACACAGCCCAGCGCACAGCACTGACCTAGCGCACAGCCCAGACCCAGCGCACAGCCCAGTGCACAGCACTGACCCAGCAGACAGCCCAGCGCACAGCACTGACCCAGCGCACAGCCCAGAGCACAGCACTGACCCAGCGCACAGCACTGACCCAGTGCACAGCCCAGCGCACAGCGCTGACCCAGCACACAGCCCAGCGCACAGCACTGACCCAGCACACAGCCCAGCGCACAGCACTGACCCAGCGCACAGCCCAGAGCACAGCGCTGACCCAGCACACAGCCCAGCGCACAGCACTGACCCAGCACACAGCCCAGACCCAGCGCACAGCCCAGTGCACAGCACTGACCCAGCGCACAGCCCAATGCACAGCACTGACCTAGCACACAGCCCAGACCCAGCGCACAGCCCAGTGCACAGCACTGACCTAGTGGACAACCCAGCGCACAGCCCAGAGCACAGCACTGACCCAGCGCACAGCCCAGCGCACAGCACTGACCCAGCGCACAGCCCAGAGCACAGCACTGACCCAGCGCACAGCCCAGCGCACAGCACTGACCCAGCGCACAGCCCAGAGCACAGCACTGACCCAGCGCACAGCCCAGCGCACAGCACTGACCCAGCGAACAGCCCAGCGAACAGCACTGACCTAGTGCACAGCCCAGACCAGCCTGTTAACCGAACCAGCGCAGAACTGTACCAGGCAGATTATTTTAACTGAAGTAACATTGACAGGCAATGGAGCTAAAAACCATTTAATTGGTCAAACAATTCAGTTCATGTTTCTGGCTTGGGTTGCAAATATTTTAGAACCATCTTTGTCTAGTGGCTTAGAAAACAAAACAGTTGTTCACTGTGTGTTACAGTTGTGCAATACAAAATCTGAAATTGACAAGATATATATGAATTCTATGTGGAAAAAGTTTTCTACCACTGACACCCTGTGGCAGACTGCAGAAGTGCAACTGCGCTGGCAGTGACCCAATGCAGTTCTCAAGCTCTGTCACTCTCCATGGCATGCACAGCTATGTGTGACACAAGGTGGCTTAAGAGGATTAATAATCCTTCAAAACATGAAAAGCACCTAATTAAGGAAAATGATCAGTTTGTTAAAATTCATGAATTGCAGTTGTGGTTAGAACGACAACCAGCATAGCCAGGAGTCCGAGGATGGACTACTGTCCTCCATCTCATCATTTTGTAGCCACCTTAATGCAATCAAAAGAATTCCTCCCAATAACGAACCAGTATGCAATAGCCAGTAAGGCGCATGCTAGTGCAGGCTGAACCTCGGTGTGACCGCCCCAGGGCGGAGTGGGGGGGGGGGGTGTCTGTGCTCAGGGCGGAGTGGGGGATGGTGTCTGTGCTCAGGGCGGAGTGGGGGGGGGTGTCTGTGCTCAGGGCGGAGTGGGGTGGTGTCTGTGCTCAGGGTGGAGTGGGGGGGTGTCTGTGCTCAGGGTGGAGTGGGGTGGTGTCTGTGCTCAGGGCGGAGTGGGGGGGGGTGTCTGTGGTCAGGGCGGAGTGGGGTGGTGTCTGTGCTCAGGGTGGAGTGGGGGGGTGTCTGTGCTCAGGGCGGAGTGGGGGGGGGTGTCTGTGCTCAGGGCGGAGTGGGGGGGTGTCTGTGCTCAGGGCGGAGTGGGGGGGGGTGTCTGTGCTCAGGGTGGAGTGGGGGGGTGTCTGTGCTCAGGGCGGAGTGGGGGGGGGTGTCTGTGCTCAGGGCGGAGTGGGGGGGGGTGTCTGTGCTCAGGGCTGAGTGGGGGGGGTGTCTGTGCTCAGGGCGGAGTGGGGGGGGGTGTCTGTGCTCAGGGCGGAGTGGGGGGGTGGTGTCTGTGCTCAGGGTGGAGTGGGGTGGTGTCTGTGCTCAGGGTGGAGTGGGGGGGGGGTGTCTGTGCTCAGGGCGGAGTGGGGGGGTGGTGTCTGTGCTCAGGGTGGAGTGGGGTGGTGTCTGTGCTCAGGGCAGAGTGGGGGGGGGGGTGTCTGTGCTCAGGGTGGAGTGGGGTGGTGTCTGTGCTCAGGGCGGAGTGGGGGGGGTGTCTGTGCTCAGGGCGGAGTGGGGGGGGGTGTCTGTGCTCAGGGTGGAGTGGGGGGGGTGTCTGTGCTCAGGGCGGAGTGGGGGGGGGGGGTGTCTGTGCTCAGGGCGGAGTGGGGGGGGGTGTCTGTGCTCAGGGCGAAGTGGGGGGGGGTGTCTGTGCTCAGGGCGGAGTGAGGTGGTGTCTGTGCTCAGGGCGGAGTGGGGGGGGGGTGTCTGTGCTCAGGGCGGAGTGGGGGGGGGGTGTCTGTGCTCATGGCGGAGTGGGGTGGTGTCTGTGCTCAGGGCGGAGTGGGGGGGGTGTCTGTGCTCAGGGTGGAGTAGGGGGGTGTCTGTGCTCAGGGTGGAGTGGGGTGGTGTCTGTGCTCAGTGGGAACCTGTGTTCTGGGAGTCACTGATGACTGCAAATTGAGATTGCCATGGCAACCTAGCCTAGCTGTCAGATTCTGTCCTGCTCAGCAGGACTCTTGTGGAACCAGATCAGGGAGGGGCTACTGGTCCCTCCTTTTCCTGCCAGCTTATTTAGGCTTTTTTCCAAAGATGTATTTTCTGGTGTTTGGCTGTGATTGGACCTGAGGCGTTCCCTTGGTAGCACATCCTGTCCAATCAGACTTTAATTCTGCTGATCCACTAGGAAAGAGGAAACGCACAAATAAATCCAGACAGTGACCACTTAGCAAATGATGCTTTTTCTTAACAGATACTGTCCTTCCTCCTCCCCCCCTCCTCCCCTCCCTTCTCCCCTCCACTCCCCCCTCCCTCGCCACTCCCCACCCCCCTCCCCCTCTCCCCCCTCGCAGGTGATCCAGCAGGCCCTGCACAGGCAGCCCAGCACGGCTGCGCAGTATCTGCAGCAGATGTACGCAGCGCAGCAGCAGCACCTCATGCTGCATACCGCAGCCCTGCAGCAGCAGCAGCTCAACAGCGCGCAGCTACAGAGCCTGGCCGCCGTGCAGCAGGTGAGTGCAGACACGCGCAGATGCACGCAGACACACGCAGACGCACGCAGACACATGCAGATGCACGCAGACACACGCAGACGCAAGCAGATGCACACAGACACAAGCAGACACGCGCAGATGCACACAGACACACACAGACACATGCAGACATGCGCAGACCCATGCAGACACACGCAGACACACAGACACACACAGACACACGCAGACACACGCAGACGCACACAGACACACGCAGACGCATGCAAACACACAGACACACGCAAATGCACGCAGACACACACAGACATGCACAAACCCATGCAGACACACGCAGACACACACAGACACACACAGACACACGCACACACACGCAGATGCACTCAGACGCACGCAGACGCACGCAGACACACGCAGATGCACACAGACGCACTCAGGCACACGCAGACGCACACACACACACGCAGACATGCGCAGACCCATGCAGACGCACGCAGACACACGCAGACGCACGCAGACACACAGACACACGCAGACACACGCAGACACACGCAGACACACTCAGACACATGCAGACACATACAGACGCACGCACAGATGCATACAGACACACGCACACATGGAGACCCTACAAAATTAGCACAGAGCTCTCAATACAGCACATCAGCAGAATTCAACATTCGTGTCAATGCATTCTGGGACACAATCATATAACATCCACTGGTTATGTTCCCAGGGCACCTTTCCATTTTTTCACCCATTCCACACCTTGCTCTTCCCATTCCCTCCTTCACTGAGCAGGAACCCAGTTCCACATCAGGTTATTTGTTCAGGGGTTAAATCCATGCACATTATAGGTGTGCAATACTAATATAATGTCATGGAATGTCTTCATGTGTTTTATGATTGATTAATTGGATTATCTGTTAGATTTTCTCTGATTTTAACCTCCCCCCCCCCCCCCCCCATTACCATGACCTTTGTTTCACAGGCCAGCATTGCAGCTGGGAGACAAGGATCAAATCAAAATGGAACATCTTCCCCGCAGACAGGATCTTCCCAAACCACGGTGAGAATGAGCTGCATACATGGGCTGGTTGTATAACTCCCTGCCGGTTCTACCAGCTGACCTGGTCTGACCAGAGGCCCTAAATATGGCGTTAAAAGAAACTCCTGCCGCCATGTAACGCACCACAAGCTGCTTTCTCTGTGACCACTCAGGCAAAGCCATTTGGAATGATATATGTGTGAGGGGGAAGCCATTTTTAATGTGAGTGTCCTCTGCTTAGTGATGATGATGATGATTATGTCATATGTATGAAAAACAACCTCCAGGAGGGAACTTTTTGAGTGAAATGTCAAAAGGGTAGGTACTCGAGACCCAGCACTATGCCACTTCCTTACCACTATGCCACTTCCTCTCTGTTATAAGCACATATAGATGAATTAACCTGTTTCACACTATTCTGAGATTGATTTTTCTTGTTTTTTAGTTTGCTATTTTGTTATGTTTGCTAAGCTCTTGAAGGGCATTGCAGCCCAATGGTGGATTTTTTATTGCAGAACAAGGTGATATCCCTCTCCTCTCTTGGACTTCTCCCCAGATAAACCTGGCCACACCCCCAGCAGCAGCTCAGCTAATCAGCAGGGCGCAGAGTGTCAGCTCCGCCCCCACCGGGATCTCGCAGCCAGCTGTGTTGCTAGGCAACCCCTCTAGCCCCACCCTCACTGCCAGCCAGGCACAGATGTACCTCCGAGCTCAGATGGTAAGCACAAGCAAGTCTGTGTGCACACATCACTCTTTAGAGCTCAGATTGTAAGCATTAGCATGTCTGTGTGCACACATCACTCTTTAGAGCTCAGATTGTAAGCATTAGCATGTCTGTGTGCACACATCACTCTTTAGAGCTCAGATTGTAAGCATTAGCATGTCTGTGTGCACACATCACTCTTTAGAGCTCAGATTGTAAGCATTAGCATGTCTGTGTGCACATCAGTCATCATTAGATCTGTCTCTCCCTCACACAGACACACAACAAGCATATTCGTCTTCAAAAGGTGTGGTTTGTGTTGTGTAGTCCGTGTCAGTGTCTCTTACTGTACTGTGATACAGGCAGTATTCATGTTAGTTGGCAGCTAGCAGGGCTGTAACTGCAGTTTCATATGTCTGCAGTTATGAATTAAATACTCTCTGAATGCATAAAGAGAGGTCTTCCCTTCACAATTCTTAAGCAATTAGAAACTCTGACAGAAAGTATAAACCCATATTCAGGTTTGATAAATGAGGTCATGAATCCTTAATTTGCATTTCTGTCATCAGTGACGCTGTAGGCTGACGGATCTTTTATACCCTGCTCTACAGAATCACGAG
>CM077296.1:56011967-56046967 GCA_039654925.1 Anguilla pacifica
GTCCTGTCCGCCGCGTAGTTCTGATCTGTGACTGTGTGTGTGTGTGTGTTTCAGCGTACGCTCAGATCCAGCACGTGTGTGTATGTTTCAGCATACGCTCAGATCCAGCACGTGTGTGTGTGTTTCAGTGTATGCTCAGATCCAGCGTGTGTGTGTGTTTCAGCGTATGCTCAGATCCAGTGCGTGTGTGTGTGTGTTTCAGCGCACGCTCAGATCCAGTGCGTGTGTGTGTTTCAGCGTATTCTCAGATCCAGTGCATGTGTGTGTGTGTTTCAGTGTACGCTCAGATCCAGCATGTGTGTGTGTGTTTCAGTGTACGCTCAGATCCAGTGCGTGTGTGTGTTTCAGTGTACGCTCAGATCCAGTGCGTGTGTGTATGTTTCAGCCTATGCTCAGATCCAGTGCGTGTGTGTGTGTTTCAGCATATGCTCAGATCCAGCTCCACCAGAACAAGCAGCAGGGCTTTGTGATCCAGCAGCACAACCCCCCCCGGACCCAGACCCAGCTCCTGCATACCACCATTCCGCCACCCATTCCGGTGCTCCCCAAACCAGCTCCCTCTCAGCAGGCCACCATCTTCCACTCCACCGTCAGCCCCCTGGCACTAGGGCACCACGCCCAGGCCCCTCCCACCCTGAGCCAGAACAAAGTTCAGCCGGTCCAGCTCACCGCCATCAACCTGCAGATCCAGCCCCCCCCCACGGCAGTAAGCACCCCGCTAACCCTCCCCCCCACTACAGTAAACACGCCCCCCCCGCCCCCCGCACTGCCGCCACTACAGCAGTGGGGTTTGCAGCATGAATGAAGATGTGATTTGACATTCAAAGTTGGGGTGGGAAATGGCTACACACTGCCCCACTTTGGGTGCATTTTTAGATTAAAAATGATATGCAATATCAAATATCTTACCAATACAACTTCTGAAATATAATATAAACCTATAATATATAATATAAATATATATAATATAAATATAATATAAGTGTTTCATTCAGGGTTCCTGTCTCATTTCTGTCTCTGTTCTCTTGTTCACACCCAGGCTGCCCGATTGGTCCAGGACAGTGTTAGTAAGGACAGTAAACCCGCCCCCCAGGTGGTGAAGGAGTGCCCGCCCACCCCTATCTCCCCACAGCCCACATCTGTACCCCCCCAGAGGGCTAACACAGATCAGCAGAAAACAGACGCCAGTAAAACCCCCCCACAAGGTAAGGCTTCTACCCAACATCATGCCATGGGGGGGGGGGGGGTATCTACATAATATTTTTGAATCATGCAAGCCACATGATTCAAAAAGGTCACTAAACTTAAGTTTTCATTAAACAGAGTTTTGATTAATACATCTACAGAAGTATTTATTTGGCCGATGTTCCTATCCAGAGAAACTTAAACTGCCATAATTGCAGGACACACACAGTATAATTCATGTCATGAACAACAATATGTCCTCCTGGGTGGACTATCAAGCCAATAAAAAAAGACAAATCAATGACATGCCACGTAATGCTACATGATGCTACATTACATAATGCTACATGATGCTACATGATGCTACATGATGCCACGTAATGCACATAATGATGTGTGATGCATGACCATAGTGTTGCCTTGAGAGGAAGGGCACCACCTGCCTCATCATACAAGAGCAATTCCTCTGATCTAATAAGTGACATGAAGTGTAATTTTCAGATGCAATAACTGCATGGGTCTGCAGCGCAATAAATGCATGGGTCTGCAGCGCAATAACTGCATGGCTATACAGCGCAATAACTGCATGGCTCTACAGCGCAATAACTGCATGGGTCTGCAGCGCAATAACTGCATGGGTCTACAGCGCAATAACTGCATGGGTCTGCAGCGCAATAACTGCATGGCTCTACAGCGCAATAACTGCATGGGTCTGCAGCGCAATAACTGCATGGCTCTACAGCGCAATAACTGCATGGGTCTACAGCGCAATAACTGCATGGCTCTACAGCGCAATAACTGCATGGGTCTGCAGCGCAATAACTGCATGGGTCTACAGCGCAATAACTGCATGGGTCTGCAGCGCAATAACTGCATGGGTCTGCAGCGCAATAACTGCATGGGTCTGCAGCGCAATAGCTGCATGGCTCTACAGCGCAATAACTGCATGGCTCTACAGCGCAATAACTGCATGGGTCTGCAGCGCAATAACTGCATGGGTCTACAGCGCAATAACTGCATGGGTCTGCAGCGCAATAACTGCATGGCTATACAGCGCAATAACTGCATGGGTCTGCAGCGCAATAACTGCATGGGTCTACAGCGCAATAACTGCATGGGTCTGCAGCGCAATAACTGCATGGCTCTACAGCGCAATAACTGCATGGGTCTGCAGTGCAATAACTGCATGGCTCTACAGCGCAATAACTGCATGGGTCTGCAGCACAATAACTGCATGGCTATACAGCGCAATAACTGCATGGGTCTACAGCGCAATAACTGCATGGGTCTGCAGCGCAATAACTGCATGGCTATACAGCGCAATAGCTGCATGGCTCTACAGCACAATAACTGCATGGGTCTACAGCGCAATAACTGCATGGGTCTGCAGCGCAATAACTGCATGGCTATACAGCGCAATAACTGCATGGGTCTGCAGCGCAATAACTGCATGGGTCTGCAGCGCAATAACTGCATGGGTCTGCAGCGCAATAACTGCATGGGTCTACAGCGCAATAACTGCAAAGTTCAGTAGGTGGACTGCAAAGTGACAAGAAGTAGAGGCTAGTGCTACTCACCTCAGAGGCCACGGTACAGGTCTGGGCTCTCCGGATACTGTGGAATGGAGGATGTTTCAGTATGAGACAAGCCTACCATGCAGTTGGGATTTCCCAACTGCAGATAAGAGGGGGAAAAGGCAGCATTTTAAAGAGCAAAGGCTTGTGGGTACAAAATGACAAACAACATGAAAGCCTCCATGCAACAAGAGCTAAGGCACAAGCAGTCCCGTCCCTACAGAAATTAAAATGGCCATTCACAAAAGGAGCTGTACCATGAGAGAGCTCCCCCCAGTTTGGGTTGCTAAGAGAGAGCTCCCCGCAGTTTGGGTTAGAGCAGTGGATCAGGGTACAAAGGAAGCCCAGCCCAGCCCAGCCCCCCCCCCCCCCCACTGAAAAGTTGACCTTGGCCTCTATTGCTGCTCCCCGGGCGGGTCATGTGTCATGAGCTGAATCTACACAGGACCTTGCAGCTCAGAAGCCCAGTCTATGACATCACCACCATCTGCAGTCTGCTGTCCTCTTCCACTCCCTCCCACCTCACCCGCCCCCACCCCCCCACCGCCCCACCCCCAGATTGGAGTTTGAAAACCAGCAAGAAAGAAAAAAAAAAAACAAGAAAAGTTTCTACCATATGATAAAATGTAAGACTTCTACGTCTAAATTGGAAGTCCAAATCAAAGCCTATGCGTACAGAAATGCGGAACTCTACGTATTCGTGTGAATAAACGTGCTTTGATGTCCATAATAATTACATCCGAGGGGAAATATCCATAGAAGGAGCTATGTTGACCGAAACGCACTTCAACCCACACAGCTCAAAAGTGAAAACAAAAAAATATGTGGGCTGAAACGGAAGAACATCCACTGAAACACTTCGTCGCGCGTTCGCTTTCCCCAATGCGTTTCACATGAGCGGGGATGTGCCAGTCGCGCTGGCCAATCGTAATAGCAACGAGCCGCAAACTATCTGTCACCATTGGCTAGAAGAGCAGGCGCAAAGAGCCAATAGCCGTGGACGCGTTGTTTCTTGTTCAGAGGTCTTGTACAAAGACGCCTGGAGCCCGTGAGTCCCAGTGGCTTCTGCACGGGAATCGGTTTGTCCGACGCGGCGCCAGGCGAGGCAGCACAAAAGCGGCCAAGTTTCTGTTGTTGTGGTAGGTTCGAAGGATCAGATGTACGGTTTGGCAAAGTTACCAGTAGATTACCAGACTAGATAAATGAATGGCTTATATGGAATTAGTGTTGGATTGTTTTGAAGCTACTGACAAAAAGGAACAAAGGCATTTTATATGCTAGGTGCTGCCTGCAGACTACAATTGGTTGTTAGCCACGAGCTCTGCATGCACATAAAGCGCTTGGGATTCTCGCTTCAACGATCGGATTTTCATACATGCTCGCTCTTCCGGACGTAACGCTTGACAATTTGTTTTGTTATTGTTCCGTTTAAAATTGTATTGGTTTGCATACACGCGTTAGTGAAAAAGATTAAAGCATTTATCGGAACAAAATACGTTTTCATTCGTAGTAATATAACCAAGTTGACTTTGCTACGTGTCTGTAGGTAGATAGCTACCCGGTTACTCTAATGTTGTATGTTCGCTAGCTGGCTAACCTGAATGAGTTGATTTTGCAGTTTGTGATGAGCCTAGTGATTCTGCGATGGGACCCGTTTTGAAACTAGTATCGGTGACGCGTGTGTGCCTTTGTTTACGCATCACTCGCTTACTCAGGGGCTTTACACTGTAATCCAAAAAAGTAAACAAATGTCAGGACCACGTGGACTTCCTTTTCTGTTTCGCACATGTACTCAGAACAAGCTTTTCAACTTTTAAAAGTAACATTAAATGACTCACGTGTTGCTTTGGCTACAGGAAGGTATCCGAGAGACCGACTGGACCGAAGTAGCCCACAAATGAACGCTAATTGTGTTACATTAATAGAATTTGTCATTAATTTGCGCCAAATGCTCAGTTGCCATATCACGAGGGCATTGCATGGTAAGTTTATTTTCTTGTGTGTCGCGGGCAGGTACAGGTGTTGCTGAGAGGAACGGTTCCGGGCCAGTTTTGGGCTTCCCTCCAGCCATGACCTCAGGAAACGAAAACGACGCCCCGACCGTGACTGGCAGCACACCGCAGAACGGGGAGAGCAAACCGCCGCAAGCCATCGTCAAACCGCAGGTCCTCACGCACGTCATTGAGGGATTCGTCATCCAGGAGGGAGCAGAGCCCTTCCCAGTGAGTCCCCCCCCCCCACCCCCCCACCCCCCCCCACCCTAAACACACACACGTGCGCAAACACATACAGACACTCGCAGACACACACATACAGACATTTAGACACACACGGACACAGACACATGCATGCGGACACTTGCGCTCACACACAGATGCATGCACACAGACACACACGCACACCACTCAGAGAGCTGCAGGGACCCCTCAGGGAGGAGGCAGGGAGTAAACAGCCCAGGCCCCCCCGGCTCCCCTGGTGCCCTGTTAGACAGTCAGGCGCACTTTCACACCCAGGAGGCAAGAGGCTGTACTGCGGGAGTACTGCTATGTACACTCCAGGGCGTGACCCTCTGTGTGCAGCAGACACAGAGAGTTGTGTGGAGTCTTAATTCATGCACCTGCTGGACTCATTTCTGTAAGCTTAGTGCATCTGGAGGGATGAAGCTGCAGGTGGTATTTACTTGCATGGTTGAGGCTCTTTTACAGATGGGTTTAAGGTGCAAGCAGTTTCTGTGATAGCAGGCTGCAGGTGTATCTTTGCTAGCAGACTGCAGGTGTATCTGTGCTAGCTGTGCTAGGAGGCTGCAGGTGTAACTGCGCTAGCAGGCTGCAGGTGTATCTGTGCTAGCTGTGCTAGCAGGCTGCAGGTGTATCTGCGCTAGCAGACTGTATGTGTATCTGTGCTAGCAGGCTGTATGTGTCTTTGCTAGCAGGCTGCATGTTTCTCAGCTGCTGTGCTTCGCCTGGGGTAACTAAACCACGGGCCCTAAGGGAAACAGCAGAGCTCCATGTTTATTGCGCTCAAACACTGGCCATAAATCATTCATATGTGCAGCAGGGAGTCTGGCCGTCTGAATGAATAAGTAATGAGCCTCTGGCCCTGGATGCTCCTGAAAGTGGAAATGAGCTGTAATGAGTGGAGCACGGTGTGTTTGTCAGCTCAGTGTCCAGTGCGTGAAAGCTGGTGACATTTCGCTGAGCACTTTCTAGTGTAGACTCATTGTGCTCACTGGCCCACTCCTGTGGCCCAAGGGCCAATGAGGATATGGCTGACAGCTTTACTTCATAGTTGTGAAATGTGATTACTTTATGTAACATTTCCCCTTTTTCAAGAATTTCACCGAAATGCAGCAACATGTTCCACAGGCAGTGTCTGGAGAAACTCGCTCCACACTGCCCCCTTGTGCTCATGTCTGTGGACTCCAAGCTACTGAATTGGAACGATATCTAAAACATATTTAAATGAAGGCAGAAACATAAACCTAAGTGCTCACAGTAAATCTCTGGTCCAAAGCAGCCAGCTCCTGGGTGGTCTGATTCATAGATTAATTCATTTACACAGTATCCTCCACAGGGACAGTGATGGGAGATTCCAGTATAGATGGATCTATAAATGATCTTTCCCAGTTTCCCTCCTGTCTGAAATGCATAGGTGTAACAGGCCTTATTCCCTGCACTGCAAAATCCTTTGTCATTTCAGGGAGGTTAACTGTTGACCAAGAACCAAAGTGCAAAATCCTGAAAGCATACAGACTGTACCCAGAACCAGCCTTAAGAAGAGAAACAAAAAACAATAATATCACAACCTGAACTGGTGGAAAAGGTGTGAAGACTGTACTTACCACCTCCAGACTGTCCATGATATTTTAAATATTTAAAATAACTCTAGAATGTAAGGTTTATGAACAAACTGCTGCAGTAGTTGTTCAGCTGTTACCTGAAGAAGTACTTAGAGCACTAGCATCTTAAAGCCTTACCAGTCTAACCTTATGATCATTATTGTAAGTGTTAATTTAGTTGCCAAGCTTTAGCATGGGTATGTAAATCAGGCAAAGGATTATTATTAGTAGTAGTAGTACATATTGCATTATTGAAGTGCTGTTATTACATCATTATTGACATTCTTCATCATACTCTTCTGTAATAATAATAATACTCACTTTGTAGTATATAGGGCTATAGGCTATAAAGTGTAGTCTCGACTGTGCATTCTGAAACATTAGACCGATCTAGATTGGAAGGTGTATTTTTTTAATGGCTGCTAGCTCATCTGGTTGTTTCACCAAACATGCAACTGCAATATGCTGAAAATAAGGAGGATCAAAATAGCAGAATTATTAGTCAGAAGGAATATTGCCTCACATGAACTTTAATTTAAAAATATACTGAAAGTAACCACTAGAGGGAGCTAGCTGTCTACTAATCATAGACTGTAGAAAAATAAATAGCTACAAACAGGTAGAACATACACTAGAGGCCTGCAGGATGAAATGGCTAAAAATGGTTAAATATGCAACTAAAGAAGAGTTTTTATCAGGCGAATATCTCATATAGCAAAGCATTTAAAACACTAATATTCTCAAATTTAATAAACACCACACCCCTAACCACAAAAATGACTGTGGGAATAACCAAAAAACTTTTTGGGAATCTTTTCCAAAAAACTAGAGTTCAGAAATTTAGGCAGAAAGAAAATAAGAATAATAAGCGTGCAAGAGAACAGGCAGTGGGTTGCTGAAGCAACCACACAAATTAGTGAAAGTATATGGAATAATGAGGTCTTTTGGGTGGTAGTGTAATGGGTAGGTAGTGTAATGGGTAGGGAACTGGGCCTGTAAATGGTAATGGTAAATGGACTGCATTTATATAGCGCTTTTATCCAAAGCGCTTTACAATTGATGCCTCTCATTCGCCAGAGCAGTTAGGGGTTAGGTGTCTTGCTCAGGGACATTTCGACACGCCCAGGGCGGGGTTCGAACCGGCAACCCTCCGACTGCCAGACAACTGCTCTTACCTCCTGAGCTATGTCGCCCATATGTCGCCCCATATGTTGCCTGTAAATCCAAGACTTCAGGTTTGATTCCCACATAGGACAGTGCTGTTGTACCCTTAAGCAGAGTGAGAGCAGTAAATCCCCACTGTGTGACTCTGTTAGCTGTGTGAGTCTGTGAGCTGTGTGAGCTGTGAGTCTGTGAGCTGTGTACTGTGGGCGAAAGCGCCGCTCAGTGGCAGGATGCTGTCTCTGCAGGTTGAGCGCGTGCCGCTGCTGGTGGACGGCCTGAAGAAAGCCGCACAGCAACAGCCCTCCGACCCGGAGAAAACCCCGCAGAGCAACCCCCCCCACGCCCCCGACTCCGACATGGAAGACCTGTCCCAGCAGGGTAAGTATTGAGCTCAGTACCGCTGACACCAGCGCCAATGTCGTATAAAGTCCTTTATCGGCACTGTCCGATGTATCGTGACTGGATTTGTCCGAGCGAAAGCTGCAGATCGGGGTTTCATTTTTAGACACTGACAGGTGGGCCACATTAGACATCCATTTCACTCCCACATCCTGCCTACAGTAAGGCCCACAATGCATCAGTAAGCTGGCCCACACTGGGCTTTGAGGCTGTGTCTGACGTATGGAGACAGATCTGATGACATCACTTCCTTTCAGAGCTGAGACCGCAGGAAGCAGAAGAGCCCAAACTGCAGTGTGAGTTCTGTGGCTGGGTGGACTTTGCTTACAACTTCAAAGGCACAAAGAGATTCTGCTCCACAGTCTGTGCAAAAAGGTTAGTGGCTGGGTAATTTAAAAAATAAAAATAAAAAAAAACCGTTCAGTCTGCTCTGAACTGTTCAATTTTTACTCAAATTCAGTTCTAAAGGAAGAATTAGAATTGGTGATGGTCTCTGTCTCATATGATGAGCCATGCTAGCTCTGCTGTACAAAACTGTAGAAGGGTGATGGTCAGGACTGTGGCCTGGAATGAGAAATCCCCAGGATGAGTTATTTCCATTGGCTGACCCGTGTTGTACAGGTACAACGTGGGCTGCTCGAAGCGGATTGGACTTTTCCACCCAGACAGAAGTAAAAGCAGCAGCCGCTGGCGACGGAGAGCTCGCAACGGCACCCGCCACAACCCAGAGGCCAAAAAGCAGGTAAGGCACTGTCTACATTTTACTGCTATTTAGCCAAAGCAAAAGTAAAGTGAAACTTTCTTCTACAGAGCAGCCATTTCTGTGTTATTTGTCACAAGTTCAGTTCTCGTTTGTATATATTTATACTTTGGGCATTTATCAGACACTCTTTCAGTGACTTTCACAGTTTACAGTATTTTACATACAATCCATTTATGCAGGTGTAAAAGTGAGGGGGTACGGGGGGTCTGACCTGCCCTGTGGTTTGTTTCAGAAGCGAGCTGCTCCTCAGCAGTCGATAGGGGGGTCTGTGTCATCCCCACTCCCGTCCCATCCCAGTCAGGGGGAGTCCAGCCCGTGCTCCGACATCTCCAGCTTCGAGGGTCCCCCCTCTCCTCTGTCTGGGGCCAGCTCGGGCCCCCCGGCCCCCCAGGGCCAGCGTGGAGCCGACCAGGAAGGGACCCCTGCCAGAGAGCCTCCCGTCCTCAACCAGCACTTCCTGCCCAGCGACCCCACCCAGTGGAGCGTGGAGGAAGTGCAGCGGTTCATCCGCTCGTTGCCAGGTAAGAGGATTAGGGGCTGAGAGTCACACACTGCTGTTCCAGGGCCAGGTAAGAGGATTAAGGCCTGAGAGTCACACACTGCTGTCCCAGGGCCAGGTAAGAGGATTAAGGCCTGAGAGTCACACACTGCTGTCCCAGGGCCAGGTAAGAGGATTAGGGCCTGAGAGTCACACACTGCTGTCCCAGGGCCAGGTAAGAGGATTAAGGCCTGAGAGTCACACACTGCTGTCCCAGGGCCAGGTAAGAGGATTAGGGCCTGAGAGTCACACACTGCTGTCCCAGGGCCAGGTAAGAGGATTAAGGCCTGAGAGTCACACACTGCTGTCCCAGGGCCAGGTAAGAGGATTAGGGCCTGAGAGTCACACACTGCTGTCCCAGGGCCAGGTAAGAGGATTAGGGCCTGAGAGTCACACACTGCTGTCCCAGGCCCAAGGTTCGAATCCAGTGGCAGACTTGCCATATGCGTTTGCCTGTAACTCTGCCTGTTTAAGGATGGATTATTGTCCCTTACATGTAGCCATGGTGATGATGATGGACGCGTCTTGTACCACTAACTCCACCCTTTGGATGGCAGGTTGCCAGGAGATAGCAGAGGAGTTCCGCTCCCAGGAGATTGACGGACAGGCCCTGCTTCTCCTGAAGGAAGACCATCTCATGAGTGCCATGAACATCAAGTTGGGTCCAGCACTCAAGATTTACGCTCACATCAGCCTGCTCAAAGACTCGTAGCCAAAGCCACACCCACATCAGCCTGAAGCCACGCCCTCAGGCTTCTCAGACTCCTCTCCAGACGCCGGCAGCTCTGAGGACACGCCCACCCTGCGGCTCATTTAAGCAGACGCATGCAGAGACTGAGCCCTGCACTGAGCAGCGGACATTACCCACTGTGTGATGGATGCAGGGTGAGTGACATGTGGGGTGTGTGATGGATGCAGGGTGAGTGACATGTGGGGTGTGTGATGGATGCAGGGTGAGTGGCATGTGGGGTGTGTGATGGATGCAGGGTGAGTGACATGTGGGGTGTGTGATGGATGCAGGGTGAGTGACATGTGGGGTGTGTGATGGATGCAGGGTGAGTGACATGTGGGGTGTGTGATGGATGCAGGGTGAGTGACATGTGGGGTGTGTGATGGATGCAGGGTGAGTGACATGTGGGGTGTGTGATGGATGCAGGGTGAGTGACATGTGGGGTGTGTGATGGATGCAGGGTGAGTGGCATGTGGGGTGAGTTGTTTTTCAGGCTCCACTGATGAGACTGCTCCTCTGGGGCTGGTTGGACTGTATGCTGGTATAAACTCTTCCTCTCTGAGACTGGGGGGTGATTATGGCGGGGTGAAATCTGGCTGACTTGAGACTTCAGGGCTGGGGAGGCAGCCTATCCACACTGATGGCTCCACTGCACTACAGCCTCCGGCCTCCAGGGGGCGGTCCTGCGTCAGGCCACTCCCACAGGCACAGACGGACAGGTGCATGTGCACAGGAAGTGCAGACAGGATTCGCTGCGGCTAAATGAAGAGACTGCACATCACTGAGCCTTTTTAGTGCTAGAGATGGACTATGGGTGCTATCAGCCATATGGAGACTTTCTGTTCTTATCATGTAATTATAATATATTTTGAATACTTAAGTTGAATATTATGGCCGGGTGGGTGGGGGATGTAGTGTTGCTTTCTCGTTAAGATGTAGCCGTTGAAAGGTTGGAGCTCAGTGTCTTCAATGAACTGCACAGGGGTGCCCACGCTTGCCCTTATGTGTGGCCATGCTCACTACAGTCCTTATGGGTGCCCATGCTCACTACAGCCCTTATGGGTGCACCAGCATAGCCACTCACTCAGTCACACAGCCATGGTCCTTTCATACAAAAGCAATACTGTCTGTTTACATCCTCTAATTTGTCCACCTAACAGCCGGAAGAGCTAACGTACTCAGAGTAAGGTTCAATGGCAGGGTTCTCCCTTGTAGATTTGTATTAAAGAACATCTTTGGAAGATTCATGTATCCTTTTTGCAATCAAACCAGTGATTTGACTTCATCTCTGAAATGGATTGACTGTTCTTACTTTGACCAAAACCTCTGGTCATCTGGCCCTCCTCCCTCAATACCC
Source organism: Anguilla pacifica (assembly GCA_039654925.1). Taxonomy (NCBI): domain Eukaryota; kingdom Metazoa; phylum Chordata; class Actinopteri; order Anguilliformes; family Anguillidae; genus Anguilla; species Anguilla pacifica. Next base: position 56,023,516 of record CM077296.1, read on the forward strand.
TCCCTCCCTGAAACCACTCCACTGAAAAGATGCAGCTTTCTAAGCCAATGTGAGGGTCAGACTGACTGTTCTAATTGAAGGTGGACTCACAGGAGCGAGGGCAGATATCAGGGATCATGGCTGAGATTTGGTGACAGCTCCCCCCCCGTCGTTCTGAACTATGACCAAACTACATTCACATCAGAACTCGAGTAATAGAGCTTTCATCTCCACTTTTACTTTAGTGAGGTAAACATTTGCAGTTTTTCCAACTTGCTATTTAATCTACAGTAAATGAGTAAATAGCTTAATTTAAATAAAAAAAAATATGTTCAATAAAACTGCCTGTATAACTGCTTTCTCTTTAGACATGACAGAAGTACATATGAATTAGGAGTTGATGTTTTTGCTGGGGGGTGACCGTGTGTGTTTGGGTCTGTTTTTGGGGACAGTGTCCAAACTGTAATGTGCTTCTCCTGCAGAGACTCAAGACTTTTTGTGTTGTGTTTGTGTCTGGTGGGGAATGTTATTCTCTCTTTTTTAAAGGATAATGCTTTGTCAAATGTTTGTATTTATCAGGCAAATTTTTTGTATATGTTTTTTTTACTTGGAAAAATAATTTAAAAGAAGCTCAGCTTTGTCTTTCTTGGGGGGGGGGGGGTGAATTATATACCTAACCTCCATGGATGCAATTAATCTGCATGGTACTGGTGCACATCAGTAACAAAAATCCTAATATACCACATTAATAGTAACTATTACAATAATAATAGGAACTATAATAATAAATAGTGGTTAACTACTATATCAGATTAATAGCCATTTATTATGCCACATTAATTATATTAGTAACTTATACATTAATAGCAGTAATTGGTATACCACATTAAAGGTATACTATGCAGGATTTGTAGTGTTGCTGTAGTCCTGTGTTTAGAATCAAAGAAGTCTTCTCCATCCTCAACCCCACCCACTCACTGCTGTTGAGGGAAAGAAACACCCTTGAGTGCAGCTAGAGATTACACTGCTGGTCCAACAGAAAACATGCCAACTCCACATCACTTTTCATCTCCTTGGTGAACTTCAGCTGTTGCCACCAAGGAAAAGCAATTCCAAGGCCAACTGGTTTTTGAATGAGCCCTGTTGTCATTTAGATTCCCTGTACTTAAGCTTCTTCTCCTCCACTATTGCAGTAGCTCTCTGAACCCTGATCCCACCCCACAGGTTCTGCAGCCACATCCACCGCTCCCTACACAGAAAAGAATGTCTCGCCCCAAAAAAGTCCCAAACACACGTTCAAAGAAGTAATATAGGCAGAGGAGCACGGATTCAGCAAATGTGTGCATGGACAGATTGCCAGTGCATCATAGATCTGACTGAGAATGGTTCATTTACAACATTTTGAAGGTAGAAGTCCTGCATAGTATGCCTTTAATGCCTGTAACTATTAAATGACATTCCATGAAAACAGTAATTAAATTACAGGAAAATAATAAAATTCAGTGTTGATTGTAGCCATGATGACCCAATAGTAAGAATACATTCAATGGTTTATGCAGCATTAAATCACAGTAAGAGTGTACTTCCCCAGAGTCATGTGACCTTGAGGGTAAGACGACCAAAAAACTCAAATTCAAATTCAGAATCACTCCCTTGTATGCCATTAACACGAAGCCAGTCCTTGTGCTACATTAGCATTAGGTTTTCACCTCTCACTGTCCCATCCAGGTGTACGGGTACGCTCAGACTAGCAAGCTTATCGTCGGAGGCCTTACTCTGCAGCTGACCAGGTCAGCCTCTCAGGTATTACACCAGAGGAAGCACGGCATCAAAAAGATTTAGGAAAGACATTGCAAAAGGCAGCTTCAACAAAAGAGCTTTATAAAATTTACTGCCATGATCCAGAGAGGCTGCTGATCAATCTGCAGGCATGAGTGAGTCAAGTTCTGCATGAGCGTGCAGTGGGCCCTGTTCTGCATGAGCATGCAGTGAGCCCTGTTCTGCATGAGTGTGCACTGAGGCCTGTTCTGCATGAGCGTGCAGTGGGCCGTGTTCTGCATGAGCGTGCAGTGTGGGCACTGTTCTGCATGAGCGTGCAGTGAGCCCTGTTCTGCATGAGCGTGCACTGAGGCCTGTTCTGCATGAGTGTGCACTGAGGCCTGTTCTGCATGAGCGTGCAGTGGGCCCTGTTCTGCATGAGCGTGCAGTGAGCCCTGTAGTGCATGAGCATGCACTGAGCCCTGTTCTGCATGAGCGTGCACTGAGGCCTGTTCTGCATGAGCGTGCACTGAGGCCTGTTCTGCATGAGCGTGCAGTGGGCCCTGTTCTGCATGAGCGTGCAGTGAGCCCTGTAGTGCATGAGCATGCACTGAGCCCTGTTCTGCATGGGCGTGCAGTGTGGGCCCTGTTCTGCATGAGTGTGCACTGAGGCCTGTTCTGCATGAGCGTGCACTGAGGCCTGTTCTGCATGAGCGTGCATTGAGGCCTGTTCTGCATGAGCGTGCACTGAGGCCTGTTCTGCATGAGTGTGCACTGAGGCCTGTTCTGCATGAGTGTGCACTGAGGCCTGTTCTGCATGAGCGTGCACTGAGGCCTGTTCTGCATGAGCGTGCACTGAGGCCTGTTCTGCATGAGTGTGCACTGAGGCCTGTTCTGCATGAGTGTGCACTGAGGCCTGTTCTGCATGAGCGTGCACTGAGGCCTGTTCTGCATGAGCGTGCACTGAGGCCTGTTCTGCATGAGCGTGCAGTGGGCCCTGTTCTGCATGAGCGTGCACTGAGGCCTGTTCTGCATGAGCATGCACTGAGGCCTGTTCTGCATGAGCGTGCACTGAGGCCTGTTCTGCATGAGTGTGCACTGAGGCCTGTTCTGCATGAGCGTGCACTGAGGCCTGTTCTGCATGAGTGTGCACTGAGGCCTGTTCTGCATGAGTGTGCACTGAGGCCTGTTCTGCATGAGCGTGCACTGAGGCCTGTTCTGCATGAGTGTGCACTGAGGCCTGGCCTGTTCTCCTGGTCTAGCCACCCATCCTCTACCTAACGGTCATCACATCGTGGCTCCTTTTCCTGGATTCTCAAAAACAGATGACAGGATTTCTGCAAATACCTGAAGATGTGTGACAGAGGTGGCCCTTGTGAACTTGGGGTGCACACCAACTTGTCCCACCCAGAGTGTCATGTTCAGGCCCAGCTTCAGTTTCCATCATAAGAGATGTGGCTTCTGCTTTTCTTGCGCTTGACCTTAGCGCCAGTGCCAGGGACTCCCAGGGACTCCAGGCGGAAGGGGCGGGGCAGATGAGACTCTGCAGATGGGGGGGCGAAGCTGGAGGTGCTGGAGGTGAGAGGGGGGGCTCCAGTGCTGAGGGTGGGGCCGAGGGGTGCTGCAGGGGAGGCAGGTTAACATGGTTCACACGAGTCCGCTTCCCAGGATTCGGATGGTGTCATTAACACAGTTTTTCAATTCTCCATCTTGCTAGGAGATCCTGATTTTTACAATGCAGGGCTATCCACTAGGAACAGGTGTGAAGCAGGACACTACAGAGGTTTACTGCTGATTTCACATGAATTCAACTCTAACCTGCAGCTCACGGGACATTTTAGCAAGGAATCCAGTGAGCAGGTACAGCAGCTCTAAGCTTCCCTGATTCCACCAATGTCACCAAGGGCGACACTGGGCTCCTCCCCCCCCCCCCCCCCAAGCACTGGAAATCCCTGTTGCCCCATAACACTGTCCCTTTTCTCGTGCTTTCCACACCAGGACCAGCTGTAGCCCTTTCCTTAAATCCTGAACCTCTCTGAGTCTACAGAACAGAAGAAATACCAAACAGATCCATAAAACAGGGGATGTCTGTGCAAACTGGCTCACAGGAACAAACTGGTTACTAGGATATGCAGCTGTGTGTAAGTGCATGTAAAGAATATAAACTGTGTTAGTTAGGATTAGGTTAGATAAGAATGTCTGAGAAATGTTGAAATTAATACTGAAGAGCTGTTTTTCTGGTAAACCAAATGCTTCTGATCTTACCCAGATTCCTCTTGGGCTCAGATGCGAGCAGCTGATTGGCTCGTTTTGATTTGAAGTAGTTACTGGCAATGTGTTCACTGTCACTGCGGTTCAGCATCTCTTTATACCTGTCCTCTTCCTGTGGGCACAACAGGTGTGGATTACAGGTGCAGATTACAGATGTGGATTATAGATGCAGATTACAGGTGTGGATTATAGATGCAGATTACAGGTGTGGATTATAGATGCAGATTACAGGTGTGAATTACAGGTGCTGATTACAGGTGTGAATTATAGGTGCTGATTACAGGTGTGGATTACAGGTACATATTACAGGTGTGGATTACAGGTGCAGATTACAGGGGTGAATTACAGGTGCTGATTACAGGTGTGGATTACAGGTGCTGATTACAAACTGGGGACATGGCAGATGACATTTATGAATGTATAATTCTGAAAATAACTGTAAGCCTGTCTGCTGAGCGCTCAGAAGCTGAATAAAGTACAGACCAGTGAGTCACTGCCGTCTCCCGCCAAGACCCGGCACGCAGGAGCCCCTCCCTGACTGCCGCCAGACACAGGAGGTACTGCTGAGAGAGAAGACAACAGAGTGTTAGGGTGAACCCCTAAAACAGTGCTTTAGAGTGAACCCCAACACAGCCCTACAGGGGAACCCCTAAAACAGAACCTTAGGGTGGACCCCAACACAGCCCTACAGGCGAACCCCTAAAACAGAACCTTAGGGTGGACCCCAACACAGCCCTACAGGGGAACCCCTAAAACAGAACCTTAGGGTGGACCCCAACACAGCCCTACAGGGGAACCCCTAAAACAGAACCTTAGGGTGGACCCCAACACAGCCCTACAGGGGAACCCCTAAAACAGAACCTTAGGGTGGACCCCAACACAGCCCTACAGGGGAACCCCTAAAACAGAACCTTAGGGTGGACCCCAACACAGCCCTACAGGGGAACCCCTAAAACAGAACCTTAGGGTGGACCCCAACACAGCCCTACAGGGGAACCCCTAAAACAGCGCTCTAAGGTGAACCCCTGAAACAGCGCTTTAGGGTGAATCCCAACACATTCCTACAGGGGAACCCCTAAAATTGAAACACAAACCAAGAGGTCCTGCTTTATTCAGAAATTCAGTACACCCACACAGACCCAGCCTTCACGTGAAGAGACACCATCTCCAGAGAGGCAAATTCCCACTTCCTGTGTTTCTAAATAAATCTGTCTCCATGTGAGCTAATGTAATGGCAACCATACTGCTGGGGGCTATACACAGGTGAGCATCTCCCCCCTCCCTGTATGTCCCAGAGCTAGGCTGTACACAGGTGAGTCTCCCCCTCCCTGTATGTCCCAGAGCCAGGCTGTACACAGGTGAGTCTCCCCCTCCCTGTATGTCCCAGAGCCAGGCTGTACACAGGTGAGTCTCCCCCTCCCTGTATGTCCCAGAGCCAGCCCGAGGGTTACTGAAGCCCCAAAGTGCTCCAGCATATTACAGCATGCGCTATATAAATACGTTTTTGATTTGATTTTGATTTGATTACAATTGAATAGTGCGGCCCAGGGATGACTGTGCCCTAAAACGACTGCATAGTGCGTTTATGCCAGCGGCTGGCTCTGATGTCACAGCGGCTGGCTCTGATGTCACAGCAGCTGGCTCTGATGTCACTGTATGATTCATTCACCCCCAATCACCTGCGGGCAGGGAAGTTTTCTGCAGTGTGATCTCTGGCAACCTCCAGGTGGCGCTGTCCTCGTCCCATGTAGCCTCCCTGCGCACGCGCTCCAGGTTGCTATAGTTACAGTCGCGGCGGATGAGCGGCGCCACGCGCTCCAGAATGCCCTGCAGCAGCTGCCCCTCGCGCTCCAGCCGCCGGATGCTGGCCAGGTAGTCATCTCTCTCCAGCTCAAACTCCGACTGCAGATCGCGGATCTCGATCTTCGCTGCCTTCAACTGTGCTCACACACCGCAGAACAAACACCACCACACCTTACCAACGCTCCCAAACACCACCACACCTTACCAATGCTCCCAAACACCACCACACATTACAAACAATCCCAAACACTGGCTGCTCCTCCACTCGCTCCACTCAGCCTCTCCCTCTCACCTTGCGCTGAGTGCTGTCCAGGACTCGACTCTTGGCGTGCACCTCTTCCTGGATGGAGTCATATACATGAAGCAGGACGCTGTCGCTGTCCTCGCTGCTGTCCGCCAGTGCGTCGATCAGCTGTTTCTTCCTCTGGTCGGCCAGAGTCTTCCTCTGCCTGTGTTTCTGTCGAAGCTCCTCATTCCGAGCCTGCTCTCCCCCGACAAACTCCTTCTCCAACTGCTGCAATCTACATACAGCGCACACACCACAATCACTAACCAGGCTCACCGCCCACAACCACTCGCTACTACAGTCACCGCCCACAACCACTCACTACTACAGTCACCGCCCACAACCACTCACTACTACAGTCACCGCCCACAACCACTCCCTACTACAGTCACCGCCCAAAACCACTCGCTAACTACAGTCACCGCCCACAACCACTCACTACTACAGTCACCGCCCACAACCACTCGCTAACTACAGTCACCGCCCACAACCACTCACTACTACAGTCACCGCCCACAACCACTCACTACTACAGTCACCGCCCACAACCACTCGCTACTACAGTCACCGCCCACAACCACTCGCTAACTACAGTCACCGCCCACAACCACTCGCTACTACAGTCACCGCCCACAACCACTACACTACTACAGTCACCGCCCACAACCACTCACTACTACAGTCACCGCCCACAACCACTCGCTACTACAGTCACCGCCCACAACCACTACACTACTACAGTCACCGCCCACAACCACTCGCTAACTACAGTCACCACCCACAACCACTCACTACTACAGTCACCGCCCACAACCACTCACTACTACAGTCACCGCCCAAAACCACTCGCTACTACAGTCACCGCCCAAAACCACTCGCTACTACAGTCACCGCCCACAACCACTCGCTAACTACAGTCACCGCCCACAACCACTCGCTAACTACAGTCACCGCCCACAACCACTCGCTACTACAGTCACCACCCACAACCACTCACTACTACAGTCACCGCCCACAACCACTCTCTACTACAGTCACCGCCCACAACCACTCACTACTACAGTCACCGCCCACAACCACTCACTACTACAGTCACCGCCCACAACCACTCACTACTACAGTCACCACCCACAACCACTCACTACTACAGTCACCGCCCACAACCACTCTCTACTACAGTCACCGCCCACAACCACTCTCTACTACAGTCACCGCCCAAAACCACTCGCTACTACAGTCACCGCCCACAACCACTCGCTAACTACAGTCACCGCCCACAACCACTACACTACTACAGTCACCGCCCACAACCACTCGCTAACTACAGTCACCGCCCACAACCACTCGCTACTACAGTCACCACCACACATTACAAACAATCCCAAACACTGGCCCACAACCACTCCCTACTACAGTCACCACCCAAAACCACTCGCTAACTACAGTCACCGCCCACAACCACTCGCTACTACAGTCACCGCCCAAAACCACTCACTACTACAGTCACCGCCCACAACCACTCACTACTACAGTCACCGCCCACAACCACTCGCTAACTACAGTCACCGCCCAAAACCACTCGCTAACTACAGTCACCGCCCACAACCACTCACTACTACAGTCACCGCCCACAACCACTACACTACTACAGTCACCGCCCACAACCACTCGCTACTACAGTCACCGCCCACAACCACTACACTACTACAGTCACCGCCCACAACCACTCGCTACTACAGTCACCGCCCACAACCACTACACTACTACAGTCACCGCCCACAACCACTCGCTAACTACAGTCACCACCCACAACCACTCACTACTACAGTCACCGCCCACAACCACTCACTACTACAGTCACCGCCCACAACCACTCGCTAACTACAGTCACCGCCCACAACCACTCACTACTACAGTCACCGCCCAAAACCACTCGCTACTACAGTCACCGCCCACAACCACTCGCTAACTACAGTCACCGCCCACAACCACTCCCTACTACAGTCACCACCCAAAACCACTCGCTAACTACAGTCACCGCCCACAACCACTCGCTACTACAGTCACCGCCCAAAACCACTCACTACTACAGTCACCGCCCACAACCACTCACTACTACAGTCACCGCCCACAACCACTCGCTAACTACAGTCACCGCCCAAAACCACTCGCTAACTACAGTCACCGCCCACAACCACTCGCTACTACAGTCACCGCCCACAACCACTACACTACTACAGTCACCGCCCACAACCACTCGCTACTACAGTCACCGCCCACAACCACTACACTACTACAGTCACCGCCCACAACCACTCGGTACTACAGTCACCGCCCACAACCACTACACTACTACAGTCACCGCCCACAACCACTCGCTAACTACAGTCACCACCCACAACCACTCACTACTACAGTCACCGCCCACAACCACTCGCTACTACAGTCACCGCCCACAACCACTACACTACTACAGTCACCGCCCACAACCACTCGCTACTACAGTCACCGCCCACAACCACTACACTACTACAGTCACCGCCCACAACCACTCGCTAACTACAGTCACCACCCACAACCACTCACTACTACAGTCACCGCACACAACCACTCACTACTACAGTCACCGCCCACAACCACTCGCTAACTACAGTCACCGCCCACAACCACTCACTACTACAGTCACCGCCCAAAACCACTCGCTACTACAGTCACCGCCCACAACCACTCGCTAACTACAGTCACCGCCCACAACCACTCACTACTACAGTCACCGCCCACAACCACTCGCTAGCTACAGTCACCGCCCACAACCACTCGCTAACTACAGTCACCGCCCACAACCACTCGCTACTACAGTCACCGCCCACAACCACTCGCTAACTACAGTCACCACCCACAACCACTCACTACTACAGTCACCGCCCACAACCACTCACTACTACAGTCACCGCCCACAACCACTCGCTAACTACAGTCACCGCCCACAACCACTCACTACTACAGTCACCGCCCAAAACCACTCGCTACTACAGTCACCGCCCACAACCACTCGCTAACTACAGTCACCGCCCACAACCACTCCCTACTACAGTCACCACCCAAAACCACTCGCTAACTACAGTCACCGCCCACAACCACTCGCTACTACAGTCACCGCCCACAACCACTACACTACTACAGTCACCGCCCACAACCACTCGCTACTACAGTCACCGCCCACAACCACTACACTACTACAGTCACCGCCCACAACCACTCGCTAACTACAGTCACCACCCACAACCACTCACTACTACAGTCACCGCACACAACCACTCACTACTACAGTCACCGCCCAAAACCACTCGCTACTACAGTCACCGCCCACAACCACTCGCTAACTACAGTCACCGCCCACAACCACTCACTACTACAGTCACCGCCCACAACCACTCGCTAGCTACAGTCACCGCCCACAACCACTCGCTAACTACAGTCACCGCCCACAACCACTCGCTACTACAGTCACCGCCCACAACCACTCGCTAACTACAGTCACCGCCCACAACCACTCGCTACTACAGTCACCGCCCAAAACCACTCGCTACTACAGTCACCGCCCAAAACCACTCCCTACTACAGTCACCGCCCACAACCACTCGCTAACTACAGTCACCACCCACAACTACTCACTACAGTCACCGCCCACAACCACTCGCTAACTACAGTCACCACCCACAACCACTCGCTAACTACAGTCACCGCCCACAACCACTCGCTACTACAGTCACCGCCCAAAACCACTCGCTACTACAGTCACCGCCCACAACCACTCGCTAACTACAGTCACCGCCCACAACCACTACACTACTACAGTCACCGCCCACAACCACTCGCTAACTACAGTCACCGCCCACAACCACTCGCTACTACAGTCACCGCCCACAACCACTCGCTACTACAGTCACCGCCCACAACCACTCCCTACTACAGTCACCACCCAAAACCACTCGCTAACTACAGTCACCGCCCACAACCACTCGCTACTACAGTCACCGCCCAAAACCACTCACTACTACAGTCACCGCCCACAACCACTCACTACTACAGTCACCGCCCACAACCACTCACTACTACAGTCACCGCCCACAACCACTCACTACTACAGTCACCGCCCACAACCACTCGCTAACTACAGTCACCACCCACAACCACTCGCTAACTACAGTCACCGCCCAAAACCACTCACTACTACAGTCACCGCCCACAACCACTCGCTAACTACAGTCACCGCCCAAAACCACTCGCTAACTACAGTCACCACCCACAACCACTCGCTACTACAGTCACCACCCACAACCACTCGCTAACTACAGTCACCGCCCACAACCACTCACTACTACAGTCACCGCCCACAACCACTCACTACTATAGTCACCGCCCACAACCACTCGCTAACTACAGTCACCGCCCAAAACCACTCGCTAACTACAGTCACCACCCACAACCACTCGCTACTACAGTCACCACCCACAACCACTCGCTAACTACAGTCACCGCCCACAACCACTCACTACTACAGTCACCGCCCACAACCACTCGCTAACTACAGTCACCGCCCACAACCACTCGCTAACTACAGTCACCGCCCACAACCACTCACTACTACAGTCACCGCCCACAACCACTCGCTAACTACAGTCACCGCCCACAACCACTCGCTAACTACAGTCACCGCCCACAACCACTCACTACTACAGTCACTGCCCAAAACCACTCGCTAACTACAGTCACCACCCACAACCACTCACTACTACAGTCACCACCCACAACCACTCGCTACTACAATCACCGCCCACAACCACTCGCTAACTACAGTCACCGCCCACAACCACTCACTACTACAGTCACCGCCCACAACCACTCGCTAACTACAGTCACCACCCACAACCACTCGCTAACTACAGTCACTGCCCACAACCACTCACTACTACAATCACCGCCCACAACCACTCGCTAACTACAGTCACCACCCACAACCACTCGCTAACTACAGTCACCACCCACAACCACTCACTACTACAGTCACCGCCCACAACCACTCACTACTACAGTCACCGCCCAAAACCACTCGCTAACTACAGTCACCACCCACAACCACTCGCTAACTACAGTCACCGCCCACAACCACTCACTACTACAGTCACCGCCCAAAACTACTCACTACTACAGTCACCGCCCACAACCACTCACTACTACAGTCACCGCCCACAACCACTCACTACTACAGTCACCGCCCAAAACCACTCCCTACTACAGTCACCGCCCAAAACCACTCACTACTACAGTCACCGCCCACAACCACTACACTACTACAGTCACCGCCCACAACCACTCGCTAACTACAGTCACCGCCCACAACCACTCGCTAACTACAGTCACCGCCCACAACCACTCACTACTACAGTCACCGCCCACAACCACTCGCTAACTACAGTCACCACCCACAACCACTCGCTAACTACAGTCACTGCCCACAACCACTCACTACTACAATCACCGCCCACAACCACTCGCTAACTACAGTCACCACCCACAACCACTCGCTAACTACAGTCACCACCCACAACCACTCACTACTACAGTCACCGCCCACAACCACTCACTACTACAGTCACCGCCCAAAACCACTCGCTAACTACAGTCACCACCCACAACCACTCGCTAACTACAGTCACCGCCCACAACCACTCACTACTACAGTCACCGCCCAAAACTACTCACTACTACAGTCACCGCCCACAACCACTCACTACTACAGTCACCGCCCACAACCACTCACTACTACAGTCACCGCCCAAAACCACTCCCTACTACAGTCACCGCCCAAAACCACTCACTACTACAGTCACCGCCCACAACCACTACACTACTACAGTCACCGCCCACAACCACTCGCTAACTACAGTCACCACCCACAACCACTCGCTACTACAATCACCGCCCACAACCACTCACTACTACAGTCACCGCCCAAAACCACTCGCTAACTACAGTCACCGCCCACAACCACTCACTACTACAGTCACCGCCCACAACCACTACACTACTACAGTCACCGCCCACAACCACTCACTACTACAGTCACCACCCAAAACCACTCGCTACTACAGTCACCGCCCACAACCACTCGCTAACTACAGTCACCACCCACAACCACTCGCTAACTACAGTCACCGCCCACAACCACTCACTACTACAGTCACCGCCAACAACCACTCGCTAACTACAGTCACCGCCCAAAACCACTCCCTAACTACAGTCACCACCCACAACCACTCACTACTACAGTCACCGCCCACAACCACTCGCTACTACAGTCACCGCCCACAAACACTTGCTAACTACAGTCACCTCCCACAACCACGCGCTACAATCACACAGTGTGTGTATGTGCTGTGTCTGTATCAGGTGATCTTCTTACGTACAGTGTGTGTACAGTATATGCTGTGTATGTATCAGGTGGTGTTCTTACGTACTGTATGTGCTGTGTCTGTATCAGGTGATGTTCTTACGTACTGTGTGTGTATTTGCTGTGTCTGTATCAGGTGATGATCTTACGTACTGTGTGCGTGTATGTGCTGTGTTTGTATCAGGTGATGTTCTTACGTACTGTGTGTGTGTGTATGTGCTGTGTCTGTATCAGGTGATGTTCTTACGTACTGTGTGTCTGTGTATGTGCTGTGTCTGTATCAGGTGATGTTCTGATTACCTCTCCAGAACCTGTTTTTGGTCCAGTGGTCCTGGAGTAGCAATGGGAGGCGAATCTGCTGCCTCCTCTCTGGTCACATGACCCTGTGGTTGGTTCATCTGAATGAGCCAAATAGAGCATCTCAGATCATGTGAGGAAGCCGCCTCAGTTCAAACAAGCATGCAGCAGTGCAGGCTGTGTGCATTTAAGACGCAGCAGCGCAGTTCATGCCATGTGCTCCCTTTGTGTCAGACGATGGAACAGGATGAGTTTGAGAGGACTGTTCATGGCCGTTTCTGTTCACGGACCGATACACGGGCCTGTGGCTAGCACTGTGTCACTGCGATAATACGGGCCTGTGGTTAGCATTGTGTTACTGCGATAATTCGGGCCTGTGGCTAGCATTGCGTCACTGCGATAATACGGGCCTGTGGCTAGCATTGTGTCACTGCAATCATCTCAGAAGTGCTGAACAAACGTTCACAGACGAACTTTGGTTCTGAAGCCAAATAGCCTCTTAAGAAAAATGCATTTTTAAAATGTAAGAATTTGTACATTTGTCAAATCTGATCCAACGCTTCTAACTGGGGAAGCAGCCACGTACCTTAGCCAGAGCCTGCTCAACTCCTGTGACCTCCTGGGGGGGGGCAGTCCCAGGCCGAGACACATCCTCTCCAGGCGGAGTCATGCTGCTGGTAACACCTGGCACAAATAACACCTGCATCTGCACAGACCAGCATCTCCACACATATAACACCTGCATCTCCACACATATAACACCTACATCTGCACAGACCAGCACCTCCACACAAATAACACCTGCATCTGCACAGAGCAGAACCGGGGAGGTACCAGTTGTGTGTGTGGGGGGGCCAGGTTGTGTGGATTGGGGGAGGGGGGGTACCGGTTCTGTGTCAGGGGGCCAGGTTGTGTGGATTGGGGGGGTACCGGATCTGTGTGTGGGGGCCAGGTTGTGTAGATTGAGGGAGGGGGGGTACCGGTTCTGTGTGTGGGGGCCAGGTTGTGTAGATTGAGGGAGGGGGGGGTCCCGGTTTTGTGTGGTGGCCAGGTTGTGTAGATTGAGGGAGGGGGGGTCCTGGTTCTGTGTGTGGGGGCCAGGTTGTGTAGATTGAGGGAGGGGGTGGTCCGGTTTTGTGTGGGGTGGCCAGGTTGTGAGGATTGAGGGGGGGTACCGGTTCTGTGTGGGGGGGCCAGGTTGTGTAGATTGGGGGAGGGGGGGTACTGGTTCTGTGTGGGGGGGCCATGTTGTGTGGATTAGGGGGGGTACCGGTTCTGTGTCGGGGGGCCTGGTTGTGAGGATTGGGGGGGGGTACCGGTTCTGTGTCGGGGGGCCTGGCTGCCTCTGGTCTTCTCCAAGCTGGACAGTTTGGACTGGAAGGAGGTGCGCAGGGTGAGCATGTCCTCCTGCAGTTTGGCTTTGGACTCCTGCTCTGCGTTATACTCTGCCTGCAGCTTGGCCAGTTTCTCCTCATACTCCTGCACACGCACACACATGTACATAAACACACAGGATCATATACACATGTACATATACACACATGAAGCCTCTGCTTCTCATTTCTTTGTTACGGGAGTACTGCAGGGATCTGTACTGGGTTCTCTGCTGTTCTGCATATACACCAAATGTCTTGGTTTAGTTATTAATTCACACGGCTTCTCCTATCATTGTTATGCAGACGACACGCAACTCTTCTTCCCCCCCCCCCCCCCCGCCTCACAGGTTGATGATAAGATATCTTCCTGCCTGGCTGACATCTCTACCTGGATGGCCAGCCAACCAACTGAAGCTCAACCTCAACAAAACTGAGCTGCTGTTCTTCCCATACAAGACCTCACTACTACGTGAGCTCTCAATCACGGTTGATGGCACCACAGTGACTGCCTCTCACTCTGCAAAGAGCCTGGGGGTGGTCCTGGACAACCAGCTGGACCTCAAGGAGCACATCAAGGCAACATCACGGTCCGTGACCATACCTGACCACGCACTCTACCCAGCTGCTCGTCCAGGCTATGGTGACCTCCTGCCTTGATTACTGCAACTCTCTCCTTGCAAGCCTGCCAGCATGTGCCATACAGCTACTACAGATGATTCAAAATGCCGCTGCCCAGCTTATCTACAACCTTCCCAAATTCTCTCCTCTGCTGCGATCACTCCATTGGCTATCGGTCGCTGCCAGGATCCGGTTCAAAGCCCTGACCCTCGCCTACACTGCAGCCAACAGGACAGCCCCCATCTACTTGCAGGACATGATTCGATGCTATACGCCTGCTCCACCACTCCGCTCTGCAGCAGCAGGGCGCCTTGTAACCCCTCCCACCCGACCAAAGGGATCACAGATCTTCTCCTCCCTAGCTCCCCATTGGTGGAACAAACTCCCTGTCCCTCTTCGAACCTCTCCCTCACTACTCATCTTCTGCCGTGGTCTGAAGACTGATCTCTTCAGACTATAGCTGGACTGACTACCACCAATCTGTATACCATTTCACTTTAAATCCCCCCCTTTCATGACACTCATTACATGTACCCCCATTTCAGCACTTTTTGGTAATTTGTATTTATCCTAATATTGTAGCTTGTTCTTCTGCCTAGTTGGCTTAGCAGAGGTTAGGTCAGAATAGTGTTCACTGTGTGAACTAAACTGTGTTCTTGGCTAAAAATAGCTGTACAATATAAGTATTGTATCTTACTGAACCGGTGTTTTGTAGTTGTCCATGACCATGAAATGCACTTTTGTACGTCGCTTTGGATAAGCGTCTGCCAAATAAATATAATGTAACTGGACACATACACATGATCAAATACACATGTACATAAGTACACATACATGCACACAGGAGCATATACACATATACATAAACACACATATACACGCACACACATGAACACATACACATGTACATAAACACACATGAACATATACACATGTACATAAGTACACATACATGAACACACATGAATATATAAACATGGACATGAACATGAACACACATGAACATATACATGTAGATGAACACACATGAACATGCACACATGGTCAAAAATACATGTACATAACCTCACATGTAGTATACACATGCACGTAAGTATACGTGTACATAAACACATGTACATGAACACAGATGAACTGTACGCACACAGACACGGCTAGTGGTAGAGATGCAGATTCAGGTGTACAGGTACAGGAGAGAATTCCAACCTGCTTTATCTTCTCTGTCTCAGCCTCACTGTCCATTGTGGTGCTGGACTGGCGACGAGACTTAACACCAGGGGGTGCCTCAGACATCTGGCTGGCCAGCAGAGCTGCCGTACAGGATGAGGATTTGGTGTTTAGACCCAGACTGTAACAGCACATTTTACAAGCCTTAAGAGCTTATGTACAGCATCCAGCCTGTTCAAAGAATACCCCCTAAACCACCCTAACTTCCTGTCCCCATTCATCAAATGTAAATAACAATGCTTGCTGTGGTTTAAATAATTCAATCCTATAAACCACAGTGGGACAGAGTTATTTACATGTATAGCTGTTCATGTGGTGGACATTTCAGATATTTAGTAAAAATCTGCTTAGACTGTTAAAGTGCTACCACAAAAAAAGAAGTTTTTATCACAAAGATAAACAAACAAAAAAGCAGTCTTTGCTGTTCCTGTAACCATTTGAGTTCAGGGCTGAGGGGGTGGAACAGGTTTCACTTGGGATGGGAGGGAAGCTAACGGTTAGCTGGGCTCAGATGGAGGGAGTGCGGGAGGCTAACGGGTAGCTGGGCTCAGATGGAGGGAGTGCGGGAGGCTAACGGGTAGCGGGGCTCAGATGGAGGGAGTGCGGGAGGCTAACGGGTAGCTGGGCTCAGATGGAGGGAGTGCGGGAGGCTAACGGGTAGCTGGGCTCAGATGGAGGGAGTGCGGGAGGCTAACGGGTAGCTGTGCTCAGATGGAGGGAGTGCGGGAGGCTAACGGGTAGCGGGCCTCATCAGATGGAGGGAGTGCGGGAGGCTAATGGGTAGCTGGGCCCAGATGGAGGGAGTGCGGGAGGCTAACGGGTAGCTGGGCCCAGATGGGGGGGGGCGGGAGGCTAACGGGTAGCTGGGCCCAGATGGAGGGAGTGCGGGAGGCTAACGGGTAGCTGGGCCCAGATGGAGGGAGTGCGGGAGGCTAACGGGTAGCGGGCCTCATCAGATGGAGGGAGTGCGGGAGGCTAACGGGTAGCTGTGCTCAGATGGAGGGAGTGCGGGAGGCTAACGGGTAGCTGGGCCCAGATGGAGGGAGTGCGGGAGGCTAACGGGTAGCTGGGCTCAGATGGAGGGAGTGCGGGAGGCTAACGGGTAGCTGGGCCCAGATGGAGGGAGAGCGGGAGGCTAACGGGTAGCTGGGCCCAGATGGAGGGAGTGCGGGAGGCTAACGGGTAGCGGGGCTCAGATGGAGGGAGTGCGGGAGGCTAACGGGTAGCTGGGCCCAGATGGAGGGAGAGCGGGAGGCTAACGGGTAGCTGGGCCCAGATGGAGGGAGTGCGGGAGGCTAACGGGTAGCAGGGCTCAGATGGAGGGAGTGCGGGAGGCTAACGGGTAGCAGTGTCGGGTCGTCAGGCTGCCTCTGGTGCTCACAGGACAGGGTGGCGCCACCCAGCTGGCCAGAGATGAGGGCGCGCAGCTGTTTGATCTCCTCCTGATACTCCCGCAGCAGGGCATCTTTGGGGTCCTCGTTGATCCGTGGGCGGTTCTGGATGCTCTTAGCCCGGTTGGCGTAGCGCAGGGTGCTCAGAGTCTCCTCGTAGTTGTTATCGGCAGGGGACAGACAGGCCACCATGAGGGTGCGAGTGTTCCCGCCCAGCGAGTCCTGCAGCAGGCGGGTCAACTTGGAGTCGCGGTAGGGGACGTGTTTGGAGTGGCCGTCCACCAGAGCCGAGATCACGTTGCCCAGCGCCGACAGGGAGAGGTTGATCTTGGTGGCCTCGCGTAGGCGCTCGCCCGTCGCGCCCGTTTTGGACTGGCGCTCGCTGCCTGCCAGGTCCACCAGGTTCAGCTTGCCAGCACGCAGGTGGTCCTCCCCTGCCCCATCTGCAGGGGGCGCAAGAGTCACACATTTTATAAGAATGGGGGAAAGCCCTACTAAAGCTAGGATGTCATTTGATGCTTTTGCCCACTGCGTGCAGGAGCCAAATGCTGTTTTTATTCCACAAAAACTGATCACCTTCTCAGTTGTGTGTGTGTGTGCGCATATGCATATGTATGTATACACACATGCATGCACATGCATAAGTGTATATGTGCATTCGTATGTATATGCGTGCCGGCGTATATGTGCATGTGTGCGTATGTGCCTGTGCGTGTGTACATGTGTGTATGCCTGTGGGCTGACCTGTGTTGCAGATCTCCAGGTGGATGGTGAAGATGGAGTGGGATCGGGAGGAGTCCTTGTTCATCAGGGTGTAGCCCACAGATCGGTTCTTCCAGCCCTGCTCCATGATGCGCTCACACTCCCCAACGCTGTGGACCGTGTGCATGGAGAGATCCCGCACATACACGCCCCGCTCCGGGTGCTCCTTCAGCTGATACAGTGCACACACGCACATGCACACATACACACACATGCGTGCACACACGCACATACACACGCGCGCACACATACACGCACACACACATATATACACGCACGCACGCACACACACGCACGCACGCATACACACACATGCACGCACACACAAATATATACACGCACGCACGCACACATATGTACACATACACGCATGCACGTACACACACATATACATATATATACGTATATACACACACACACACACACACACACACACACACACACATATATACACGCACACACACACACACATATACACACACACACAATCATGCGCACACACACACAATCACGCACACGTGCACACATACATATAACACACACACACACACACACACACGCACACGCACACACACATATACGTACGCATACACACACATACATATACACACACACAACCATGCATGCGTGCGCGCACACACACACATACACACATATATATATATATATATATATATATATACACATACACACATACACACATATATATATATATACGCACAATTACGCACGCACACACATATACACACACACATTCATCATAAAAATGAAAGATCACTTTTGAGCAAGAAATAAACTTAAATGTTCTAAATGTTTGGCAACCCCAAACGCACGACACATTCATGGATTCACCCCAGCAGCCTCTGAGAGGCTGAGACCATCAGCAGAACCTGCTCTGCTCCACTCTTCTGTTAGCATCAGCCATAATCCCCAGTGTCTCTGTCCTGCTAATGGAGCTGAAACCCTCTACATGTTTCTTTCCCCTGAAGAGATGGAGTTTAATGTCAGAGGTCAGGTTGCAATAACAGAAGACCTCCCTCATTTTCCACTGATGATGGTAACCATGGTAACCAAGCTCATAGCAACAGCCTATGACTGAGCCCTTTCCTTTGTTACCAGGGCAACAACCTTTGTGTGCCATGCACACTTCCATTCCATCTCAAGGGGTTGCTCAGGCAACAGGCCCCCTGGATACCCCACTAAGGTTCAACAACTTGGCAGGAAATTCAGCTTACAGAAAGGGTTGCAGATAATAAATAACTCCCAGCATTTTGTTGCTTTTTAAAAATTTTGTTAAATCACAAATATTCAGTGTCATTAGTCACACATTTATAGCCATGCAGCATCATACCTCTAATTTCTGTTTGGTCTCAGTTCCCAGGAGGTCTCTGATCTCCTCATTATATATTTCAAGGTAGGAAGCTCTCACAAGGAATTTAGTGTCTTCAGCACACTGGTTAAACAGAGGAGGACAAGGCAATGCTGGATTTTTACCAAGATGCAGACCAGTTATGCTTTTCACTAAAATAATTATTCTAATGCTGGAACCTGTATGTGACCCTGTGACTGCAAAGGGATGTTCTGGGGAACAGCAACATTCTTCCACCCACCAACCCACAGGTCCCAGTGTTGTTAATAAATATATGATCACAGAGATGTTTGCATCACCTCTGACTGACTCAAGTGTCAACAGCAAGGCTGAAAGCGCACAATGCCCTGGATGCAGGAATGCTCAGTCAGACGAGGTGAGCCTGCAGAGATTACCACATTATAGACAACATTTCCCGCCCAGCTTTCTCTTCTTTCCGAGTGTGCGCGGACAGCCGACTACCTGGATGCTTTCAAAGATGTGCTCGAAGGCGCGAGGGATGATTCCTCTCTGCGCGGGAGGCTCGGCCACTCCCTGCATGGTGAACGACTTCCCACTCCCGGTCTGCCCGTACGCAAATATCGTCCCGTTGTAGCCCTCGGTCACCCCCTGGTGGAAGAAGAAAATAGCCTTTCCCCCTCTCCTTACTAACCACAAACAAGTCCTTGCAATTTAACTCAGACAAATTATGGTCTAGAATATTAAATTATTAGGGATAACAAGACGTTGCCACAATAATGAATAGCAACTGCGGCAAAGAAAACAAAACAACTCTTTAAAAACTACTTCTAGTCTATTCCGATTTGGTATAAAATAGTTATTAGCAATATAATACTGGTAATACACAGGCATCCGTTTCTATTGAAGTACAGTATTTTGTCTCAGGTTGGAATTACCGCTATCCAATAACTTCACAGCCCATCATTGTTGCAATTCGTGGGCCCTGCCTCTGTCCTAACATGGAAACGGGACGCGTTACCTCCACCAAAGGGTAGGCGATCTCGTTGTACATCTGCTCGGTGGACTGGTGGGTGAAGTAGGCTCCGTCAAATGTGAATTGTTTGGGGGGCTCCTCTGTCGCTCCGGGCTTTTCGATAAAACACTGACATCGACTTGGTTCAATAGACACCACTGTTTTACAGTTCAGTGCCTTCTCTCTGTCGTTCATTGGCCTACACCTAACTACCACCTTGACGGACTCTGAAGCCATTTTTGTTTCCGACTGGTTTGCTGTAACGTTACAAAGCTATGGCGCTAAATAAAGTAGAGAATTGACGCATACTTAATAAAAACGTGACACAAAGTGGCTTGCTTGCTGGCTGACCAACTTTGCTATGCGTCAGTCACCTAGCAGTTACTTTATTTTAATCACATATCACTGGTACCATTACATCAGCAATTTCCAGAAACAATCTGCAATTTGTTGGCTATTGCTAATGAGCAACCACCTGTCTTTAAACCAAATGCAAACGAAATATTCGAGTTCTTCCAGCCCGCTTTTGTTAAATGCCATCACTATCAATCTTGTTACTATATAGATTGATGGCTATCACATCTAGTTAAAACACCACAACATCAAGACATCACTCCCCTTGTTATCAAAACCACAGCAGCATCCTCTTGCTATGGGAACTGCGGTGTATTATCGGACAGGTACCCAACGACGTCATCATTCGTGGTCCCATAAATACATGCACCCTTTGCTCACATTATAAAACTGTAGCTAAACAAACACCATTATCACATCGGAGTCTCGGCGCTGCAGCAGACGGACGGGGTTCTCCTACCTCGGCGTTCTATGTTGCTAGGCGACTACAAACTTCGACAATAACGTCACCGAAACTCAAGGGAACGTCAGCAAAGTTGCGCAGTCGAGAAGTACATTCAACAAAATCCAGGCGTTATTCACTTCACCGTTAGTAATTCCTTACAGTTTTGTTGTGTGACAGTGACATTCATATATTGGTTTTCATTTGATAAAACAGAAATTTTTTAAGTATTTGAATGTTTTTTCCTGTACGAATCCCAATTTCCTTTTCAAACGTTCATTCTATTACAGGCCAGTTGAGTAGATTTTATGAACCCCCCCGCCCCCCCCCAAAACAGATTTTATAGGTTGGCCTAATAAAAGACAGGATCTCTAGTTATTGCCTGGTTACTAGGACTCTCTGCCTGCTGAGGTTGATGTGTCCCAGGAAACACTGATAGACAGACACAGTTTTAATTTGAGAAATCATCTTTTTACTCACTTTAGAAAACATTTCCATCCACCACTTCATTACAATTACTATTCCACAATGGGCATTGGAAGAAAAACATTTAGGTACCAGAAAAACTATCTTCTGTCAGGCGAGGACAAGGAAATGTCAGCTTTCTAAAATATATATAAAGATTTATATTCTCTTATTATTACGGGCACCAAAGCAGGTGAAGTCCCTTTAAACAGGGACTTCTGCGAGAAAAGGTAAAAGGGGAAAAAGCCAAATGTGTAGGAGCTGCTGTCAGAGTCCCTGGAGTCTGTTAAAAAGGCTGGAAGATAGTATTATGCTGAAAGCACAGACAAGCAGAGGCATCGCCACTAAAATTAAACTAAATTAATGTAAAAAAACAGCAGATAGAACAAGCACTGACTGCACACCAGGTGTTCTGTACTTAACTGGGGTTTATTATCTGGATAGGCAGTAACTGCTCAAAAGGTTTCTATATTTGGATTAAAAAGAAAACAAGAAATATTTAAATTCACTTTGTTATACATTAAGTCCTCAAATCACTACAGTTAATCTGCATATTAATACACAGGGATGTTTCTTTAAAAAAAGATTTAAAATATTTAAAAATGATGAATACAGTTCTGGCCCTGCTGTATGCGGAACGCATGCAGACACTATGGCAACTGCTGCTGCACCTGAAACAGTCATTTCTACAGGGTTCATCTCGCCTGCTTCCTGTACTCAGAACCCCCTTCAAAAAAAACAAAAAAAAAAAAAAAAACACCTGGTTCAACCAGGAACAGGACACTGTGGTCCAGGGTTTGGGGTAGGAATAGACAGCAGACCAAGAAGTGTGGAAGTGATGGTAATGAATCTCTCTTGTTTTGATGTTTTAAAAATATGAATTGGTAAAAAGTGAAAACACATTTTCAGGATGGCATTAAAAAAAAAAACTCTGATTAAAAAATAAAAGTATGAAAACATTTAGAAAGTGCTACGGCAAATGTAACCTTCAGAAGGTTCATCGTAAAGGAGTCACATTATGTTTTAAAAAGTCCCCCGCCCCTCCCCCCGCCAGAGACAACTGCTCCAAACACACACCCCCATCTCTGAGTTTCTTTCTCAGGTCTCATTGCTGGGAATTAAGTAGGTAGGTCTTAATAAAAATATACAATCCAAAAATATGTGATCCAAAAATATACAAATACAGCTCGCTCAGCTTTACCTTCTGTTAACTGGCAAGATAAACGGACTAATAGTGAGCGATGAGAGAGTGGCTTAAACCCACTCTTCTCTTGGTTTGCTTTTTGACATGCGTCTACTGGAACCTTTCAGCAGGCCAGAAGCCTGGGACTTTCCTGCCTTTTCCTCCCACTCATAGCAGTGGTTGACCCGGGCACAGCTCAGCAGGCATTCCAGCTCCCCTCTGCTCTCAGTGTAGTGCTCCATTATTGAAGCAATGCTGTCAAATTGTGTGTGGCAGTTCTGACAAGAGGACAAAACAAAGAGCATAAATCAAAATGAGTTACTCTTAGTAGTGACCGGATATCGCTCTGGCATGGATATGTATGTACATTCAGGAAGATTTAGAGCACAACTATGGAACAGGAAAAGCACCAGCACTGAAGCAATAAAACGATCAACCATCACA
>CM077296.1:56051967-56069467 GCA_039654925.1 Anguilla pacifica
ACCACACAACCATCAGACAGAGGAGAGACCACACAGCCGTCACGAGAGACCACACAACCATCAGACAGAGGAGAGACCACGCACCTATAAGACAGAGGAGAGACCACACAACCATCAGACAGAGGAGAGACCACGCAGCTATAAGACAGAAGAGAGACCACAGAGCCATCAGACATAGGAGAGACCACACAGCTGTCAGACAGAGGAGAGACCACGCAGCTATAAGACAGAAGAGAGACCACAGAGCCATCAGACATAGGAGAGACCACACAGCTGTCAGACAGAGGAGAGACCACACAGCAGACACCACGTGACCATCAGACAGAAGAGACTACACAGCTGTCACAGAAAAGGCCACACAGTTGTCAGACATTGGACAGACCACACAGCCATCAGACAGAAGAGAGACCACACAGCTGTAAGACAGAGGAGAGACCATACAGCCATCAGAGAGGAGAGACCACACAGCTGACACAAGAGAGACCACATGACCGTCAGACAGAGGAGAGACCAGAGAGTCAGATCCTGCTGTACAGAAGCACACACTTATTGAGTAAACTCTTCCATTTCTACAAGCTAACAGTCCCCAGCACGACACACACCATTTAAGCCACTTTCCCCACAGGCCTCATTACGTATATTTAGTTTTTAAACCGGCAGACAGCATTTTATCATGTTTGTTTGTACACAAGTGTCCAAACACTGACTTTAGACAAGTTTTTGAGAAAAAACTGCCTGAAATCAGCCACTGAATTCAGCCAAGTTTAACCATGGGAACATGCTGTAAGGCCTTGTCCTTCAGCTCACAAACTGTCCAATTTCATAGCTGAGGAATATAGTCCTTACAGTTTCGTCCTCGTCGTACACCTTCACACCCTTAATGGAGAACTTCAAGGAGACAGACCTCCTCCTCTTGCAGGTCTAGAAAAGAGAAGCATGAGTGAACCATCTGAAAAGCACTGATCAGAAAATAAAAGCATGTATAAGCCATCTGTGAAAAAGTCTGCCAAGAGAACAGAAGTCGGTACACATGTGCATGAGCCATATCATTTACTTCAATGTACAAATTGTGCGTGTGTGCAGTATGTCCCATCCTTGTGATGTGGGGGGGGCAAAACTTTGCTCTCTATCTAGGAGTACTAGCTCATTTTTTTCAGTTTGTGAATTTCAGTGACCTACTGAGTTTGGGATTAAAACAAGCTTCAGCCACAAACCCGGACAACAATATCAACTATAGAAAGCCAACAGTGCCAAAATATCTCAAACAACTTGTCTCATCATGGTTATTTTTGATCACCATGGTACAATTTTTGCTGTGTCAACAGGGGAAGACTAGACATCTTCAGACAAAATGAATCAACACGACAAATCCCAACATGCCAAAAGTGTACTTGTACATTTCTGTGTTAAAATTTGATGCGTTGAGGTGATTAAGATGTATGGAAAGTCAAGCATAGCTCACGTAAATGGGCACATCACAAGCTCATGACAAACCAGAACACATCAACACGCTTCAGAAATGTCGTAGTGGTTACTCATGCCTTGATACAATATGCTAACTGACACAATTTCCTGCACTGCTATTGGTTAAGGTTCTTTGAAGCTTGTTGACAGGTCAATTCCAGCTGTGTTAACAGGTAAAAATGAAGAGGTATGAGACATATTTCTTAAGATGTTTTGGCAACGTTTGCTGTTCTATAATCAACAAGCCAGAGCAGCTGAAGTCAGTCATGTGACCCTGCAGTCCAGAGCACCCACCGCCAGGGAGTGCAGCTGCGCATGCAGGCGCTGGATCTGCTCGTCCAGACAGCAGTCTTCCACCAGGAAGGAGCCCACGTACTGCGGGAGGGGGACAGGCACTGAAATGAGCACTCAAACGGGACAGCACAGAAAGCTCTGCGGGGGAAACTGGGAGAATCATGCTGGACACACACATTCAGTCCTCTGGCCTGATGTCACAGAGCCAAACACATTCAGTCCTCTGGCCTGATGTCACAGAGCCCAACACATTCAGCCCAACACATTCAGTCCTCTGGCCTGATCTCAGTGAACCCACCACATGGCCAAACTCTGAAGTTCTCCTAACATGAAACTCCACCGATATGCGGGTTCTTCATTCTAGGGCGACATGGGGAGCTATTTTCTCCAAAGGAAATGGTAGAAACCCCTGCTTTTTTCAATTTTAACTTGGACTGGACACAACCATTCCTGGCCAACTTCATTTCAAATGGACAGGAATATAACATACTGCACTTCAAATAGGTGCAGAATGAAATAGCAGCAGTTCTGAAAGAAACTGTATGAGAAACAAACAAAAAATTACCAAGATGCACCACATGCATTCTGCAGTCTGCACAGCTCTGTGGGCTGCACACTGCATGCTGAGGAGAGCACAAGCCTGCTCAGAGGATTAAGGCGGCTCAAAAGAAAACAGAAAGGGGGAGCAGAAGACTGGCTGGATTATTAATCATTATACGGGCACCTGACTCCTTGCATTTGATTAATCATTCTTATGCATTACAAGAACTGACCGTGTGTTTGATACCTTGACCAAACATTTTCGAAGAGAATCTTTTTTTAAAAAATGGGACAAGAAAACTGCTCAATTAATTTTAAATTCTGGGTGTCTTTGTTGTATTTACAGTAATCCGAAAGTAGACTATGGATAACTTTCTTAACAAAAACAAGCCTTCACAATAACTGAAATTAGCATATGGGGTCACTAAAAAATAAAGTGTTCTTACATTTAATTTCTGGATTCAGACATGGCATAACCAGTGGTATAAGATGTTGATATCCTAGTCACTAAGCAGCACGTGGGCATAGACATCACAACCTACAAAAATACAGCATCGTTGCTGTCTGAAGTCATCAAATGTTATCACCTTCATGTTTAAGCCTATTATGCAGTGGGGGAATTATATACGGAAACGGAGTTTACCTCGGCCGACCGCGTCACCGTGCTGCCCTCTCCGGCAGGAGTTTCGCCCATTTCTTCAGGCGCGTTTGTGCTTAAATGGCCTCCCTCCAGGCGCGGGCGGAGCTCCACACTCGGCCGTGTGCGCTACAGCGGTGGCAGCAGACCTGCAGCGATACTGTGGTTAACACATAAGCACGATACTGCATACTGCAGCAGCTGCAAAACCGAAAGTATTGGTCTTGGTGATGATCCGTTATCTGGTGAAAAGCGCGTCATCTCGGGTGACAGACTTTCATAGTTCGATGCTGCGGATTGCCGGGAGGCCAGTTTGGAAAACACGACTCCGTAGACGTAGCCTATATCCACCAATCAAAACTGATACGCTAAATTAAGCAAAATTCAATTAATCGATTAATTAAATCAATCAATCAGCCTTTATCTGTATAGCTCATTTTGTATTTTGAATGCTGTGCGCTTTACATTGGGAAAAATAAATAGGTTAATACACAAAAAAACAAAAAAAGGAAAACATAGTCAAAGCATTGAAAAACCAAGATTAAAATAACAATTACAAAGCATAGTAACTAGAAGACTCCGGTAAACCTAAGAGTTCTATGGGTTTTGGCTGGGAGGAAGATTAATTTCGTCCATCTTCAAATCCACATAAGTGCTCAGGCCAGGCCTTACAGGTCGTTTCCACACGCGGTGCGGGGGACCCACTGTACACCCAATCTCTTGATTAATTAAAGTTGTTGAAAAAATGCGTTTAAGTTTCAGTGTAATTTTGTACTAATATTGCTATTTCAGTGATCAGGTGTCCATTCTGTTTCAGCAATTAAGACCCCACTGACATCAACTGTGAGTCTATAATTTAATAGAAAAACCGAATAATTTGCACATTACAGAAAATTAAAGCTTGATCTGACGTTAGCGCTGCTTAATTATCGCCCAAGTCAGTAATTGGTTATCTAATATCTGTTAATAACAACAATCTTTACGTTTCATAAGTAGCAGTTGTGGCAGGGAGCGAAAAACAGCTTGAAAAAACCTTGGTCTAGTCTATAACATCTGTTCAAACCACATTGAGATAAAGACTCCCATTCATATAGCTAACACAACAAGTGACAACACACTAAAAGGTCAACTTTAGTTGTTCAGTGCTTGCACTGATTCCAACTCGATCCCACGCCTATTGTGAATCGAAGTGTGACTTATGCATGGACTCGTCTCAAATCATGTCGACTAAATACTTAACTCGTCTCAAATCATGTCGACTAAATACTTAACATGGAACATGTAGGCTAGCCTACTATTTATTTACAAATCACCTTCCGTAGTCTATAAAAAACAGAACTCCATTTGGACGACGCGTAAGACGTGGACTAGGCTAATGCAGCCATTTAGACTTTAGAACGCTGCATACGATATGGAACAGATATGATTTACAGATATGATTTAACCAGGCTGTGTCACTCACCTGTACCACGACGCCAATGGAAATTAACCGCACAGGCTACGGGCGAGATTGTGCTGTTCTCAATACGTTACAAACTTCAGATCACGAGACAAAACGTTACCTGTATGTCCGATTTTCCCGAAGAGCTCCCTTACCATTTTATTCACATGATAGGCTACAGGTAAAGAGAAGAGATAGACAAGCTACAATCGAAAAGTTTGGTCAAGTCTTACTTTCAAAACAGCAGTTTTAACAGCACATCATGGTGAAACACGTCGATCGCAGATCCAATTCCTCTAATTCCCGACTTCCCAAATTTCACAACCACGACTCGCTGCCAACACTCACCGCCTACTCAGTCAGTGACGAAATCAGACTCTTTCTTTGGGCTTCGCCGGTGCGTCCAATTAACAAACAACTCTGTTCAGATATGCCTAAATTAGAGAAAAACAAACACGCAAAGCCAATTCACCATCAGACTGGAAGATCTGCAGCCAGAAAAGTAGCTTCTTTCACTACACTAGGCTACGTGTTCTCCGCCTCTGATTAGGCGAATGTCTTAGACGCTGCTGGCTTCACCAGGTCTAAAATGCAATAACCCTATAGGATGTGCCCCGATAAGCATGTCCAAAGCTATCTACGATTTCAAATATATATTATTTGAACTAATATACATCTGCCCGTAGGCCTGTAAGTTAAACGTTTCATACTTTTAACCATACTGAATCTAACTCAGCAGAATGCATTTTCTTGCCTATAAAAAACTGGTATAGGCCTAATATCTTCAAAACTGAAATGAAGGTGATTTTTTCAAAGCTCTTTGTGATCTAGCAACTGAGAAGTCTGTCGTAACGTCACATTTTTTCTCTCCAGAAAATACCAAACAAATCTCTTTTACGAATGAAAGGGCCTCTTGACTGCATTGCAGCCTCAGCATTCCATACCAACGCCCAAGATTAGCCTACAGTATCTGCAAACAGACGGATAACTTGAGGCAAAAAAACCAGAGTAGTCTAGTTGTCAAGCACAATGTACAAAACACGCCCCTATCCGTTACATGAATGAACAGGTAGGCTACAGGTATTTTACAACATGTGCGTCTCAACGAGAGCACTATATCTGCTGCAATTCATCCCTGGCCTTTTTTTGTGCGTTAATCACTAATAAGCACGAAATAAAGCTCACGGAGACATTGAGTAATCCTGATTATTGTTGCAGAAGACTGATTAAACGCCCATCCCTCCTCTGCATGCACAGGTAGGCCAATATTATAGGACGCTGAAAGAATGAGGAAAATGCACATAAAAGAACACTGGATTGGGGTGTCATACCGGCTCTGTTCTCCGTCGTAGGCGTTAATCAGACACAACGCAGTATTCAGTACAAAGCAGAATGACTCACTGTTGCCGGGAATAACCATTCAAACTAAACAAGCAAGTCAATACGCGGTAGAAATTTAATCTCAAAGTTTCACTTGAGGCCAAAAATACAAAAAAATGCCACATTAACTACAGAAGAGGCAACACAATTGATGAATACACACAGTAGGTGAGAAACTCTTACACAGTCACCAATACATAGAATAGCCTACTGTAGACCATTTTCTCTAAATTTGCTCTGTATTTTATAGAACACAACACCAATAGTCAATTTCATGTTCATATCAGTTTTTGTGAGCAGTGAAATGTATTTTATATACTAGAAGTTTTGACGAACTTCCGGCTTTACAATGAGGGGAAACGTAACTGTACAAAATGTTTCGGAGTTTGAAGTGTATTTTCACCACGAGGCCCCTAAAATCCCCGACACTCACCATTAAAAAACCGGAAGCTCAAGAACTTAATCTAAAATATACCCTCCATGCACAAAGCTGTTAGTGCCAATTAAACCCACTTTAAAACTGAATTTCCAAAAAGTGAATGATCACTTCAAACTGCAGAAAAAGGGAATCACTTTTTAAAAATTAAAATAAAATAACGTAGGCTTAAGATTTGGCCACTGATCAGCACATGTATTTTATTAATGTTCGAAGTGTATATTCAAGTCCATAAGAAACACAACCGAAGCTTACAGAGAGAGAAAGACACACTGATCTTGAAGAGCTTGAGGTGTTTTTTAGGCTCTCAACCCAAACCCATAACTATATATCAGGATTAGATGGCTTCAGACCAAGTTTACACAGAATTAAAAGGTTCATATTTCCCCCCTCAACTCATTTTCACGCGAAAAGAATGGTCAGATTCACCACGCAAACCTTCTGTTGGGATCGCGCAAAGCCGCAATTTGCCATTCAGACTGACTTCCCGAATCTCAGTGAATTGAGCCGTAAAATCGAAGTGCTGAAAGCGGAAGCATCCCGGGGCTCACTGTGACTCCCACTGAAACTGGGGAAACCCGGTCACTGAGAACAACTGAACAACTAAAAATGTAAATAACTCAAATGTCTTAAAATATATCTTTTGAACTTTTGAATGAAAAAGGAAAAAAGTTTAAAAAATCATTAGTAGTAAGCCTCTATTGGCTGTGCGCCATCTACTGTCGAGTTAATAAAATGCAACACTAACTACCCGCTAAGCAAAGCTTTGGAACAGGAAATGAAATTAAACAAAAATTAACCTAGTAACTTAAAACTAAACATTTTGGGACAGTATAGTTAGAGTAAAAAAATAAAACAAACACCTTTCTACTTAATATACTGACTAAATGAACCCAAAATGAGCATATTTGAAGGGACTACAAATCCCAACACCCACTCCGTCGATAATTTTTTGCCCTTGAGGCCCAAGTGTTTCTAATGGCATTCTGAATTTATCAGTGAAAACCACTATTTACAAAATGGAGCTCTTCAGAGAGTGATGATGCAAAAAATACAGGGATCAGGAAAAGGCTGGAAGGGGAACAGCCAAATAACCGCAGTGGCCTGAAGCCAGTTGACCTGTGACCCCTGGGTGGCGTCGCTCATTTTGTTGACCTGACTGACTTGCGGGTTGGCTGTGTGGGTGCGGATGTTTTGGGCGCTGCTCGTTTGGGCGCCCTGCTTGTCATTTTCTTTGCCACAGGTGATTTGGTCTTGCTTGTGGGCGTGGCCTTCTTGGCAACAGGTGATTTGGTCTTGCTTGTGGGCGTGGCCTTCTTGGCAACAGGTGTTTTGGTCTTGCTTGTGGGCGTGGCCTTCTTGGCTGCTCTAGATTTCTGGGATGGGGCCCTGGAGTCAGCTTTAGGGGGTTTTGCAGGGGGGGCCACTTTCTTGGCTGAAGGTTTGGCTTTCTTGGGAGGGGGGGCTGATCTCCTGACAGTGGCAGCTGGCCTTTTGGCTGGGGGGGGTCTTCCGCCTCTCAGTCTCTGATGTGCCGAAAGTCTAAAAATAAAATAAGTCAAGCTGCTGCAAAACATCTTCAAAACCTCTATACAGAAAATATGAAAATTTGAAATATCACAGAAAAAGCCTTTTTAGGGGTTATCATTTTCCATTCTTATTAGGGATAAAATAAAATAAAACACTGGGTGTCCTTATTGCATAACCATCCTGGGTGTGATTAATGTATTTCCATGTTGGGTGTGATTAGTGTATTGCCGTGCTGGGTGTGATTAGTGTATTTCCATGTTGGATGTGATTAGTGTATTGCCCTGCTGGGTGTGATTAGTGTATTGCCCTGTTGGGTGTGATTAGTGTATTGCCATGCTGTGTGTGATTGCATAGCTACGCTGGGTATATTATTGTGTAGCATGGCTAGGGTTAGATGTGATTGCGTAGCTATGCTGGGTGTATTATTGTGTAGCACGGTTAGGGTTAGGGTTAGCTACACTGGGTGTATTATTGTGTAGCAAGGTTAGGGTTGGGTGTATTTGCATAGCTACGCTGGGTGTATTATTGCGTAGCACAGTTAGGGTTAGGGTTAGCTACACTGGGTGTATTATTGTGCAGTAAGGTTAGGGTTGGGTGGGATTGCGTAGCTACACTGGGTATATTATTGTGTAGCATGGTTAGGGTTGGGTGTGATTGCGTAGCTATGCTGGGTATATTATTGTGTAGCATGGTTAGGGTTGGGTGTGATTGCTTAGCTACGCTGGGTGTATTATTGTGTTGCAGGGTTAGGGTTGGGTGTGATTGCGTAGCTACGCTGGGTGTATTATTGTGTTGCAGGGTTAGGGTTGGGTGTGATTGTGTAGCTACGCTGGGTATATTATTGTGTAGCACGGTTAGGGTTAGCTACGCTGGGTGTATTATTGTGTAACACGGTTAGGGTTAGGGTTAGCTACGCTGGGTATATTATTGTGTAGCACAGTTAGGGTTAGCTACGCTGGGTGTATTATTGTGTTGCAGGGTTAGGGTTGGGTGGGTGTGATTGCGTAGCTACGCTGGGTATATTGTTGTGTAGCACGGTTAGGGTTAGCCACGCTGGGTGTATTATTGTGTAGTATGGTTAGGGTTGGGTGTGATTGCATAGCTACGCTGGGTGTATTATTGTGTAGCATGGTTAGGGTTGGGTGTGATTGCGTAGCTACGCTGGGTGTATTACTGTGTAGCATGGTTAGGGTTGGGTGTGATTGCTTAGCTACGCTGGGTGTATTATTGTGTTGCAGGGTTAGGGTTGGGTGTGATTGCGTAGCTACGCTGGGTGTATTATTGTGTTGCAGGGTTAGGGTTGGGTGTGATTGTGTAGCTACGCTGGGTATATTATTGTGTAGCACGGTTAGGGTTAGGGTTAGCTACGCTGGGTGTATTATTGTGTAACCCGGTTAGGGTTAGGGTTAGCTACGCTGGGTATATTATTGTGTAGCACAGTTAGGGTTAGCTACGCTGGGTGTATTATTGTGTTGCAGGGTTAGGGTTGGGTGGGTGTGATTGCGTAGCTACGCTGGGTATATTGTTGTGTAGCACGGTTAGGGTTAGCCACGCTGGGTGTATTATTGTGTAGTATGGTTAGGGTTGGGTGTGATTGCATAGCTACGCTGGGTGTATTATTGTGTAGCATGGTTAGGGTTGGGTGTGATTGCGTAGCTACGCTGGGTGTATTACTGTGTAGCATGGTTAGGGTTGGGTGTGATTGCGTAGCTACGCTGGGTGTATTACTGTGTAGCATGGTTAGGGTTGGGTGTGATTGCGTAGCTACGCTGGGTGTATTACTGTGTAGCATGGTTAGGGTTGGGTGTGATTGCGTAGCTACGCTGGGTGTATTACTGTGTAGCATGGTTAGGGTTGGGTGTGATTGCGTAGCTACGCTGGGTGTATTACTGTGTAGCATGGTTAGGGTTGGGTGTGATTGCGTAGCTACGCTGGGTGTATTATTGTGTAGCATGGTTAGGGTTGGGTGTGATTGCGTAGCTACGCTGGGTGTATTATTGTGTAGCATGGTTAGGGTTGGGTGTGATTGCGTAGCTACGCTGGGTGTATTATTGTGTAGCATGGTTAGGGTTGGGTGTGATTGCGTAGCTACGCTGGGTGTATTACTGTGTAGCATGGTTAGGGTTGGGTGTGATTGCGTAGCTACGCTGGGTGTATTATTGTGTAGCATGGTTAGGGTTGGGTGTGATTGCGTAGCTACGCTGGGTGTATTACTGTGTAGCATGGTTAGGGTTGGGTGTGATTGCGTAGCTACGCTGGGTGTATTATTGTGTAGCATGGTTAGGGTTGGGTGTGATTGCGTAGCTACGCTGGGTGTATTATTGTGTAGCATGGTTAGGGTTGGGTGTGATTGCGTAGCTACGCTGGGTGTATTATTGTGTAGCATGGTTAGGGTTGGGTGTGATTGCGTAGCTACGCTGGGTGTATTATTGTGTAGCATGGTTAGGGTTGGGTGTGATTGCGTAGCTACGCTGGGTGTATTACTGTGTAGCATGGTTAGGGTTGGGTGTGATTGCGTAGCTACGCTGGGTGTATTATTGTGTAGCACGGTTAGGGTTGGGTGTGATTGCGTAGCTACGCTGGGTGTATTATTGTGTAGCACGGTTAGGGTTAGGGTTAGCTACGCTGGGTGTATTATTGTGTAGCATGGTTAGGGTTGGGTGTGATTGCGTAGCTACGCTGGGTGTATTATTGTGTAGCATGGTTAGGGTTGGGTGTGATTGCGTAGCTACGCTGGGTGTATTATTGTGTAGCATGGTTAGGGTTGGGTGTGATTGCGTAGCTACGCTGGGTGTATTATTGTGTAGCATGGTTAGGGTTGGGTGTGATTGCGTAGCTACGCTGGGTGTATTATTGTGTAGCATGGTTAGGGTTGGGTGTGATTGCGTAGCTACGCTGGGTGTATTATTGTGTAGCATGGTTAGGGTTGGGTGTGATTGCGTAGCTACGCTGGGTGTATTATTGTGTAGCACGGTTAGGGTTGGGTGTGATTGCGTAGCTACGCTGGGTGTATTATTGTGTAGCATGGTTAGGGTTGGGTGTGATTGCGTAGCTACGCTGGGTGTATTATTGTGTAGCACGGTTAGGGTTGGGTGTGATTGCGTAGCTACGCTGGGTGTATTATTGTGTAGCACGGTTAGGGTTGGGTGTGATTGCGTAGCTACGCTGGGTGTATTATTGTGTAGCATGGTTAGGGTTGGGTGTGATTGTGTAGCTACGCTGGGTGTATTATTGTGTTGCAGGGTTAGGGTTGGGTGTGATTGCGTAGCTACGCTGGGTGTATTATTGTGTAGCATGGTTAGGGTTGGGTGTGATTGCGTAGCTACGCTGGGTATATTATTGTGTAGCATGGTTAGGGTTGGGTGTGATTGCGTAGCTACGCTGGGTGTATTATTGTGTTGCAGGGTTAGGGTTGGGTGTGATTGCGTAGCTACGCTGGGTGTATTATTGTGTAGCATGGTTAGGGTTGGGTGTGATTGCGTAGCTACGCTGGGTGTATTATTGTGTTGCAGGGTTAGGGTTGGGTGTGATTGCGTAGCTACGCTGGGTGTATTATTGTGTTGCAGGGTTAGGGTTGGGTGTGATTGCGTAGCTACGCTGGGTGTATTATTGTGTAGCATGGTTAGGGTTGGGTGTGATTGCGTAGCTACGCTGGGTATATTATTGTGTAGCATGGTTAGGGTTGGGTGTGATTGCGTAGCTACGCTGGGTGTATTATTGTGTTGCAGGGTTAGGGTTGGGTGTGATTGCGTAGCTACGCTGGGTGTATTATTGTGTAGCATGGTTAGGGTTGGGTGTGATTGCGTAGCTACGCTGGGTGTATTATTGTGTAGCATGGTTAGGGTTGGGTGTGATTGCGTAGCTACGCTGGGTGTATTATTGTGTAGCATGGTTAGGGTTGGGTGTGATTGCGTAGCTACGCTGGGTGTATTATTGTGTAGTATGGTTAGGGTTGGGTGTGATTGCGTAGCTACGCTGGGTGTATTATTGTGTAGCACGGTTAGTTCATGTTTGACACCTCTGTTCTCAGTTAGGTGTGCCACGGAATCCTGAATGACCGATAATGACGACAGGAAAAAAAGCACTTGTAGTTCCTTTTTGATGGTTCAGGGAACCTTCAAAAAGGAACTACAAGGGATGAGCACCCAGCCGTGCACATGCACCCCCAGGGTCTTACCTCCTTTTGGGCGGTGCCTCATAGTCCGATTCATCGTCGTCTTCCTCTTCCTCAGAATCCACCTCTTCAGATTCTTGAGTCTGTTTCTCTGGGAACAGGATGGCTGGGCTGGGGGGGAGGGTCATAACAGAACTCAGAAAGCTGACAGAGCCGGTCTAATATGGAAATATACCTGTCATCTGACCATTTTAACACACCTGATAGGTCAGTGTAAGAAAGTGTTGAACGTGGTGTTGAAAACTCGTTTACACGTTGTTAGAAAGTCTTGTTAAACTCAACGAGCACCATTAGCACCAAATGAAAAGGGAAACCTGCTCATTAGAATGAGGAACAGTGAGGAGGAGACAGAGGCAGGGCAGTCAGCACAAGCAGAGGGAGGCAGGGGGCAGAGGCGGGGTAGTCAGCACAGGCAGGGGGAGGCATGGGGCAGAGGCGGGGCAGTCAGCGCAGGGAGAGGGAGGCATGGGGCAGAGGCAGGGCAGTCAGCATAGGCAGGGGGAGGCATGGGGCAGAGGCGGGGCAGTCAGCACAGGCAGGGGGAGGCATGGGGCAGAGGCGGGGTAGTCAGCACAGGCAGGGGGAGGCATGGGGCAGAGGCGGGGCAGTAAGCACAGGCAGAGGGAGGCATGAGGCAGAGGCGGGGCAGTCAGCACAGGCAGAGGGAGGCATGGGGTTGTACCTGGGGTAGTAGGGGTAACACAGCTGGTAAGTCCCATTCAGACCAGTGCCAGTGACCTGCTCCATCCAGCCCATCATTTTGCATCGATTCAGGGTTCTCTTCAGGTTATTCACTGGAATGGAAGACAAAGATTAGACCATTCTACCTACAAATTCAGTTACCACCCCGCTCTGCCCACCAGTTCCGTTACCACACTGCAGGGTCATGAAAGCCAAAGTACCACAGCACAGCCTTTATAAGACCATCAAACATGACCTGCTCACTAGACCCCATGTGCCTGCACTTCCAGATCATCTGTTGCCTCTTCTGCCCCCTAGTGCTGGGATGAGCTTCCCACTGCAGTCAGGGCAGCAGAAACCCTCCCCATCTTGCAACAGTCTGAATACTGACCATGACCACCTCCAGATAACTCTTTTCCCCTTCTTTCACTGAATTTACTTTTCAATACTATTTTAGGTATAGCTGTGGAAGATAAGAAAGTATGGCTAGGAATTTAACTTATGTTACAATGAAATGTGTTGTTTGTGAGGGTAATATTTACATTACACTACATTACAGGCATTTGGCAGACGCTCTTATCCAGAGCGACGTACAACAAAGTGTATAACCATAACCAGGAACAAGTATGACGAAAACCCTAGAGAGAAGTACCGGTCCAGTGCAGGGAACAACCGCATAGTTCAGCTTGGACCCTGAAGGTCAAACTGTTTAACACTAACACAACGAGAACGGCAACAACGCAGTCTATGGGAAAAATACAAGCAGTAGTTAAGACAGTTCATGCACCTAAGTCACCAACGAAACAGCTGCCTAGTTACAACCCTAAGCTTACAGTCATTTACAGGGGGGTAGGGAGGGATGGGGAGAGGTGCAGCCTGAAGAGGTGAGTCTTCAGTCGTCGCTTGAAATGGGTCAGAGTCTCAGCTGTTCTGACCTGCCAGAACAGACAGGAGACGTGTTCTGGAAGTGCAGGTGCGAAGAGGGGGAGGTGCCAGGCGTCCTGAGGTAGCAGAACGGAGGGATCTGGCTGGCATGTAGGGTTTGCATATCTTGTGGAGGTATGCTGAGGCTGATCCCTTGACCTCCTGGTATGCTAGGACCAATGTTTTAAATTATTACACTGTTGATTATAAATGGGCCTCTGTGCCTTCTTGGTGATGCTGCGTTTTTATCAGATGTTCTCCACTTGGTCACATGGTTCAGTGTGACTGACTGGATGCAGTATAATGGGTGCAGTGCTGGAGCCCCACCCGCTTGGTCACATGGCTCAGTGTGAGTGACTGGATGCAGTATAATGGGTGCAGTGCTGGAGCCCCACCCGCTTGGTCACATGGCTCAGTGTGAGTGACTGGATGCAGTATAATGGGTGCAGTGCTGGAGCCCCACCCGCTTGGTCACATGGTTCAGTGTGACTGACTGGATGCAGTATAATGGGTGCAGTGCTGGAGCCCCACCCGCTTGGTCACATGGCTCAGTGTGAGTGACTGGATGCAGTATAATGGGTGCAGTGCTGGAGCCCCACCCGCTTGGTCACATGGCTCAGTGTGAGTGACAGGATGCAGTATAATGGGTGCAGTGCTGGAGCCCCACCCGCTTGGTCACATGGCTCAGTGTGAGTGACAGGATGCAGTATAATGGGTGCAGTGCTGGAGCCCCACCCGCTTGGTCACATGGCTCAGTGTGACTGACTGGATGCAGTATAATGGGAGCAGTGCTGGAGCCCCACCCAGCATGTAGGCTTTGCTGTCCTTGTGCGTTTCCACCAGGAACTTGCGCAGCAGGGTGGTGCTGCAGGACTTGGGCTCGTTCATGGCGGTAATGGCAGTGAGAATCGCGCCCTCCAGAGCGCCGCCCTTCAGGAGCTCCTTGTCCCCAAACCGCTTCACCTGAGGAAAACAGACCAATCAGCAACGGTTCCTCCCCCTCCAGGCTGACAACAGAGGCTAATAAAGAGTTAACTGTCCCCCCCCCCCAGGCTGACAACAGAGGCTAATAAAGAGTTAACTGCCCCCCCCCCCCCCAGGCTGATAAGAGGCTAATAAAGAGTTAACTGCCCCCCCCCCCCCCAGGCTGATAAGAGGCTAATAAAGAGTTAACTGCCCCCCCCCCCCAGGCTGATAAGAGGCTAATAAAGAGTTAACTGCCCCCCCCCCCAGGCTGATAAGAGGCTAATAAAGAGTTAACTGCCCCCCCCCCCAGGCTGATAAGAGGCTAATAAAGAATTCTGCTCTGTACCCAGGTGAATTCAGGTCTATTCTCCACAATACAGAAATTCATTTGACATTTTACACAAACAAAATGAAACGAAGTCAAAGACAACACGTTGCAGAATCAAGGGGTAAAGATCACTCAACCACATAAAGCATCATCCAACACAGACTGTCAAGAACGTAAATGTACTTAAGTACGCAGAGCCGTTAAACATGAACAAAAGATCATAGAGCCAGATTAAATGGTATGTAACTGGCAGTGCTGGGCAAGCTACTTGGAAAGTGTAGTGAGCTAAACTACCAGTTACTCTACATTAAATGAAGCTTCACGACACTGAAGCTACCCCCCAGAGAAATGTAGCAAGCTAAGCTACAGCAACATGACAAAAGTAGTTTACTACACCAAAGCTATTATTAATATTTTTTTTTTTAATATTGAACCAACTTCATTCCAAGGAGGCCATTTTAGTTGGGTGGAACCTCTACAAAAGAAATAAAATTCTACAATTTTGTATATTGTATTATTCAAGTATCAATGAACACTTAATTCTAACATGGACAATCATGCACCTTACTACCACAGCAATATCCACCTGACTTGCACTAATGTACAGTGTAGTACACTGTAGCATATTAACATAATTGAACAGTGTATACTCAGCAAATAGTATATCATAGTTATCGTTATGGTTCTCTAGTCTCTATTCTAGTTTTAGCTATTCTATTTATTTTTTATATTTGAATTAGTCTATATAGTTATTGTATATAATTCAGCCTTTAATTGTATTTGTTTCTTTTACCTACCTCATTGTTTTTGTATTTTGATTTATGTCAAGTGGCTGCTGTAACACTTTAATTTCCCTTTGGGATTAATAAAGTACTCTATCTATCTATATGATTGGCAGTTTAAAAACTGGTATTTTTATTAGGCCCACTCTGTACTAGTAGCTACATAAATTTCAAGCAAATCAAATCATGATTAACCACCATACTTTGGTTTTGTAGAGACTTGCATTTTTGTTGTACCCTCTGCTTGTCAATGTTAAAAACTAAAAAGTCATATTTCAGAGTAATCTAAACTTTTCAACTTTTCCTCTGTTCCCTCATTTTTCCCCACCTATTCCCTCCTATATGTATGTATAATTGTTTAAATTTGCCTTTTGCACCCCCCCCCCCCCCCCACGCTTAATTTTATTTATTTTCCGCCAACAGAACAGACAGTGAAAAAATTGTAGCTAGCTAGTGGTTAGCTGTTGACAAGTTGCTAGCTGGTGTTTGCAGACTGCACTGAATTATGATGATTAGCTTGGTTGGCGATGGCTGTGTTAGCTTATTCGGGAATCACCTGAATGTGTGTTCTTAAATTAGTAAGCACCTGAACACATAATTTTTCTCCGTTATTTCACTTAAACTCGGGATCAATTCCTCTCCGTCCTCTGCCATCTTTACATTACAGGCATTTTGCAGACACTCTTATACAGAGCGACGTACAACAAAGTGTACAACCAGGAACAAGTGCGCTGAAAACCCTAGAGGGAAGTACAGTTCCAAGTGCAGGAAGCGACTGTGTAGTTTAGCTTGGACCCTGTAGGTTCATCTGATGAACACAAACAAAAGCAGCAGCAAAACTGCCTAAAAGTCTACGCAACATACCTATCTTTTCATCAAGTAAAATCAAGCTCGCGTGTGTCTGTATTCCCCTGCAGCAGACAAGTCGCAGGCATCAGCCCAAGGATTGGTACGTTATGTCACCGTCATACAGAAGTGCTTCTGTCGGCTACACCAAAGATATTTTATATATTAAGCTTTGAGTCTCTCTGGCTACACATACAGGTCCGTGTATGGCGGTGACGTCACTCACTGATCCTTAGCAGTTTTATTTCAGACTGCAACAGAAAGCTCTGCTGCGCCTGAGCTTCAGAAATGCTTGGGAAAATGTAGCTTGTGTGGACGCTACACCACTACTTGGTCAATAAAAGAGCTTCGCTACTGAAAAGCTATTTGATTCAGAAAACAGTGACGCTGCCACCACGCTACTGAGACATGTAGTTAAACTAGTAACGCCGCTACTTGTAGCGACGCTACTGCCCAACACTGGTAACTGGCCATGAACATGGGGGGGAAATGTGTACTGTTCCTGCTCCCATTACATGCCAGGAGGACGGGGGTGGTCATGCTGCATCACTAACATACACAAGGAGACAGCCAATCAGAAGGCTTGATCATAAAGAATAAAATTTAAATAAACCAAAGGCAGGGACAGAATGCAGTGCATCAGCACAGAGTGGAGTACCTGAGCTCCGGGGCTGCAGTGATTCTAGTTGAGGCAGGAGGGGGGGTGACACAAACTCACCTGAAAGGTTCCAGAAGCTCCTTTCCCAGTGATCTGCTCCAGATGACCTTTGTCCACGGCCTTCTGCAGGGCCATCTTCAGCACTTCTGGCCTGTGGAGAACCGTGGGACACATAGTCTGTGTTTACCCTCACTCAGTACCAGCAATCTGTCAACAGAGTCCACAACTCTGCCTGTCTTCTCCTGTCCCTGAGGGAACCGCGTGTTCGACTGTGCCTTAGAGAACCGCTTGTTCTCCTGTCCCTGAGAGAACTGTGTGTTCTCCTGTTCCTTAGAGAACCGCGTGTTCTCCTGTCCCTTAGAGAACCGCGTGTTCTCCTGTCCCTGAGAGAACCGCGTGTTCTCCTGTCCCTGAGAGAA
>CM077296.1:56074467-56081967 GCA_039654925.1 Anguilla pacifica
TGAGTGTGCACGTGTGTGTATGTGTGTGTGTTTGAGTGTGCGTGCATGCGTGTGTGTGTCTGTGTGTGTGTATGAGAGAGCAGTGTGTGTGCGTGTGTCAGTGAGTGTGCACGTGTGTGTGCATGTGTGTGTGAGTGTGCATGCATGCGTGTGCGTAAATGCGTGTGTGCGTGCGTGAGTGTGTGTGTGTGAGAGAGCAGTGTGTGTGTGTGTGTGTGTGTGTGCGTGCGTGTGAGAGAGCAGTGTGTGTGTGTGTGTGCGTGCGTGCGTGTGTCTGTGTGTGTGTATGTGTGTGTGTGTGTGTCAGTGTGAGTGTGCACGTGTGTGTGCATGTGTCTGTGAGAGAGCAGTGTGTGTGTGTGTGTGTGTGTGTTTGAGTGTGCGTGCATGCGTGTGTGTGTGTGTGTGTCAGTGTGAGTGTGCACATGTGTGCATGTGTGTGTGTTTGAGTGTGCGTGCATGCGTGTGTGTGTGTGTGTGTGTCAGTGTGAGTGTGCACGTGTGTGTGTTTGAGTGTGCGTGCATGCGTGTGTGTGTGGGACAGTGTCAGGCGCAGAGCAGACCCTAATGGCTTCCAGCAGAATGTGGTCCAGCTTGGCGTGGCCGTACAGGCCGAGCCCCCCCTGGGTTTTCACACGCTTGCTCGCAGACACAGTGGCCCATATAGGGATGGTCCTCTTCACTTTCCTCTCCTTCTTCTCTTCACCATCATCCTTCTCTCTGCAGTAGAGAGGAAGATTACAGCAGAAAGGCCTGAATCACACCCTTCTCTCTCTCATACACACACACGCACACACACAGGCAGGCACACACACACACGCTGCTCTCACACACACACACACACACACACACTCACTCACACTGACACGCACATGCGAACACGCACACACACAGGCGCACACATACACACACGCTCACACTGACACACACACACACAGCTCACAAAAAAGTAGTGTAAAGTTGCCAAACTCTTTTTTCTCTTCCTCTCCTCCGACCTCTTGCGTCTTCTCCTCATCTACTTTTGCATCAGTCTCTCCACCTTCTGTTTTTTCATCACCTTCCACTGTCTCCCCCTCCCCATTCACCTCTCCTTCTACCTCCTCAGCAGGAGGTGCTGATTCTGCAACCTCCTCTAGAGAGAGAGAGAGAGAGAGAGAGAGAGAGAGAGAGAGAGAGTCTTCAGGCTCCCTGTGCTCTGACGTCGGAGCTGGGGTTTATCCCCACGTTCACACAGCGAACAGCTCAGGTGACCAGTTGCCGGAAGTCCATTCATTCTCTATGCAGCTGAGCGACAGCCAGCAACCCAAGCAGCTGGGCAACAGAGCAATCAAACTTGTCTGAAAAATCTTGCCCACGGTTTATCTTTTAGCGGGCCCTCAGCCTAGTATACCTGAGCAAACCCATTAACCAAGCTGCATACTGTGTGAACGCAGGGCAAGTAAATAAATCGTACTCATCAGGGGAAGATGTGTTAAGATGGTAAGATGTGTAAAACCCTAGAATGACCAGAGACGTGTAACACTGGACAGGATTCATGGACAGCAAGTATACAGTAACCCTAACCCAACCGCACACAAATCAAAAC
This sequence comes from Anguilla pacifica, assembly GCA_039654925.1. Lineage (NCBI taxonomy): Eukaryota > Metazoa > Chordata > Actinopteri > Anguilliformes > Anguillidae > Anguilla > Anguilla pacifica. Next base: position 56,076,053 of record CM077296.1, read on the forward strand.
CAGCACCCTGACTCACCGGAAAAATGTGTGTAGTGCCTGAAGGACATCAGTGTGGCCATAAAATGAACACAAGCAGTAACACCCACCGTTTGCAGCCTCCTCTGCTCCAGGGCCATCACTGGGGGCCACGTCCTTAGGCGCGGGGTCAGCTTTACGTCTGATAGGCATTGCTGAAATGCGAAAAGCCAAAGAGGAGGTCTGTCCCAAAGAGGTCTGTCTCAGAGGAGGTCTGTCCCAAAGAGGTCTGTCCCAAAGAAGGTCTGTCTCAGAGGAGGTCTGTCCTAAAGAAGGTCTCTCTCAGAGGAGGTCTGTCCCAAAGAGGTCTGTCTCAGAGAAAATCTGTCTCAGAGGAGGTCTGCCTATGCAGTTCACTTAAAGCTGATCCAAAGCTAAACCCACTGCATGCAAGTACTCCAGGCTGAGCATAGAGGCAAAACATCATGAAATGTTAGAGGTGCTTAAGCAAAGTATGAGAAAAGGGGACAATAAGGATTGTCTTGTACGTTGTTCATGTTTGTCACTAGAAATGTCCTAAGTGAAAAAATAAATAAATGAAGTGTTCACCAAACGTGTTGGCCTTTTGATTCTGATGATTTTCCGCCAGTGCAAGGGCATGGGTAGGATGCTTGACGGGATGGGTTTTTAAAAGTAAAGTACCATGGTGATTTTCACACTTTCTCGGTTTTATGTGCTACTTGCACAAGAGGCATTGAAGAAACACAGTGAGTAAAGTATTAAATATGCCCGTTCTGTATTTTTGGAGAAATATGCGTTTTAAATGTATCGTCCTATTTTCAACGGGTTGAGAAACTTGTCAACTTGGTGCGTCACGAATACAGTAACCACTCCCATTTCCACGCACCATAAACCCACGGATAACTCGAGACCCATAGTTTGCGCCGCTGGCTTACAGTCAAGACAATGCAAATATTTGACTAACGTTAGGTTCACTTAAATTAGAGTGCCTTTTAAGGACTATTAGATTATTTCTGGTTATATTCATTTAGCTAGCTAGCTAACGTTAGCTAGCTAGGTAGTTTGCTTTTATGAGGACGTTATAGTTGTGCCTTTATCTTAACTTGGCTAGCTAGATAGCAAATATTATAATTGGCTATAAGTCAATGTCCTTACCGTAGCTATCTATCGATACTTGATATACTACTAAGCTAGCTAGCTTGTGAAAATTCAGTCTCCCAAAAAGAGCGCGTATCATGGGGGTAGCTATGGTAACGGGGCACGGTCTGTCAATCATAGCTAACTGACAGTTCTCATTACCACGCCCAGACGGTTCGGGTGAACTTTTATAGTGGGAAATTTAGGCTTAGAAAAATACGTTTTAAAGTACATTGAAATGACTGAAAAATAAAAAAAATTATGCACATTTGTTTTGTTGTTGCCTAAAGACAACTGGGAAGTGTCACGTTCAACCACCATGTTACTCCTTTAAGTTTACTGGTTTTGTTTTTCCTTCGACTTAATAATTGTGTAAATCTCAGCCATCCAATTTTAATTCAGTTATTTACTTTTATTAGGGCAAATAAGCGTTGTTGCATTGTTGAGTTTATTTGAAGCCTATGCTCTCCTTGTTGTGTACTTAGCCTTGCTGTAATATTGCTTACTGTAAAAGTAGTATTAGAAACACGGTGTCATGGGATTAGCTCCGTGGAGTGCTGGAGAGGGGCATATCGCGTGTGGAAAATGGATTCCGAAAAGCTCACCTTGTCGGTCTACCCACTTTTTCACAGGCCTGCACAAAATAATTTTCTGCCAACTCCACTGCAGTTTGTACGACGTGTACATAAAACATAAATCGCTTTTAGGGTTTTTATTGTTAGCCTGAGTGGCAAACGTTTTTTCGATCAGATTCCATTAGCTCATTTCATTCCGCTTCTGTTACACGTTTAACAATAAAATTCCGAACTACATACATTTAAGAAGCTCAATGCCATAGATCTTAATACATGCTTAAACTTACATTATGGCTTAGAGTGGATTCACTTGCAGCAAACTGGAGTAAAATACCGCCGTACTAATACCGACTGGAGGTCAATACACGTTCCTTTATGCTATAGTTGGGCGACTTCCAACATATTTGCCGGGCACGGAAAAAATTGGCAAAGTACTGAAAAAATTGGAAGATAACGGACATTTTTCCCTATATAAGGGTACTGGGTGTGAAAAATATTTCACCTATATATACGGTTGCAAATATGTTTACATTTAGCTGTTTTTGCGCGAACCTAGTCGATAATAGGTGCTCAAAAGATAGATTAGGTTTTGTACACCGGCTTTTGACCATTTCCACCAACGTGCGGCCTCGAGATAGTTAAACGATAGTTAGCCCCTAGTCTATATTAGCGTACGCTGACATTCATTTTTGACCCTTTCGTTGCACACGGACCTTTTATAAATTTAGTTGTTTCTAGACGCTCTCCTGTTGCACACTAGTCTACATAAATGTCAGTGTAAAAGTTCGCTAGTTCATTAAAGGAATCATGACTTACTGGTCAGGATTAAAATACGGTACTCCTGTAAAATGTGGTTTACAACCCATTACATCGGCAGCAAAGTAATGCTAGCTAGCTAAATGAATCAACCAAGTTGAGCCACGCGAATGCACCTTCTGCCCCTCCTTCTCGGTGGGCTTGGGCCCACAAGTAGCTACAGGCAACAAGCTACGTGCTAAACATCAAGCCAGCTAGTCTAGTTACCACTTTATTCCCAGCGCAGAAAATGAAAATCATTGAAAAGTGTTCATCTTTGCAAGTGCATGTTAACTATATATCCAGCGAACGTTAGACTAGAATGCATCGGGGTAGCCATTCGATTTTATTAAATGACGTTAATGCACTGATTGTCGACACATTTACAGAAAATTGGGAAGCATCGACTTAGTGTGAATACATCTCTTCCAAGAGCATGGCCATTTTCTCCATTCAGTGTCACCCTACACAGCAATGGCGCTGCAAGGATCTTGCATTTAGAAGCCTAAATACACAGAAGTTGCGATGCAAGCGAAGAGAAAATTTGGGAGATCAAGATATCACCCTACTTTTGTTAGCCAGACTTGCACAATGAAAGCTACCGCTTCCTACCCCGAAAAGCATCGCAAATTCCTCAACTTACCCTTGCAGCGTCCAATAAATCCTTTTTAAATCTTAACAGTCTAACGTAAACGTACTCTCTTGCATTAAGAATATCATTTGTCTTTGGGCCCCGCCCACATAACGTCACGCACAACGTCGTCTCCTCACCGCGAGTAGTTCTGCCAAGCACCCTGCATTTGGGCCTTTGAGCGGACGGTGTCCTAATTTGAATTTGTTGGGCCGTGCTGACAACGTCCAGAGATTCCAAGCCAGACTGTAATAGCTGGCCCTAAAGGCACGTACCGAGTGCTTCGGTAAGAATACGTGTACCGGTAAACCCCCTAGTACTTATGGTTATAAGTTTAGAGAAATGTGACGTGAATGTCGCCATATTGCCAGTGTGTGGTTTTAGTTGTTGCACACCCTTCTGCACCTTGTGTATTCTGTAAAACTAAACGAATTTGCTTTTACTTTCTGTGATCTGGTCACTGCCGTTTCAATATAATCTGTGATTGTGAATCTATAAATGTTATTGTAAATTGTAAAACGTGCAGAATCTGCATATTCTGTATTATTTAGCGCATAACGTAACCATGCCACAGGTGCATAACAATCCTCTTCAAATGATTAACTGAAAGTTTTGCTCAGGGTATAATTACTTCACATTTCCTCTAGGTTGCAGTATTCTGCTGTGGACAGTAATGAAATCAAACCTCATTGTTCTGGCTCTCAAGAGACAGACAAAACAGTATAAAAAACTGTACATATCACAACTGCTTAAACCTACATCAGACATGTAAAAATAAATAAACAGGAAGTGTCATCCCTTTGTTTAAAAAATAGCCTCTACACAGTAGCTGGATTGTGCACAAAATGCAGTGGCAGGGTTAAATCATATATTATTTATTTTTTTAAGATTAAGCATCTTAATCACCAAATTGATTCATCCTGGTATGAAAGATAACAGCTATGAGGAAATACTTCAGATGCTTAATCTCTTCATGCTTAGTAAAAGGAGACTCAGGGGTGATTTGATTGAGGCTTTTAAATTCATAAAGGGGATCAACAAAGTGAACTACAAGAGATTCTTCAAATTGAGTTCTGTTAGTAGAACAAGGGGACATAAATGGAAATTAGCAAAAGGTTAATTCTGTACACACATTAGGAAGAATCTTTTCACACAGAGAGTGGTCAATGTGGGGAATAGCCTGCCAGGTCACTTAGTAGAGGCAGAAACTCTGAGGATTTTCAAGACCAACCTTGATGCAGTGTTAGATGCTATCTAGTCTACAGGTAATCGGAGCACTAGGTACAATTTAGTGAGGAAAATGGCATGCGTTGTTGGGCTGAATGGCCTGTTCTCGTCATTATGTTATGTGACAAACATGAATACAAACAAACTGGGCAACTCAAATTGGGAGAAAACTGAATTTAAAAATTAATGTTCAATAAAAAAGGCCATGAAATGGTTGTTAATAATGACACTGGTTCAGTAGTTCAAATTTTGTTTTGTAACCAAGTTCCTAGTTGTAATCATACTGTGGGGCAAAAGCAGTTGTACAGTAATACAGTAAATCTCTTTATCTAACCTTGACCCTAACACTAACCTAACCCTAATTCCAGGCACAGTACTAAACTAAACTTAACCTGAAAATGTAACATGCAGTGCAATTTAGAAATAGAAGTTGCAATTAATTCCAAAAAATAAGTATTTCGCACAGTGTTGAAAAGTCAAGGGATTTTAGAAAAGCAGGAAGGTCATTTGAACATGCGTTTTAAATGTATCGTCCTACTTTGAGAGTTGTTTAGAGTTTGGGATTGAACTCTACAGGTAAGAGGTATCCTGCAAGTACTGACACCAAAAACCTGTAAATGTGATATGATTAAAACAATCAATTTGGTTTAATGGCTTGAAGTCTTTATACATATTGAGTAAGGCATTTACCCATTGCCAGAGACCGACCCCGTCCATGTAAAGGCATGCCTACAGAACATGCTTCAGGAACCCAATGAAAAAATTCAGCATAAGGCCAGTGGGGTCTACCAATAGCAGAATTCACCTGGGATGGGACTGGGGTATACAGAGCCCTTTTTGATGGGTAAAATTGGAACAAAACAGATCAAATAAAAATAACACAAGTATTTAAAGACATTTTGTCACCTGCCATTTATGGGTAATAATAAATTACCTCACCATGTCTGACCAATGGCAAGACTGCATTTAGTCTCTATAGTAAAGTACATTCCACTGAATTCCCAATTATTGCAGTAAAAGAAACAGTAAATAAAATGACTGACATCTGTTTAATAATTTAAAAATGCAACCATCAAAAGCATCTGTCTAATGCATTTTCTCTGTTAAATCTTAAATGAAAACTTATCTAGGGAAAAATGTACAGACAGTGCCACAGCATGGTTCATGTGCAAGTATTAAATTTTAGGCCTCTTTGGATTCAGCTCTTCAGAAAAAAAACAGTAAAATGTGATGTTCCCACAGGCAGATTTCAGCCTCAGTTGGCTTAGTGCACTCTTATGATAATGGCGCATTACGCTTTGCAGATCAATGAATGTACAGACAGAAGTGGCAGTTAATTAGGAGTACTGAAACATCAGCAGGTACAGTATGTGATGCACAAGCTATTTACAATGAAAGGAAATTCACACCTGCTGTTTTAGCATTCATCTTTTCTTAAATACGTTATTTAAGTGGCTCTGAAACAAACTGTGATTTTTCTCCTGCATTGTGAAAAATACAGCTTTAAGAAATAACTGCAGCCAAGGGATCAACTGCAAGAGGACACCAAAATGAATACAAAGGCAAACAATAAA
>CM077296.1:56086967-56146967 GCA_039654925.1 Anguilla pacifica
GGAACACCATTTCGTTCTTGGTGGGGTTGTAGTAGGCATTCACTGTAGGTGGGGTCATGCTCCACCTGTGGGAGGCGATGTGGGATAAAAATGATACTGATCCTGTTCCCTCACTCCCAAATCCAATCAGTGATACTGATCCTGTTCCCTTAATCCCTTATCCAATCAGTGAAACTGATCCTGTTCCCTTACTCCCTTATCCAATCAGTGAAACTGATCCTGTTCCCTCACTCTCCTATCCAATCAGTGATACTGATTCTTTTCCCTCACTCCCCTATCCAATCAGTGATACTGATCTTGTTCCCTCACTGGGATCTGTAGCGCTTGTGGTCTGAGTGCTGGTCATGGCTGAGCGTTGATGGAGAGATGGAGCAGAAGGGGTTGGACGTGGCGGTCAGCCCATGCCCCGCAGGACACTGGCTGCCACACTCACTGGTCTCTGTTGGGGGCCTTCCTCAGCTGGTCGGCCGTCACTCTGGCTGAGAAGTTGTAGTACTGCATGACGTTTTGGAAATAGAGGTCTGATACCACTGCCAACTGCCAAAGAAGAGTCCCATTAGACCTAAGCCCAATGCTGCAACTGATGAACTGACAAATCAATACACACATTCTGCATTTCACACTGTCCTATGCAGGCTAGTGCGGTGGAGGAAAATGTAGCTGAAATGCTACCCATTTAGTGGGAACCTTTCATTTCATACGTCGGTGCTGTATTTACATCATTGAACACTTTGTCCAACTCCTTGGGTTCCATTATAAACTTTGGATATCCAATCATGTTGTAGATTGCATCCGCCTGGAAATGAAACAATGAAAGATTTAAAACATTTAAAAATGAAAGCAGTACCAATGCACTACCACCAGATGGCAGTGACAAGCCAACACTCCAAGCAAAGCGGGCCAGTTTACTGTGACCACACTCAGGTCCTTCAGTTTGAAGAGATGAGAGCTACATTCCCTGAGGAAACCATTTTATTTATCAGTTTAATCTGCAGGTCACAATACCCCACAGAATACCATTATCACACACTGTAAACTGACAGTAGATAACTTTAACCTATATGTAAATGTGCCAACTCAGTCAGCCAATAAGAGGCTTTGTTTGAGTTAAAGAACTGACCACCCAGTGCTGCTCGGAGATAGTGGTCCTACAATGTTATGTTACATTGTATAGATTCCTATATGAACAGCCATAGCTTCCAACCACCAACAGGAAGCTGAGATTTAACATTCAAATGCCAGCCTGCCATTTTGGTAAAAACTGTGCAGTAAATCCAGTTCCCCAGTAAAAACTGTGCAGTAAACCCATTTACATAGTGAAAGCTGTGCAGTAAATCCAGTTACACAGTGAAAGCCGAAGTAAATCCAGTTACACAGTAAAAACTATGCAGTAAATCCAGTTACACAGTAAAAACTATGCAGTAAGTCCAGTTACACAGTGAAAGCTGAAGTAAATCCAGTTACACAGTAAACAAAACAAAAAAAAACTGTGCAGTAAATCCAGTTACACAGTGAAAGCTGCAGTAAATGCAGTTACACAGTGAAAATGATGCAGTTACACTGTGAAAGCTGCAAAGTAAATGGCATCCATATCCCACCTTTTGTTTGGCTGCCTTCTTGGTTTCAGGGTCCATCCAGTCGACGTGTTGCAGGCTCTCCTCAAAGGCCTGTTTGATCTGGGAGACCATCTCTTCTGCCTGGAGAGCATGCACAGGACAGAGCAGGGTCAGGACAAGGTGAATGGACACTGTGGAGTTCCATGTACAGGGCAGATCAGGGTCAGGACAGGGTGAATGGACACTGCAGAGTTCCATGCACAGATTAAACACCAAAGCTCAAATAAGTGAACCCTGGAGTCCAAAAGCAGGGTGGGAAGGGGCTGCTTCCTCCTTCAGGTGCCATGAATTTGGAACGCATACGCTGCTATAGGGCAGCAGAGATTCTGACAGCCTGCTTCTCTGCAGGGAGATATTTTGGATCCACTAAGTTTCCCCAATACCCTTGGTACACAGGATACTAAGGGTGCAGTCCTCAAATTCAGAGAGAAATAAACTTTCTGATATAAAAAACAGGTGGGGTGTTTAAATGTTAACCATCTTAAAGGAGTACCATGGTGATTTTCACACTTCCTCGGTTTTATGTGCTATTTGCAGAAGAGGCATTGAAGAAACACAAGGAGTAAAGTATTAAATATGTCCGTTCTGTATTTTTTGAGAAATATGCATTTTAAATTTATCGTCCTATTTTCAACCGGTTGAGAAAGTTGTCAACTTGGTGCGTCACGAATACAGTAACCACTCCCCTTTCCACGCCCCGTAAACCCATGGATAACTCGAGACCCATAGTTTGCACCGCTGGCTTACAGGCAAGACAATGCAAATATTTGACTAACGTTAGGTTCACTTAAATTAGAGTGCATTTTAAGGACTATTAGATTATTTCTGGTTATATTCATTTAGGGTAGTTTGCTTTCATAAGGCAATGTTATCGATAACATTAGCTAGCTAGTTTGCTTTTATGAGGACGTTATAGTTGTGCTTTTATCTTAACTTGGCTAGCTAGATAGCAAAAATTATAATTGGATATAAGTCAATGTCCTTACCTTAGCTATCTATCGATATTTGACATACTACTAAGCTAGCTAGCTTATGAAAATTCAGTCTCCCAAAAAGAGTTTGTATCATGGGGGTAGCTATGGTAACGGGGCATGGTCTGCCAATCATAGCTAACTGACAGTTCTCATTACCACGCCCAGATGGTTCGGGAGAACTTTTATAGTGGGAAATTTAGGCTTAGAAAAATACATTTTAAAGTACATTGAAATGGCTGAATAATAAAAAAATTATGCACATTTGTTTTGTTGTTGCCTAAAGACAACTGGGAAGTGTCACGTTCAATCACCATGTTACTCCTTTAAGGCCTCCTAAATCAGAGCAATTAATAAGTGGGCAAGTTTCTTTGCTAGCGGTTTTGGATAAACATTTTTGACTGATGTACTGGAGCGCATGCGTTCTGCTCAAAGCAGGAGACTCACCACGGCCTTGCTGCCCTCAGCGAAGGTGGCTTTGACAAACATGGCCCCCAGAGCGAAGCCCAGGGCGCTATCGGTGTCGCTAACGCACAGCTTCCAGCGAGGCATGCAGCTCTGAAATGACAAAAACAAACGTAAGCATCCACAGACCAATACTGATACACCTGCCCTAGTGCTCAAACATGCAAACAGAGCAACATACACATGTTTAATACTGCCCTGAACATTGTGTATTAACACTGATACTGACAGATTAAGATAGAGGACATCTGAGCCTCCTAACACAAATAACATGAAATGTTCAGTCCCGGAGCTCGGTGTGAATCGCCATTCTGCCAGCCACAGTCAACACAGGAGCAGTCTGGATACCAGACCATGGGGCCCATCCACACACTGGAATAGACACCAGACCATGGGGCCCATCCACACACTGGACCAGACACCAGATCATGGGGCACATCCACACACTGGAACAGACACCAGACCGTGGGGCACATCCACACACTGGAACAGACACCAGACCGTGGGGTACATCCACACACTGGAACAGACACCAGACCGTGGGGTACATCCACACACTGGAACAGACACCAGACCGTGGGGTACATCCACACATTGGAACAGACACCAGACCGTGGGGTCCATCCACACATGGGAACAGCACCTTAACAGATACCAAACTATGGGACCCCTAATATGGGAACAGCTATAACAGGATAAGCCTCCCAGCAACCCTGAACTTACACACTGTTCACACAAGCGCTCTCCTCTGGTATTTAAGACATATGAAACTTGTAACACACTGTGTTGGAGTGATATGCTGTTTGTGTTTCAAAGCAAAGGCTTTTGGGCTTGCTGCTCTGCTGACGCTGCCTATCCGTTGTTTTTTTTGTCTGTGCCATCTTTCTCCCATTTTCTCCCCAATTTAGTCATTATACCAATTCCCCGTATCACGGTCCTGGTCGATGTGCTATCACATGCCTCCTCTGATACATGTGGAGTTGCCAGCCTGCTTCTTTTCACCTGACAGCAAGGAGTTTCACTGGGAGAGCGCAATGCGCATGGAGGTTCACGCTATCTCCCCCAGATCCCCTCCCCACTGAACAGGCGCCCCGACCAACCAGTAGGAGTCGCTAATGCAATGATCAGTACTCATACCCTCACCGGCTTCCCACCCGCGAACACTGCCAATTGTGTTTATAGGAATGTCTGACCAAGCCGGAAGTACCGCTGCCGGGGATTGAACCCGGGTCTCTGCGGTGGTAGAGAACACTCTCCCCCTCCCCACCCCCTCCCCTCCACTTCCCCCTCCCTACCCCCTCCACTCTCCCCCTCCCCACCCCCTCCACTTCCTGTCTTCGGCTGAGATGTTTGGAGTAAAGACAGACGGCAGGGGATTGAGAGAAAGAGCTAGAGGAGAGAGGAAGTGAGAGAGAGATAGAGAGAAAAGGAGGAGGATTGAGAGAAAGAACTAGAGGAGAGAGGAAGTGAGAGAGAGAGAGAGAGAAAAGGAGGAGGATTGAGAGAAAGAACTAGAGGAGAGAGGAAGTGAGAGAGAGATAGAGAGAAAAGGAGGAGGATTGAGAGAAAGAGCTAGAGGAGAGAGGAAGTGAGAGAGATAGAGAGAAAAGGAGGAGGATTGAGAGAAAGAGCTAGAGGAGAGAGGAATGAGAGAGAGATAGAGAGAAAAGGAGGAGGATTGAGAGAAAGAACTAGAGGAGAGAGAAAGTGAGACAGAGATAGAGAGAAAAGGAGGAGGATTGAGAGAAAGAGCTAGAGGAGAGAGGAAGTGAGAGAGAGAGAGAAACGGAGGAGGATTGAGAGAAAGGGACATTAGGGTTAGGGTTAGTGCACAACAGTTCACAAAAGGGGGCTTTAGATTATTGAACATTATTTAAAATAATCATGAAACAAATTAAAATATTTTACATTCTTCAGGTCCATCTATGCCCTCCAAACAATGCATTTCCTTTCTGACTAATACTGGAACATTGTAATTTTATCTCTGAAGTACAGAGAAGCTGATTTCCTGAGCCGAGCCTGCATCTTAGGGGTCAGACTCTGTATTCGCCGTGTTCCCATAGCAATGACATGGCAAACCAACCCATTACTGGCACCGGGGGGGTTTGGCGAGATTACACTCCTTTAATCTGAGCCAGGACCAATCCATACCCTGCCTTGGGCTTCTCATACATGTGCGGACACTTGCATGTGTGTGTGGATAGAGGTATGCTCGCATCAGATTTAAGACTTCGGTGCTTGCATACCAGGCAGCTAAGGGGTCAGCACCAGGATACATCCAGAGGATCATCAGACCCTACACACCAGCCAGACCTCTCCGTTCTGCCACCTCTGGATGCTTGGCACCTCCCCCTCTTCGTGTCTGTACTTCCCGTTCGCGTCTGCTGTGTGTCCTGGCCCCTCGCTGGTGGAATGACCTTCCCGTGGCGGTCAGAACAGCAGAGAATCTGACTACCTTCAAGCGCAGACTAAAGACTCATCTCTTCAGGCTGCACCTCTCCCCATCCCTCCCTAGCCTCTAGTTTAGCTCAATGTACCTAGTTAGGCTAATGCGATCACGTTAGTTTTGTATTTGGCAGGATTGTTTTGTCTGATTCTGATTAGGCAAATGTGATTTCAGTGCTAGTTTTGTACTTGGCAGGATTGTTTGTTTGCTGAACAGGTTAGCCTACAGGGTTGGAGTCCTGATCTATCTGGTCACTTCTGGCACCACGATCTTTACTTCACTCTAGTGTGTTTTTTCTGCACCTCTGCACCTTGATCTGATGCACTTGTTGTACGTCGCTCTGGCTAAGAGCGTCTGCTAAGTGCCTGTAATGTAATGTAATGTAATGTAATGTATGCTCAGATCCGTGTAAATGGATGGGAAATGGACTGCATTTTATTTTATCCAAAGCGCTTTACAATTGATGCCTCTCATTCACCCATACACACACTCACACACCAACGGTGAAAGGCTGCCATGCAAGGTACCGTGTGCTCTATGTGCATACGTGTGCGGATAGATGTATGCTCAGATCTGTGTGCTCTATGTGCATACGTGTGTGGATAGAGGTATGCTCAGATCCGTGTGCTCTATGTGGATTATTAGAGCCTCACCCTGCCTGTCTCTCACCTTCTTGGTGCCGTACATGACTTCAAAGAAGCGCTGCTCAGCATCCTGGAACCGCTGGTCAAGGATGGACACCATCTTCCGCACCACTTTCATCATCATGTAGTTGTTGAGGATGCTGTGGAAGCAGGAAGTAGCTCTACTGCACAGTCTCATACTTTTAATTTCCCCCCCAAACTCATCATAACCCCAACCCTAACCCAACTCATAATAACCCTAACCACCACAACACATCATAATCCTAACCCTAACCCATCATAACCCTAACCCTAACCCAACCAATCATAACCCTAACCACCACAACACATCATAATCCTAACCCTAACCCTCACAACCCATCATAACCCTAACCCAACCAATGAAAACCCTAATCCTAACCCAACCCATCATAACCATAATCCAAAACCAACTCATTTTAACCCTAACCCAACTCATCATAACTCTAATCCTAACCCAACCCATCATAAACCTAATCCTAACGCAACCCTTCATAACCCTAATGCTAATCCAACCCTGACCTACACCTTCACATCCCAGCCCCGTGAACCAGCAGGGGTGTGCCAGAGAACAATGAAACACGGACGCCTAACCAACCAAACCCCATCATTGCACGTCCCCTGATGGTCCAGTAACACTAACCACGGGGGGGGGGGGGGTGATGTAGACTGCAGGGGGGGTGATGTAGACTGCAGGAGGGGAGGTGATGTAGACTGCAGGAGGGGAGAGTGATGTAGACTGCAGGAGGGGAGAGTGATGTAGACTGCAGGGGGGGTGATGTAGACTGCAGTGGGGGTGATGTAGACTGCAGGGGGGGTGATGTAGACTGCAGGAGGGAAGAGTGATGTAGACTGCAGGAGGGGAGGTGATATAGACTGCAGGGGGGGTGATGTAGACTGTGGGGGGGGGGGTGATGTAGACAGCAGGGGGGAGAGTGATGTAGACTGCAGGGGGGGGTGATGTAGACTGTGGGGGGGGGGGTGATATAGACTGCAGGAGGGGTGATGTAGACTGCAGGGGGGTGATGTAGACTTCAGGGGGGGTGATGTTGGAACAGCTCTCCTCACCTCTTGTCAGTGCTGCTGATGAGGTGAGATACTTTGGGCAGGTACTCCACAGCATAGACCACCACAGGCTCGGTGTCATTCAGCTCCACTGGGGCAAACACTTCCCTCAGAAAGGGCATCCAGTCTACTGCAGGAGCCAGAGTCTGCAAAACACACACACGCACACACACGCAGACACGCACGCACGCGCGCACACACACGCACAGACGCACACACAGATGCAGACAAGCACACACATACACACACCCCCCAGACACCCCACACACCCCACACACACCCCACAAACCCCACACACACATGCACAGCCCACGCACACGCTGGGTCTCAGAAGATCTCCACTGAACAGGGGGTGCACAGCCCAACTCAATACAAGCGGTTTCATAGGAGCACATGGAGTGTCACCCCACTGCCTCTTGACCCTTTCACATGCTCAATATGGCTCCTGTGAGTTCTTCATGAGGAGGGTGTGTCAGTGGTCATTGCACGCTGCCACAGATAAACCTTCTAGGAAAGATGACTAAGCGTATTCTGCGTTATTTTCTCATTAATATTGCTGACATTCTTAACTCGTTTACATTACATTACATGACAGGCATTTAGCAGACGCTCTTATCCAGAGCGACTTACACAACTTTTTTTACATAGCATTTTACATTGTATCCATTTATACAGCTGGATATATACTGAAGCAATGCAGGTTAAGTACTTTGCTCAAGGATACAACGGCAGTGTCCTTACCCGGGAATCGAACCTGCGACCTTTCGGCTACAAGCCCAGTTCCTTACCCACTGTGCTACACTCCGTCCTACATACGTTTATAAGTTATAAGAAGCGCTGGCCTACTTATCTATGCGTTACACGCTTCAAAAACATCACACTGCTGTAGCAAAACACTCCAATCCACTGACACGTGTATTATAGCCTATAAACAATAGCACATTTTTACTTCTACCCAAAGTACACACGCACGCATGCACACACACACGAGCACAGACATAGGCTACATACACATGCACATACATACCTATATACTCACACACTTTGGGTTCTTTTATATGGACAGACAGACAGACAGGCAGACAGACAGGCAGACAGACAGACAGGCAGACAGGCAGACAGGCAGACAGGCAGACAGACAGGCAGACAGGCAGACAGGCAGACAGGCAGACAGGCAGGCAGGCAGACAGACAGACAGACAGACAGACAGAGACAGACAGACAGACAGGCAGGCAGGCAGGCAGGCAGGCAGTCCGGTAGGCAGGCAGGCAGACAGGCAGGCAGACAGGCAGGCAGGCAGGCAGGCAGGCAGGCAGGCAGACAGGCAGGCAGGCAGGCAGGCAGGCAGGCAGGCAGACAGACAGACAGACAGACAGACAGAGACAGACAGACAGACAGGCAGGCAGGCAGGCAGGCAGGCAGGCAGGCAGGCAGGCAGTCCGGTAGGCAGGCAGGCAGGCAGTGCATCCCCCTCACCCCCAGCTCCTTGGCCTGGATCTTGTGGTAAATGAGTTCCTCGTCCCGGCGCTCCTCTTGGGGGACGGTGATGTTAGCCAGTTCAGTCTCAAAGTCCACAATCTCCTGCATGAGTGTCCGGGACCACTCTTCAGACCCACCCAGCAGGACCCCCAGCTTCACCAGGAAGTCCAGATAGGCGTCCAAGTACTGCGGAGAGTAGCAAAGGAAACTCCATGAAAGCATAAATAAAAAAGACAGTATCTTATTTTGATATTTCAACATGAAAATAGATTTAAAAAATACATTGTTAGATGACAGCAGCATGTATGCACACAGGAAAGTATGGTATTTAAGGTCAGGTATTAAAGTTGTATTAAAGTTGGGTTAGGGTTAGGTAGTAGAATAATTAGAATAAGTAGAATAATTCCATCTTTGAGCACATTTATTTCAGGAAGCCCAGCTGGGCTTCGTATCTTAGGGAATTTTCACACCTATAATTTGTTTGGTCTGGTCTGAATCAGTTGATGAGTTCGTAAACTTGGAGCCTTTTCCCCTTGGTTTGGTTCTTTGCACACAGAGAAAAATCCAAGCGAACCAAAATGCATCACCACAAAACACGTGAGAATGTTCACGCTTATTGGTCAGATGTGTCTGGGGCAGGAGCAAGAAAGTAAATACAGGAAGGATGTCCTGCGTTCTGACACAGTGCATATTTCTGTGAGAGAAACATTGCTATGCAATTTAACATGGAGCAACGGCAGAGTTGGCATTTGCTCATAACCATGGTAATTAACTGGGCACTAAATCAGGCAAAACTATACCAGCAGAATGCTGAATGCACTTTGAGGAAACATCTTGAAAATGCTGTACTGCTTCACACTTTACAAAGGAGATGTGCTGCTGACTGAGACGACTGAGCAGAACAAGGGAGCTAATGTAATAAAATATAATAAAACGGCTACAGGAGCCGTTCAGCTCAAACTTGCGGGGTACACCTGGTAGTTGGGTTGGATCAAGGTCGGATCATGTTCCCACCACAAACAAACCGCTCCAGAGTTCGTTTGGGACCGGACTGAGACCACCTCCTCTCAAGGGTCTCAGTGCGGTTGTTTTGGTCCACGCCCGAGTGCGATTACTGTGTTCACATCTGCCAAAACGAATGCACCAGAGCCTGATTTAATCAGGCTAAAAAGCGCAGGTGTGAAAACACCCTTAATCGCATTACCCTGTTATCTGTAAAGCTATGGCCTTCGAACCCTAAACCCTCGCCCAGAGGCCAACCTTAAACTGACCTTCTGATTGGCCGTTTTGTTGAGGTAGTAGTCCCGGGAGGGCAGGCCCAGTCCTGACTGGTCAACCTGTCAGAGGGCAGAGCATCATATTAGCCAATGAAAACACTGCATTCTAGGTCTTACCCGCCCACCTGCATCTGTAAGCTGCAGTCCAGCAAGCACAGTTTTCCCTTCACACTTTGAGTTAAATTAGTTACTGACTGCATCACTGCAAGTTACTGACTGAGTCACTGTAAATTACTGACTGACTCACTGTAAGTTACTGACTGACACAATGCAAGTTACTGACTGACTCACTGCATCACTGCAAGTTACTGACTGAGTCACTGTAAATTACTGACTGACTCACTGCAAGTTACTGATTGAGTCATTGCTAATTACTGACTGACTCACTGCAAGTTACTGACTGACACACTGCAAGTTACTGACTGACTTACTGACTGACTCACTGCTAATTACTGACTGAGTCACTACAAGTTACCGACTGACTGACTGCAAGTTACTGACTGAGTCACTGTATCACTGCAAGTTACTGACTGAGTCACTGCAAGTTACCGACTGAATCACTGTATCACTGTAAATTTCTGATTGGCTCAATGTAAGTTACTGACTGACTCAATGCAAGTTACTGACTGACTCACTGTAAGTTACTCACTGACTCACTGCAAGTTACTGACTGAGTCACTGTAAGTTACCAACTGACTCACTGGAAGTTACTGATTGACTCGCAGTAAGTTACTGACTGAGTCACTGTAAGTTACTGACTGACTCACTGGAAGTTACTGACTGACGCACTGCAGTCCTGTGGCCCTCAGCCCTGCAGATACTGTTGACCATAGAAAAGGTACAACTGGTGTATTCTGCATGTAGGTACACACGCAAACATACACACACAGATGCACACGCACATGCCCACGCAGGCATACATACACACACACACGCACGCACGCACGCACGCACGCACGCACGCACGCACGCACGCACGCACGCACGCACGCACGCATACACACACAGATGCACACGCACATGCCCACGCAGGCATACATACACACACACACACACACACACACACTACTCATGTCACAGAAGGTAAAGCTCAGATGGGCGAAGAGGAGCCAGGCAGCCAGACGAGCTCACCTGGATGATGTTGCTGTTGGAGCTCTTGGAGTCGGTGCTGACAAACACGGTGAAAAAGGGAGAGGTGCGGTAATTGGCTGAAACAACACGCAGAACCTCCTGGAAATTGGATTTGTTCCAGGCGTCTGTCAGAGCCCAACCTCCTGTCTAAAACACAAACACACAGATTAGCATAGACTACAAACAGAGAACACACACACGCACGCATGCATGCATACACACACATACGCACATGCACACACACGCACGCATGCATGCATACACACACATACGCACATGCACACACTCACAGGCACATACACGCACACACACACCACACGCACGCACGCATTCATACACGTACATACGCACATATGCACACACAGGCACATGCACACACACACACACACCACACGTACGCATGCATGCATACACACACATACGTACATACACACAGGCACATACACGCACACACACCACACGCACACATGCATGCATACACACACACACGCACATACACGCACACACACACATGCATGCATGCATACACACACACGAGCACATACACACACACAGGCACATACCCGAACATACACACACACACGCACGCACGCACGCACGCACATACACGCACATACACACACGCGTGTGCACACACATATGCACGCGCGTGCACACACACATATGCACGCACATACACACACACACGCACATATGCGCACATGCACGCACGCACACACACTCACCCGATTGATGAGCTCCTGTAGTGGCTGTGCCCCCA
Source organism: Anguilla pacifica (assembly GCA_039654925.1). NCBI lineage: Eukaryota > Metazoa > Chordata > Actinopteri > Anguilliformes > Anguillidae > Anguilla > Anguilla pacifica. Next base: position 56,098,840 of record CM077296.1, read on the forward strand.
GATCTTGTATTTTGGACTCGTTCATGCAGGACTGATAGTACCACTGGGCCTTCCTCTCTGCCAGGCTCAGACCCGCCATGGAGATGTTCTCTGGTAAAGGTGTGCACAGACCAGACTTCACACAGTGCACACTTCCTGCACACACTCACTGTACTCACTCACTGGTCAAGCTCACTGCACACACTCACTTCACTCACACTCACTGCGCTCACTTCCTGCACACACTTACTGCACTCACTCACTGCTCATTTACTGCACTCACACACTGCACACATTCACTGCACACACTCACTGCGCACACTCACTGCACACACTGCGCACACTTACTGCGCTCACTCACTGCGCTCACTCACTGCACACACTGCGCTCACTCACTGCACACGCTCACTGTGCTCACTCACTGCACACACTGCGCTCACTCACTGCACATGCTCACTGTGCTCACTCACTGCACACACTCACTGCGCTCACTCACTGGAAGTCTGGCTTCTGTGAACTTACTATTACAATGTACAGTTTACAGTTTATTATTGCTGTCCTTGTTCTTCTTGTGACTCATTTTATTGTATCATGCAATACCTGTCTTGCAAGCCCTGTCTGCCAAATAAATAACAGGACCAAATAACACAAGCAGCTGGTCTTCTTTAATAAGCACAGCAGGTGGTGAGTTGAAGGAGTATCACTCAAGAAAAAAAAAAGATTCTGTGTTTGTAGGTCATAACTGCAAGAAAGAGGTAATATCACATAGTAATACTCCACAGTAAATTGGTTCACCATTGCTTGAACATGGTTCACCATTACTTTCACCAATAAATTATGCAAGCACATTGCTACTTATGGTAAATGTTACGCAGTATGTGCACGCATCTGTACAATCAATTACTGGTGCATAATAACTGAACTATCTCAGAATTTGATGACAACTGAAAATCTGAGAGCCAAGTTTTTCCTCAGGAACCATACATTACGGATTGAGTCCATCACACGCTGCAGTGTGTAGAAACTACATATCCCATCATGCCCCCAGAGGCACTCACCCAGCTTCTGTTTCATGACGGCCATGTTGCGCTCCCACAGGTTGCTGAAGGGACCCCAGCGCGACTTGCCCTCAGGTAGGGGGTTGTTCTTCACCCAGCCCCCACAGGCAAAGTTGTAAAAATCATGACAGGGGTCCACGCTGGTGTCCAGCGCTCCCAGCACAGTGCTGGCCACCTTCACACACGACTCAGACAGACAAAGGCCTGGGTGAGCTGTAAACAGAGCAGGGTCAACACTCCTGTAACACACCTGTGTCTGCACACAGAGCAGGGTCTGCACACAGAGCAGGCCCAACACTCCTGTAACACACCTGGGTCTGCACACAGAGCAGGGTCTGCACACAGAGCAGGCCCAACACTCCTGTAACACACCTGGGTCTGCACACAGAGCAGGCCCAACACTCCTGTAACATACCTGGGTCTGCACACAGAGCAGGGCCCAACACTCCTGTAACACACCTGGGTCTGCACACAGAGCAGGATCTGCACACAGAGCAGGGCCCAACACTCCTGTAACACACCTGGGTCTGCACACAGAGCAGGGCCCAACACTCCTGTAACACACCTGGGTCTGCACACAGAGCAGGATCTGCACACAGAGCAGGCCCAACACTCCTGTAACACACCTGGGTCTGCACACAGAGCAGGATCTGCACACAGAGCAGGCCCAACACTCCTGTAACACACCTGGGTCTGCACACAGAGCAGGGCCCAACACTCCTGTAACACACCTGGGTCTGCACACAGAGCAGGGCCCAACACTCCTGTAACATACCTGGGTCTGCACACAGAGCAGGGCCCAACACTCCTGTAACACGCCTGGGTCTGCACACAGAGCAGGCCCAACACTCCTGTAACACACCTGGGTCTGCACACAGAGCAGGGTCTGCACACAGAGCAGGGCCCAACACTCCTGTAACACACCTGGGTCTGCACACAGAGCAGGATCTGCACACAGAGCAGGCCCAACACTCCTGTAACACACCTGGGTCTGCACACAGAGCAGGGCCCAACACTCCTGTAACACACCTGGGTCTGCACACAGAGCAGGGCCCAACACTCCTGTAACAGGCCTGGGTCTGCACACAGAGCAGGGCCCAACACTCCTGTAACACGCCTGGGTCTGCACACAGAGCAGGCCCAACACTCCTGTAACACGCCTGGGTCTGCACACAGAGCAGGGCCCAACACTCCTGTAACACGCCTGGGTCTGCACACAGAGCAGGGCCCAACACTCCTGTAACACGCCTGGGTCTGCACACAGAGCAGGGCCCAACACTCCTGTAACACGCCTGGGTCTGCACACAGAGCAGGGCCCAACACTCCTGTAACACGCCTGGGTCTGCACACAGAGCAGGGCCCAACACTCCTGTAACACGCCTGGGTCTGCACACAGAGCAGGGCCCAACACTCCTGTAACACGCCTGGGTCTGCACACAGAGCAGGGCCCAACACTCCTGTAACACGCCTGGGTCTGTACGCATAGAAACCAGGAAAATGGCTGGCATGGACACCTGTAATATTCTGTGCGAGTGCCCAGCATGTCTTAGTGAATACTTACTTAGAAGACAGTATTCTTACACTCATTGATTCCTTCACTGAAAAAAAAACATTTGATTAAGCCTATTTTAACTTTGTAGTCATCTTAAAGGGGCAATTCATCCAAAAATAAACAAAAGCTATGCTTTCACTTGCCCAGAGTGCAGTGCATTCATCCAGAGTTTGGCTGAGATGCAATGGGTTATCCCCTGCAGCTTGCCCTGATACAACAGACATCAAAGGTACTGCTATTCCTGCCACTCAAACCGCTAAAAATGTACATTTTAAAAACTCATTCAGGTGCATGGACGCACACATGCACACTTGCATGCTGCAGTTTCAATCTGCCTGGTAAGGTTTATATGTTGTTAAATGTTGTACCACAGGTGTAGAATTAAAATCATGGATGGATTTCCTGGTTAAAAAGCTCCCATTGGCTGTGACAACCAAAGACATGACTCTGAGCCTCATTAGCTGTTAACTGGGCTTAGCTTCCTGTTTGACCCTGTGCTTAGCTTCCTGTTTGACCCAGCAGGGCCTGAATGTGCAGCACGCATTTCTGTCCACTAAAATACGTGCTTTTTGGTAAAATACTGTTTCGTCCAAGATTCAAAGATTTTATTACGGAAGGTATTGGAGTTATGTTTGCACATTTGCTATGCATGTCCCTGCATGCATGTTTGTTCTGGATGAAGAAAAAAAATTAATTAATTCCTCTCTCAAGTTTTTTTTGTTTTTTTTACAGATTATAAAAGAATAAAACATCTGTACACATTAGGAAGGACTGGGTTCAGGGTTTAAGTTAATATTAGGTTTGATATTGTGTACAATTGAAGTGTAAAGGTTATGTTTGGACAGCGAGTGCAGGAAGAATGGGTCTACAGTGAGATTCATTGTAAGACTGGCTGAGAATAAAATTATACTGCAAAGGTGTGCAACAGACTCCTAATCTCTAATGATACAGGAGCAGGGGGAAACAGATCTGTGCATGGAAAGGGCAAGCAAACAGCTTGACTAAAGCTCGCTTTTTAAACACTGCAGTGTCATGAGTGAGTAGATGGGTGGTTGAATAGAAGGAAGTGGTTTTCAGTTTCCCCTTTAAAATACAAGGAAATTAATCTTTAGCATGGAAAAGGACAAAAGGTGCATTCCCCTGGACAGCAGTCAGTGCCACCTCAGACTGTGTGGAATTTAATCCTGTACATCTAAGCACAGAGGCATGTGCCCTTAAGACCTTATTTAGATTAATTGTTTTGCAATTTCCATAACATGATGAGATCAGCAGTTTCAGGGGGGAAAACACATAAAAATAAATAAATAAGAAGTAGCTTGCACTCAAACTGGTTTTAAAAGCCATTTTATTAAATGTCTTATGGATGACTTCATGTATAAATTCATTAAGATGATGAAAGTGATGGAGACATTTCTGATGAGAGACAGAGGGAGAGACATCACTGACCTGCTTTATAGTAGAGCCCCAGTGTGAGGACACACACGAACAGAGAGAAGGACAGCACACACACCAAGGCCAGCAGCTTCCTCTCCAGGTGTGTTCTATGAGCCCAGCACCTGGGGCCACGCCCACGCCGCACAGACACCTTCAGAAGAGGGAAGGTAAACAGCAGCAGCACAGCACAGGTGAGTCGGCATTACAGTCAGCTCACACTCCCTGATGTGCTCAATGCAAATAAAGGGCTGCTTTATCCAGCCTGTAGAGGTTATTAAATATTATGCCAGCTGTTATATTTGAATGAGCAAACACAATTTCCCTTTCTTTGTGAACACACAAAAGCATGTTTGTAAAAAAAACTCATCCACCAGCCTCAATACAGTTGAGCTGTAGAAACGTATTTTATTGGACACTAATACCTGACTTTTTGGTCGTTCCCATTAGTTCGATTCCCCGGTAGGACACTGTTGTTGTACCGTTGAGCAAGGCACCAAATCTGCATTGCTTTAGTATATATCCAGCAGTAGAAATGTATGCAATGGCAACGCTATGTAAACAGCTGTGTAAGTGGCTCTGGATAAGTAATGTAATGTAACTGAGAGCAGACTGCTGGGAAATGGGAAAAGACTGGTTTGCAGTCAGTCTGCTTAACAGCAGGTTTCCCCTCTGAAGCAGGGGAAGCAGGTACGTGTGTGACAGGCTTACAAGCAGCAACACCTGCCTTCATTATGCTGCTGAGACAACCGGAACCATGGAGACCAGATGTGGCTTGCTAAGGTCAGTTAGCAAACTGTGTCTCTATTTCCTGTTACAGACAGTTCACTTTCTGGAGTTAAACATGAAAGTTACCTTCCAGGGGTTTTGATATTAAATCATCTTTAGAGTAAGTTTTTTGGCCCAGACCATTATGAGCAAATTAATAATATTTTTTTTTTTTTTTACATATTTGCAGAAGTTCCTAATGAGTGACCGGAATTATAATGGCTGGTGTAGGGCCATCTGGGGGGTTATGCCTGAAGCCCTCAAGCTGGCTGGGCACTCCAGGGCAACGCGTTCCGCTCACAGGCCAAGCCCCAGAAACATACTTCAGAGCAACGTTGTGAAACTGTTAGGTGAATGTTTAGAGAATGTTAGGTGTATTTCATACACAGGCCCTAACACATCACACTTAAAATGAGGATACTCAGGCCAGCTGTTTTGTGTGAAACCTAATATTCTGTTCTTACAGGGAAGATTTAAGCAACCATAGCCATATAGACAGTCCTTGGAAAATGTTCTATTTTTACTGATTCTATCAAGTAAAAAGAATAAATCCTTTCTGATTCCAAGAATCCCTGGCTGAAGCATTGCTAAGAGGCCTCTCTTATCGCCCTGAGAACAAACAGCCGACTAAACAATGAAGGCCTTTTAAACGGACAGTAAAAACACAGCAACTACAGAACTTAACTTCATACAGGGCCTGAACACAGAGCACATGGTGATGGAGAGAAAGGGTTCACAGCCATAAAGGGGCTGTGTTTCATCTGTACTGCGTGCAACAGGAACATGGCTGGGATGCTGTTATTGCACGACCAGCTGGAACTAACCTACCGCTTTGGGGTAACCAACCCCCCTAAACATGAGAGACGTTATGAATGCACAGAAGTCAGGAGATGGCTACCTGCATGCTGGTTGGGTAGATCTCATCCACAGTGGAGCCCATCAGTTCATCCTCGTCCAGGGTGGCTCGCTTGTAGGAGGACATCTGAAAGGTCAAGTGCAGAAAAGATTCCCTGAGCGCCTCCATGTCCAAAATCACAGAGCGTCCCGTGAGCTCGGGTGTCCCATGAGCTCAGGCGTCCCACTCAGTAAAGCTCCAGAGGTCCAGTCTCAGTCGGACCTCCACCAACCAAAAAAAAGAAAAAAAAAAAAGAAAAAAAGAACAATAAAATGAATAAATAGTAAAAGTATGTTTGAACTGTTCTTAGCTTAATGCCCCTAAACTTCTGCTGCAGCCATAAGTTCTCCCCACACCCTCAGTGTCTCGGGCAGAGTAGGCACGACCTCAGAAACAAGTATCAAGATTTTTTAAAAAATTAAAAATAAAAAACTTCCTGTGAGTACAGGCTGCAGCTGTGCCCAGGAAACCCAACCCTGAGCCGCACAACTTCTTCCACAGAGACGAGAAACAGGAAAGAAAAATGACCTGATCAATTTACGTGTCTGTGTGTGAGTGTGAGGGAGAGAGAGACAGAGAGAGACAAAGAGAGACAAAGAGAGAGAGAGCGCAAGAGAGAGATAGAGAGAGAGCGAGCGACAGAGAGAGAGAGAGAGAAAGAGAGAGAGAGAGAGAGGGAGACAGAGAGAGAGTGAGAGAGAGAATGCGTTTGACTGTCAATATGTGCATTCCACTCACATTTGGGAGGTGACTTTACAGAGTTAGACCCACCCATTCTCTCCCCTATTCTTCAGACATTCCAGGCTTCCCTATGTCAGGTCACTCCCCTTGTACACTCCCACTGGTTGTCTAGGTTACAGTCACCAGAGAAGGGCGGAAGCAAGATCTGCCACACTTTTCAGAGAGTATGTTTTCTCCCACTGTAGAAACTCAAAACTATCAGCAACAACACTAATAATTGTATATGAATGCTCTGCCCCTTATTCTTTAGTTGAGGCATCTTCTTGTTCTTCTCATGCATAGTTTTATCCACAGACCCTTTGCTGCAAACTCACATCTCCAGACTTGGAAGAGGGAACATCTGAAAGTGAAAGTAGCTGTCGCTTCTTAGCTTCTATAGTCCAGCAGCGGTACAGCCGCTGCCCCATACGCAGCCGAGTGGTACAGCCACTGCCCCATACGCAGCCGAGTGGTACAGCCACTGCAGTACAGCCACTGCCCCATACCCAGCCGAGCGGTACAGCCACTGCCCCATACGCAGCCGAGTGGTACAGCCACTGCCCCATACGCAGCCGAGCGGTACAGCCACTGCAGTACAGCCGCTGCCCCATACGCAGCCGAGCGGTACAGCCACTGCAGTACAGCCACTGCCCCATACGCAGCCGAGTGGTACAGCCACTGCCCCATACGCAGCCGAGCGGTACAGCCACTGCAGTACAGCCACTGCCCCATACCCAGCCGAGCGGTACAGCCACTGCCCCATACGCAGCCGAGTGGTACAGCCACTGCAGTACAGCCACTGCCCCATACCCAGCCGAGCGGTACAGCCACTGCCCCATACGCAGCCGAGTGGTACAGCCACTGCAGTACAGCCACTGCCCCATACCCAGCCGAGCGGTACAGCCACTGCCCCATACGCAGCCGAGTGGTACAGCCACTGCCCCATACGCAGCCGAGCGGTACAGCCACTGCAGTACAGCCGCTGCCCCATACGCAGCCGAGCGGTACAGCCACTGCAGTACAGCCACTGCCCCATACGCAGCCGAGTGGTACAGCCACTGCCCCATACGCAACCGAGCGGTACAGCCACTGCAGTACAGCCGCTGCCCCATACGCAGCCGAGCGGTACAGCCACTGCAGTACAGCCACTGCCCCATACCCAGCTGAGTGGTACAGCCACTGCCGCAAACGCAGCCGAGCGGTACAGCCACTGCAGTACAGCCGCTGCCCCATACCCAGCCGAGTGGTACAGCCACTGCAGTACAGCCACTGCCCCATATGCAGCCGAGCGGTACAGCCACTGCAGTACAGCCGCTGCCCCATACCCAGCCGAGTGGTACAGCCACTGCAGTACAGCCGCTGCCCCATATCCAACCGAGCGGTACAGCCACTGCCCCATACGCAGCCGAGCGGTACAGCCACTGCCCCATACGCAGCCGAGCGGTACAGCCACTGCCCCATACCCAGCCGAGCGGTACAGCTGCTGCCCCATACGCAGCCGAGCGGTACAGCCGCTGCCCCATACGCAGCCGAGCGGTACAGCCACTGCCCCATACGCAGCCGAGCGGTACAGCCACTGCCCCATACCCAGCCGAGTGGTACAGCCACTGCAGTACAGCCACTGCCCCATACCCAGCCGAGTGGTACAGTCACTGCCCCATACGCTACAGTCAGGTAGGATGCCCTGCTAGTCAAACCCTCCCTTCCTTTGTAATCCTAAAGTCTGTGTATCAGAGCTGGCATGGTCAGAGTTCAGTTCATCACCAGAACCCAGACAAGGACATGCTTATTCTGGCACACTATGTGGTTGGCCAAACCCATCGAGTTCCACAAAATTTTTACACAGTTACCATGCAATAATCATGGTGATAATGATAGGGGAATGAGTAGATGTGTGTCCATGATTTTCTTAAGACACAGACTGAGATCCCAATGCCTTGGCCAGTGTCGCAGCAGCAGTGATGAAGGGTACTGTGTGGTGGGACTGCACAGGTAGACCTGGGTCAGGGCCTCAGTTCTTCAGTACATTCACAAGGCTGTTTGCTCCGTAGTTCAGTCACTTCATCTCAGATAAAGAGCGCTGTCAATCATAAAATACCACAAACAGGAGAGGGACTGAATCCTCGCTCTTTACTGCTTGTTCAAAGATTTTTCACCCCAAATTCTGTGTATTTCTTGGTTTTAAATTCTTTCCCTCAGCTAAACTCTGTTTATCTGTCTGGCATAAATCAGCTAAACTCTGTTTATCTGTCTGGCATAAATCAGCTAAACTCTGCTTAGCTGTGGCATAAATCAGCTAAACTCTGCTTTGCTGTGGCATAAATCAGCTAAACTCTGCTTTGCTGTGGCATAAATCAGCTAAACTCTGTTTATCTGTCTGGCATAAATCAGCTAAACTCTGCTTAGCTGTGGCATAAATCAGCTAAACTCTGCTTTGCTGTGGCATAAATCAGCTAAACTCTGCTTTGCTGTGGCATAAATCAGCTAAACTCTGCTTAACTGTGGCATAAATCAGCTAAACTCTGCTTTGCTGTGGCATAAATCAGCTAAACTCTGCTTAACTGTGGCATAAATCAGCTAAACTCTGCTTAACTGTGGCATAAATCAGCTAAACTCTGCTTTGCTGTGGCATAAATCAGCTAAACTCTGCTTTGCTGTGGCATAAATCAGCTAAACTCTGCTTTGCTGTGGCATAAATCAGCTAAACTCTGTTTATCTGTCTGGCATAAATCAGCTAAACTCTGCTTTGCTGTGGCATAAATCAGCTAAACTCTGCTTTGCTGTGGCATAAATCAGCTAAACTCTGCTTTGCTGTGGAGAAACAGTTCAGCAGCACATCAGCTCACCCATTGCCTGTGGCAGGAATTCTGGCTCCAGCCTAATCCCTCCTCTTAACGTTTTGTCCCCAGATCTTTTGACATGACACCTTCATGTTAGGTTTTTTACCCAAACAGTCAGTAAATCCATAAATCTGAGCTCAAGGCAGTTCTGAACCATGATACTACACTGTGGCCTCAGTTTCCTCCCATGCACACTAGCCTGGCTAACCTAGCACAGCACAAATGTCTTTCCATGACATTTCCCACAAGCACCACTGTAATGAAAGGCATGGGCCTGAACGATGATGACTTAAAGTAAGCAGTGTGTAATTACAGAGCTGACTGCAGTCTGCCTGCAGTCTATGATCCCATAACTCCCTGTGTGAGCAGCAGGCATCAGCACAGCAGTGTGCAGAACAGGGCTTTCGCTGGAGCTGTGGGTTTCAGTCCTGGAACTGCTGATGCACTCCTTCTCCAGACCCAAACCTCTATCCTCTGCAAGAAGGCAGTTAAAATATAACAGCACCACTAGCACCTCCTCAGTGCCCTGCAAAAACAACGTCAAGGCCTCAGTGGTCACCCTGAAAAAATGGCCACTACTTCAGCTTAACGAAGATCTAGACATAAATATCTAATCTGAACTTCAGGTTAGGCTTACCTTTTTAAGAAAAACTCTGACATTCTGAGGTTGGGGACAGGGGTTGTTCCTTCCACCAATCACAGACCAAGCAAAAGGCTGAACCTGCACGATTTATAGATGCGCAATCCTGGGTGTTAATTTATACTAGAACATACCCATGTGCTCACTGGCTTATACTAGAACATACCTATGTGCACATTGGTTTATACTAGAACATACCTATGTGCTCATTGGCTTCTACTAGAACATACGCATGTGCTCATTAGTGGAATGTTCCGACTGAAGCGGCAATCTCACTGCCCACCAAAAAGTTTTGCAATCCTGACGTCACTGCATCCACGGTGACGCACCCCCGCTCCCACCATTTCCTTCCTAGAAAACACCCCGAGACTAAGACAGCTAACCCTTTTGCTGAAAACAGTTCCCAAAGGTGTCCCTCCTTTCTGATTATCAACGAGCCCGCTACAAGGAAACACTCACTATGATGTAATTGTTCTGCTTCTATATGTTTCACCCTTAGCTTTAGGCGGCCCCAAATGGTTTATTTTCAGTGGCAATTCAGTGCTGTGGTCCGTGCATGGTCCGTGTAACCCGCCCCCCCCCCCCCCCCCCCCCGTCCGGGGGAGGGTTACACATTGCAGATCATCTATTAAGGGGTTACCAATTAAGTGATATTGTAGTCTAATTGTAGTCCAATTCCAAATGATTAATAATTTAGTAAATATCCAGGAAAGTTAATAAGACTACAGTAATTCAATGTGTTACATTTTAGTAATACAAGAATCTGGCTATAGTTCAATTTCATTGTAGCATGCTCAGGAAACGAAACTTCACTCAGGATTATATTCTGAAAGAGTGTACTTCCTCGAGGAAGCATACGCACATGTACGGATGCGTCTGACATTTGGTAGAGAATTTAATAAGTGATTAGTGTTCTGCACCATCCCAAAACAATTACGTTTACAACAGACAGGTAGTTCGGTGGAACACCTTGGCTACAAGTGTCGGTCACATTGTTTACTCCAGCCTTTCGCTCCCTCGGCTCACGTTAGGTAATAAGTAACCACAATACGAACAGCGGCCCACCGGCGCGGAATGAAAAACCTTACTCGGATAACCCTGTCCGATCACAGAACCGATGTTTTAAGAAACTGGTTAATATGCCGAACAAAAACTGTAATAAAGGTAAACCTAGAGAAACCACAAAAAACTCTTCTCTTCTATACTGTTCCACGCGTCTCACGAAAGACTATGGCAGGCAGCGTATACAAGGGCTTCCGTATTATTTATGGAAAAGAGACAAGCTACTTTCATCCGTAGGCTACTCGACACTACTGCGAAATCTCACCCATAGTGCCAAGTGATAAAACCTACAGAGGAAGTAGAACATCCTTGAATGATACATATAGTATTAAAGGCAGATGTTCTTGACACAACTACATCGGAAGCTTGAAGAAGTTAAAATAAACAGTTTAGTCAAGAAAACGCGGCGAAGTTCTTCGTGTTCGTAACGAACTCAGATATGTACTATACTAAAAACCGACCGAACAGCATTGTTTACAGCCCCGCAAGACAGCTGTCCAGCAATTTCGGCATACACACATGTTACAGATACAACTAATTATTTGTTTATGGAAACGGAAAAAATCGAATGTATCATGTATAATCTATTTTATGTCTTATTCATTTTACAGGGGTCTGCTGCGAGCATCGGATCGTAGAGTGTCAGCTCGCACGCCGCTTTCTCCCATTGAGTTGTAGCAACGTGATACGAGACCTTGATGTTACCCATGTTTACAGCAAAATAAATACTCCGACAAACAGCACACTGGCGTCCAGATAACAGTGGATGTTCGATAAGCTAGTAATACACTCACGACACTGATCATTATACAATGCAAGTCAAAACGAGAGCAATAAAATGTGTCTCACCATTGTTCACGACTTGTAGGCTACTTCTCTTAAGGCACCTTTTCACCCCAGCCTACTTCAGCCTCGCGCGGAACTCACAAATACACTATTTTTAAAGGGACAGGCTCCTGTCGAGCGTACTTACTGCGGGAAACATTGCTACAGAGTTCTACCAATTGGATTGTCGTGTGGATTATTATAGTAACAGAGCTGCACCAATAGCCAGGAAAACGATGGACAGTCATGGAATGACTACGACCAATGAACTACTAGAAGTGGGCGGGACGTAATTTTTTCAAAATTTTCTTTAGCATAATTATGTGATAGAAGATCTTCAGCTCGAATCCGGCCCGGCCTTTCTGTGTGGAGTTCGCATGTTCTCCCCTTGTCCACGTGGGTTTCCTCCGGGTACTCTGGTTTCCTCCCACAGTCCAAAGACATGCAGGTTGGATAAGTGGAGACTCTAAAATTGCCCATAGGTGTGAGTGACTGGTGAGTGAATGGTGTGCGTGCCCTGCGATTGATTAGCGGTCTGTCCAGGGTGTATTCCTGCCTCTCGCCCAATATAATTATTCGATGAGGCACCGAATTTTGAAAACCAATTTTTCTAAATGACTTTTTCACGTTCACACAAAACATTGAAAGTTAAATGTTCAGAGAAAGAAAACAGTTGTTGCCATTTTACAGTTCATTGTTCAAAATATTGATAAAATACATAAAAACAAAAATGGTTATACATCATTGGTAATAATAAAGCATGGGCAAATGTGCCTATATTATTACACATTTAAGGAATAATGCCCTTTATTTTCCAAACCATTGAAATTATATACCTAGTTATGACTTCAATTACATTTTTATTATGCACTCACCCATATATTCGGGTGGGAAATATTTCAAGAAAAAACATTTTCAATCACCAAGTTTTGTCATGAATTTAAAAATGAAGCTCCTTAGTATTTACAAGAACATTGAATCATGTCTATTGAGCAGAAGTATAACATATTTTAAGCAGAGATGCTAAATGAAATATGCACAGTGTTTTACTAAAGTTAACTTCTGAGAAATATTACTATGTAAACATTAAAAGGGATGCTAACATACAATACTTTTGATATATGAAATAAAATACCTTCAGAATATGTCTAAAGGTTGGGACAACTCCAGGTGAATTGAGATGCCACCAAATCACGCCTGCACTATAGCTATACAGAAACAAGAGTATGGCCCTGTTCAGGGTTCCCTACAGAAATAACAATGACCACAGACTCTCATCCTTTCATAACATTAACTTCTAATAATAATAATCATCATAATAATAATAATGCATTTTATTCAGACAATTATTCAAACATAGTGTTGTCATTACAAAAATAATTTTAGGTGCAATGCATCTGAATGGATTATTTCCACTATAAATGGTTGCTATTTGATACTTTCATGTGACACATAAACTTTAAATGACCAAATTCACTTTGGATAACACGATTAAAAAACACAGGGCTAAGATACTTGAAATAAATTAGGAAACATTGGGTAGCATTCCATTGTATTTTTATTTTTGTGTGAGCTAAGATAATCCATGCTACAAGAAACAACATTGGCTAAGTACAATATAAATACTTTTAATGGCAGTTAGATTTGGCAAGTTTTAATGAACGAGTTATAGACAGTGCTTTGTATGTAACCTGGCTTTTTTTGCACTGAAAACGTGTTTTTCTTCCAATAACCATTTAACCCCCCCCTGCAGTCAGAACAGAGGAAGCCCTGCCCATCTTCCACAGCAACACAAACTGAAGACCCATCCGACTCATGTAGCTCCCCTGACCCCCTTTGGATATCCTTTGTTTTTTCTTTCTTCCTTTGGATTTCCTTTCGGATAATGTTACAGTGCTAACTGTGGAATGATAGTGTATCTCGCTAGTGGTACTTTCATTGTTTTACAATAGGAATTGTTGTTTGGTAGGTTAAAATGACACGTAATGATTATAAATGGGCTTCTGTGCCTTCTTGGTGCTATGGCGTTTTTGCACGCCTGATGTGACCTTGATCTGACCTTGATGTGTCAGGAACAGATCATCTGATCCTCTCACTTTGCCTGACTGGGGTTCACATGTGTTTCATAAAACCCTGTTTCTCAGTTTAGCCTGGACTCAAATTCAGCTTAGAATTTTATAATCAGTTAAAATTATATTAGTCATGTATTGCAAGTGTTATTAAAGTGTATTTATTAATAAATAATTATACATTATTTGCTCTAGAGTTTTCCATAATGAAGACATGAAGTAAAAGTTTAAATAAGTAACAGTAAAATATGTAAAATAAAAATGCTAAAAAGAGACAACTTACAAAAAGAAAAAAGATTGGTAGAAAAATAAGATTAAAGGGAAATAAATCAAGTAAAAGCTAATTCTAAAATGTATCTTTAAAAACATTTTCAACTTAGAAGTGTCTGTACATTTCGCATGACCTTTTTGTGTTTTTTATTTGGTATTTCAGTTTATTTATTCCTTCCATTTATTTTCTCTTAGCAGTTGTATATAAACTAAACTCTTACAAATATTTTCGCTGTTTTCCAGAGTAATTTTGGATAAGTGCCTGGTTGTTTATTAAACACCAATCTGCCATGTAATTCTCTTGAAATGAATTATTTGAAACTTGTCTTATGTAGAATCAGAAATGAGCTATTTATCCATACATACTAGTAGCAGTTTAGCATTCAAAGGACACCTCTAGAAAAGATGCCATTCCTGTGGTAAAATATGGTAGTGGATCTTTTGGGATGTGTTGCATGTACAGGTCTTAGGGAACTTGTTAAGGTCAATGGAACCCTGAATTCTGATTCAACCAAAACGTTTTGGCCAAAAATCTAATATCCCTGCTAAAAAGCTCCAGCTTGGCCAAAAATTAATCAAAGATTGAAATGGCCACCTCAGTCTCGAGACCTGAACCTGATTACCTGTGGTTTAAATGAAAAGGGCAGAGTCCACAACTACAGACTGAAGGATCTTAAGCAATGCAATAAATTCTCTATGACGGGCTGATCAAAGATCTCCCCCCAAAATATTCACCATTCTCATAAAACAGTGCAGGGGATGACTCAGCAGTGCTACCCTTGTGAATAGAAGGTACACAAAGCACTGAAAACAGTGGTGTGAACTATTGTGACACCTACATTTTTGGAAACCAATACCATTGCTCAAAATCTATTTTTTTTGTGTGCAATTGTACTAACGTAAAAGAATATTATTTGCCCATTTTTTGAGCAATATAGCTCATTACCTGTATTGTAGGCCTATAATTTACATCCCCTTCTTTGTTCATCTTTGTCAAAGCTGTGAATCATTTGGAAGACAATGTGTATATGTTCCCAACTGGCAGACTGGTATGAAGTTCTAAAGATACAAAGATTTGCTGAGTTTTGGAGAAGTGACCAAAAAATCCTCATATGCTCAAAGAGCAGAAGTCAATAAGGAGTTTCTAACATCCAACACGACTTTAAAAATCCAGGTGCACAGATAACTAAAGCACATATGAAAGAAAGAGACTTTGCTTTAAAAGTATTTTTAATATAAGGAGTCTTTCAGTCAGAGAGCAGTTTGGTTCTGCCATGCTGGTCCCATGCACAGATGGTGTTCAGCTCCAGAACAGCAGTGCACTTAGGATCTACTGCATCTGGCGGCCCCCAACAAACAGCATTCAGCCGGAACTAAGCTGAACTGAGTAATAAAACAACAATAAAAACACTTGACTTATATGATTTAAATGAATTTATTTATATATTTAATGTGTAAGTTCATGTACTGTTGATACTCAATATCAAAGCGAATACATTACAGACAGGCTTTGCAATATAACTCTCCAGAGTGAAAGTGCATTTTGATTTCAGAGCTAATAGGATTATAAGGATTTGGCTTTGAGTCCTTTATAGTTGTTTGCAGCTCCTTAGAAAATTAAGGTGTGGTCTTAAGTGGTCTTAGTGGGTTCATGGCATTTTTCCAATATTCTGTCACATTGCTTGTATTTTTCTGGTTGTAATAGTTATCATGAGAACATAATATAATTGAAGGACATCTTCATCACCATTTTTCAGAACTAACGAAAAAGCTCAATTCCAGGCAAACATTTCCGGAATACATATTTGAAACATATAGTCAAGGACTGTGTTTTGTTACTCAAAATCCAAATATGACAAAGATAATATTGTAAATAGCCTTTATTCTTGTGAGGCAACATCACCCCAACAATAAATTATGATATATCTTTAAAGGTTCAAGTTAGCAACTGCTATAACACACTGACACGTAAACCCAGCCTATTGCTATTAGTATTATTATACAGAAACGCCATTGATTTACGGTACAAAGTTTTGATTTATATGTCTCTGGCGACATCTTGTGTTTTTACGTTGAATTACGAGCAATCTTTGAACAGTAACTCATAACTTACCTGGATGAACCTTTCAGATTTTAGAGAATTTTTCTTTAGTCCCAATTGCATTCGTCCGATTAAAATTATGTGTCCAACTGTTTGAGAAGATACAAATAATAAAACAGAATGGCAGCCCCCGCCGAAAACCTGCGACTGGGTGACCAACCTGCGCTCGCGTAATTTGATTCAAGGCGTTTCGTACAGTAATGTGCTAACTACGTCCTTGCGTTTGGTTTCCGTTTTATTACCTATTATTTACATCTGGAAATGTGATCGGGTTAGAATAACCTGCTGTATAACCCACTCCGATTCAAAGGCGCAATAACAGCTCGTTGGTGCTATTTCCAAAGGAGTTGTTGAACGGCACAAATGATTAGTTTTTAGTCTGAACTCTTCAATCTGAACACTTTGGCTCGGGACACTTCGCCAGGAGGAGCTCGCGGTTCAGATAGCGGCTATAGCGTGGTCCGCTTCAGCTCCATTGTGCGATTTTGGTCTCTTTCTCCAGTGCAAGAAAACCTTTTAAACGCGTTTGCGAGAGAACGGCAAGAGCTACTGAAATTTATTCGTGAAGTTAGTTATTCGATCGCTTTCTCATCGCAGAAGTATAAGCATAGCCTTTCAGTGAGTATGTCTTCTTTTACTTTTTGCACGTGTTCTTACATCTGTTTTGTTTTCATTTTTATTTTTGCGGTACTTTTATAAACAAGGACCACATTAATAAGTCTTACCGCTGCAACGATGATGAGTTGCTGAGAATCAGCCTGCACTATTAATTTCGGTATTTATTTATTTGTTTATTGTAACTAACGGTAAGCTTTTATATGGTCTATTTATCCTAAAGTGAAGTTCTGTTTTAATATTTTATTTGGACGTAGCTAAGTATGGCAATGGAGTAGCAGCGTGAGAAATAGTGACTATGTTCAGATGAGCTGTATATGATGATGATGACGACAAAGACGATTATTTGGCTAAATAATTATTAATAATATTTTAGTTAAACTTAGGGTTTATGGGACAGTCTACCAGACATCAGACACTTAAGTAGACATTGAATTTATGAGACTTTGTGTCATCCTTTTTGTTTGTTGCTCAGTTCAAAGTTTTACTTAAAGATACATTATTATGTTTGACAACCCCACATTTTGTGACCATTTATGGTAATGAAATGACACTTCCACTCATACAAACTGATTTATTCTTTGCAGTCCAGTGTTCCTGTTTCTGTGATATTTCTGTATAATCTCCCTGTTGACTTCACATGCAAATGTGCATATTAGAGCCAACACTGGTACATCAGATTACAGGCTACAGAGCCCAGTTTCACTGTCTCACTGCAGGCAGAACAGATAAGGATTAGCGTTCCTTAGATAAGGTGTCAGGTAATTGCCTACAGCTGTGGTTGCAAGCCACCCCTCCACATATTATTATTATTTTGAAGTCATGTGAAATTTGAATCTTCACGTGTTTTACATACGATCACTTATATACGTAAAAAAGGCAATCACATTACATTTTTCACGTGTGAAAAGAAAACATAACTAAACGTACAAAATAAACGTAACTTGAAATAAATAGCATAAGTTACCCTTTCCCACTGTCATCTTATAAGTGGGATTGTTTTTATGGTTCACATATACTACCTCATTCAATGCAAGTCTGTAAATATGCTGATATTATTGTGTTTTTATCTGTACTTATTTTATGCTATGTATGACCCCATGTGCCCCCCCTCCGCAATGTTTGGTGAAACCGCAGCCTTCTTTTCGTTTACATATGTGCCTGCACATTGTGATAATGACACAAATTGAATTGAATTGAATATGTACTTTTCCCCTGTTGAGTGTTGATATGTAATTTGCACATGTGATTTTTTCATAAGGGGAGAGAGGGAAAATGCTGAAGTGATGTTTTAGAAGGTGCCTGTGTGCAATACTTATGCTTATTAAGACATCTTGTTGGAAACCTAGAGAGGGAATTCCTTAAGACTTGTATGTCTAAAATCTGAAGGGATGGGAGAAATTCTGTATCCAAAAGAAGAGGCTCATCCTGTTTGATGCAAGTGGGAGTAAGAGGGAATGTGAGGATGTTGGAGCTTGAAGAAATAAATTCAGATTTTATAAAGTTCCATTTTAAGATGGAGGGAATGAATCTAGGAAGGAAATGATACAGAAAGACTGTAAGTCTGAGAATCAGATGGGGAGAGAAGGCCTGTGTGGTGTGTGGGAGGCAGGACAGACCATGTAGAGCCTGAGTATGTGTGCACACAGCTGAAGATCCCATGAGTATGACATCTGAACAGAGAACAGAAGCTTTCCATGCAGCTGGTAAGTGCATTAGAGTCACCCGGATCGCTCATGGGCAGAATCAAAGATATCCAGGTCTGTGAGCAGGAAGAACCATTAGGCACAAGGAAATGCACACTTCCCTATTTTACTAATATTTAAACTAAAATAAAAAAATAGCTTCACTTTGGCAGTGATCTCTCACTCTGCTGATGCTGTTTGTCATGTGTTCCTTTTTGAGGAAAGGGTCTGATTGCAAGGAACTGCTCCACTCTTATTTCCTCATGGATTCACAGCTGCTCCATCCCAGCACCACTTAGTGCAACTGAACTGCATCTAAACTACTGCAGCGTCAGGGCAGAACTAAACTGCATCTGATGTGAGGACAGTTTGAAATTGTTCATGAGCAGTTTAAGACCAGATGCGACTCTTCACTGTTCTGGTTTATCCAGAACAACTTAAAAAAGGGTTGGGCAAAGAGCAAAGACAATGCCAAGCTACCAGTGTCACAGCGGAAAGATCCATTGCTTAGATCAAGGGTGACTTATTCCATTGCTGGAAGGCTGGTGTAGTCAAGTTTTTGTTTCCACCAGTTACCCAAGCCCAATTTTCTAATTAGCCCTATACACGCATGCTGGGTCAGAGGGTTGGGGGGAGGTGGGGGTCAGAGTGCAGTTCTGGCATTAGAGCAAAAGGCTGTTAGTGTAAACCATTATATTTCCCATCTCTCTGTGTTCTGTGTAACTGCACTTACTTAATTTGTCGCAAAAATATGCAAGTCTGGAGAGGGCTGCAGTTTTCACACAAAACTTAATGTTAATGTTTAATACCATGCTAAATAACACGTGTGCATTATGCATTTGTAAAAAGTGTAACTACCCAAATACATTAGTCAAGTGTGAACTTGTAAAACCGATGGCTAGTGAAGGATGTGAGCAGCCCATGATCACTGTTGACCTCACAAGCTTAAATCAGTGAGAAAATGCCCAAGCTTTGGAAACTGTAAGTCACCCTGGATATCCACAACATCTGCTAACAGTTAGTTTTCTGAGAAATATTTTGAATACCAGTCTTATTTAATTTTCTGATTGCATGTGATTTACATAGCCAACTTGAGAATTATCAGGGGAATCACAGACATACACAGAAATACACTGCATGGCCAAAAGTATGTGGACACCCCTTCTTATTAGGGGGTTTGGCTGCTTTAGCCGCAGCCATTGCTAACAGGTGTGATGTTCAAGTGTTCACATACTTTGGGGCATGTAGTGTATATTCACTTCCCTCAATGATTACAGTTGAAGCAGTTGAAGCACTAGACTAGGTTTCCTTTGTTCCATCACACAAGAGTGACTCCTCTGGGTGACAAGGAGTCTGAGTCTGCAATCTTCTAGCCTGTGCATTAAATGAAATCTGTACTCCTGTGATTCAGTGACTGTGCTGCTCATTTGCTGGAGTAATGAATGAATCATGAAATGAATGAATGAATGAATGAATCTGGTGGATGGCAGCATATGCTTTGCAAGACATGCTGGATAGTCTGTGTTTTGCTGAACTAACTGAGGCTACCACAGACTTCTGTATGTTTGGCCATGAGAAAAAATAAGAAGCATAAGAATTGGTTAAGAAACAAACTTTAAAAGGTGCTCCTAACTGGATATCATGTAAACACTGCTTACCCCTTTTAGGAAATGTTTCTTGATGTTTGACCAAGAACAATAAAGCCCTGTATGATGTTTCAGGATCCCCCCCCCCCATTCCCCAATGTGGGAGTGAAGCATTACATTACATTACATTACAGGCATTTAGCAGACGCTCTTATCCAGAGCGACGTACAACAAGTGCATTAGTTCCAGGTGCAGAGGTACAAAAGAAACATACTAGAGCGAAATAAAGATTGTAGTGCCAGAAGTGACCACATAGATCAGGACTCCAACCCTGTAGAGTAACCTGCTCAGCAAACAAACAACCCTGCCAAATACAAACTATCACTGAAATCACAATTTCCTGATCAGAATCAGACAAACAATCCTGCCAAATAAAAACTAACATGCTCGAATAAGCCTAACTACGTACATTGAGCTAAACTATAGGCTAGGGAGGGGTGGGGAGAGGTGCAGCCTGAAGAGATGAGTCTTTAGTCTGCGTTTGAAGGTAGTTAGATTCTCTGCTGTTCGGACCGCCACGGGGAGGTCATTCCACCAGCGCGGGGCCAGGACAGACAGCAGACGGGAGCGGGAAGTAGAGACACGAAGAGGGGGAGGTGCCAAGCGTCCAGAGGTGGCAGAACGGAGAGGTCTGGCTGGTGTGTAGGGTCTGATGATCCTCTGGATGTATCCAGGTGCTGACCCCTTAGCTGCCTGGTATGCAAGCACCAAGGTCTTAAATTTGATGCGAGCCATAACAGGCAGCCAGTGGAGGTCAGTGAGCAGGGGGGTGACATGGGAATGTCTGGGGAGGTTGTAGACCAGACGCGCTGCAGCATTCTGGATGAGCTGCAGGGGTCTGATGGCGGATGCTGGCAGACCAGCCAGCAGTGAGTTGCAGTAGTCCAGGCGGGACAGGACCATTGCTTGAATCAGGAGCTGGGTTGCGTAGGTGGTGAGGAAGGGGCGGATTCTCCGGATGTTGTACAGGAAGAACCTGCACGTTCGACTCACCGCCGTGATGTTCTGGGAGAGGGACAGTCTGTTGTCCATCACCACTCCGAGGTTTTTTGCGGTGGGTGATGATGACACCACGGTGTCCCCTAGGGTAATGGAAAAGTCAAGGAGGTTAGAGGATGGAGCAGGGATGAAGATCATCTCTGTCTTACCTGGGTTCAGCTTAAGGTGGTGGTTATCCATCCAGCTCTGGATGTCCCTCAGGCAAGCAGAGATGCGAGCAGAGACCTGTGTGTCAGAGGGGGGGAAGGAGAGAAAGAGTTGGGTGTCATCGGCATAACAATGATAGGACAACCCGTGGGCAGAGATTACAGGACCAAGAGATTGGGTGTACAGGGAGAATAGAAGGGGACCAAAGACTGAGCCCTGGGGAACTCCTGTGGCAAGGGGGCGAGGTGCCGATACTGCACCAGCCCAGGAGACTTGGAAGGAGCGACCGGAGAGGTAGGACTCGATCCAGTCTAGTAATGTGCCACAGATCCCCATAGCTGCCAGGGAGGACAGGAGGATGGGGTGGTTGACTGTGTCAAAGGCAGCAGAAAGGTCTAGGAGGATCAGGACAGATGAATGGGAGGCTGCTTGTGCGGCGTGAAGCGACTCACTGACCGAGAGGAGTGCGGTCTCTGTCGAGTGGCCAGGTCTGAAGCCGGACTGGTGGGGATCTAGGAGGTTGTTCAGTAAGAGAAAAGAGGAGAGTTGGTTAGAAGCAGCTCGTTCAATGGTTTTGGATAAGAAAGGGAGGAGGGAAACAGGACGGTAGTTCTGGATGACGGAGGGATCCAGAGTGGGCTTTTTCAGTAGTGGGGTGATGTGGGCCAGCTTGAAGGAAGAGGGGAAACATCCAGAAGACAGAGAGGAGTTCACAAGGGAGGTGACAAACGGGAGGATGTCAGGTGTGATAGTCTGGAGGAGAGAGGAAGGGATGGGGTCAAGAGCACAGGTGGTAGGGCGGTGGGAGAGTAGGAGTTGGGAAACATCAGAGTCAGTGAGAGGAGAGAAAGTGGAGAAACCAGGGGAGGAAACAGAGAGGGGGGAGTGGGGAAGGGTGGGGGTGGACGTAAAGGAGCTGCGGATGTCTGCAATCTTCTCATTGAAGAAAACTGCGAAGTCATCTGCAGTGAGGGAGGACTGAGGTGGGGAAGGAGGAGTGCTGAGGAGAGAAGAGAAAATGGAGAATAATTGATGGGGGTTAGAGGTAGATTTATGAATTTTTGTTTGATAATAATTAATTTTAGCAGAGGTTACGGCAGTAGAAAATGTAGCTATCATAGACTGGTAGGCAGACAGATCGGATTGAGCCATGGATTTCCTCCACTTCCTCTCCGCTGCACGTAGGCTGGCCCGGTTGGTTCGGAGGAGGTCGGACATCCACGGACTGGGAGGGGACGAGCGTGCCGGCCTGGAGACTAGAGGACAGTGAGAGTCAAGTGCTGAGGAGAGCGAGGAAGACAGAGCGGAGGATGCAGAGTCAGTGGGAAGGTTTGAGAAGGATTCAAGAGTGGGGAGTGAAGCAGTGACGCTAGAAGCGAGAGAGGAGGGAGAGAGGGAGCGGAGGTTACGGCGGACCATGACAGTAGGAGTGGATGGAGGGGAGGGAGGGAGGGGAGCAAGAGGGAGGGAGAAGGAAATGAAGTGGTGGTCGGACTGGTGCAGAGGGGTCACTGTGGGATCGGAGGAGGAGCAATTCCTCAGGATGACCAGATCTAGGAGGTTGCCAGCTTTGTGTGTTGGTGGGGAGTGCATCAGGGAGAGATCGAATGAGTGGAGTAGGGGCAGGAAGGCTGCGGAGTGGGAGGCGTCAAGGTGGATGTTGAAGTCTCCCAGGAGGATCAGTGGGGTGCCATCCTCTGGGAAGGAGCTCAGCAGGGTGTCAAGCTCATCGAGGAAGCTTCCCAGGGGCCCTGGAGGGCGATAGATAACCACAATATACAAGTTAACAGGATAGGTGATTGAGACAGAGTGGTATTCAAAGGTAGAGATGGCGAGGTGAGAGAGGGGAAGAACGGAGAATTTCCAGGACGGAGAGATCAGCAAACCTGTGCCCCCGCCACGGCCAGACGGGCGGGGGGTGTGAGAAAAGGAGAAGGAGGAGGAGAGGGCTGCAGGGGTTGCGGTGTTGCCTGGTGTGATCCAGGTCTCAGTGAGGGCAACGAAATGTAAAGAGAGGAGGGGCGCGTAGGCTGAAATGAAGTCAGCCTTCCGCGTAGCAGACTGGCAGTTCCATAGCCCTCCTGCGACTGTGAAGCTGTCACAGGGGGTCAATGAGGGATAGCGAAGGTTGGAGAGGTTCCGTCGCCGCGGGGGGCCTCCCCTGCAGAAGCGAGTTCTGTAGGGGAGAGAACAGGTTGGGATGGGGTTGACACATAGCATAGCAGTGAGGACAGGGAGTAGTGAGAGGAAGGGTGATGGCAGAAGGATAGAGATGCAATAACACAAAACTGGGAGGGAGCGACGCTAGCGTCGCTCCAAGCCAGACTACAAACCCTAATTACCAAATGAATAGCAGCTGATGACTGAGCAATTACCCCACAAGCCAAGCAGCTAACTAGCTCCACACAATACCTGCCTAATGCAGTTTAGAGCAAATGAGACTAATAGGCTACTACACAAACAAACAGCAAAACTAATGCTGGGCAAACTACAAAACAGGTAGAAGTCTAATCTAGCTACACTATTGGCAAAAAACAGATACTTAGCCCGCTCTAGGAGAACTTCTGCGGGTCCTGCACAGCTGAGTCCAATTGCACTTTCAATTGAAGCGTATCCAATCATGGGAAAAGAGTGCCCTGGCCTTGCCCTGGGACTGCCACTGGCCACACTAATAACAGGCCTGTCCACATCCATAACACACTCCTACCCGCCGGGTCAGAGCGCGAGCATACCGCTGCCTTGGGGTGAGAGCAGACTGGCAGTCCTCCAGGACGCTATCTGCTATTTCCTTTGGGGGGGGGGGGGGGGGGGGGGGGGGGAGGGGGTATGAACCGAAGGAGCTGCTCTGATTGGATAAACTCTGCTCACTGTGTCATAATAAGGCCTGAGCTGCAGTAATACGTCTAATCCTGTATTGCTTTACTGAGAAGGAGACGGCCACTCACTGCAGGCTGCTGGCACTGG
Organism: Anguilla pacifica; assembly: GCA_039654925.1. Taxonomy (NCBI): domain Eukaryota; kingdom Metazoa; phylum Chordata; class Actinopteri; order Anguilliformes; family Anguillidae; genus Anguilla; species Anguilla pacifica. The sequence goes on from CM077296.1 coordinate 56,123,106, forward strand.
GCACAGCTGCTTGTCCCCTGTTTCCTCATAGAGGACTGCTGTGGAACTGCTGACCTGCCTTCCCTTACTCTCTCCCCCCCAATGGTGTGACACCATGAACTCAGCGCATGTCTGGATTGTGCTCACCTCGGTCTTCTCCACCCTCCTCTTCCTCATCATTTTGGCGTTGCTCTGCTTCTTTACCTGCCGACTGGCGTCGAAAGTCAAGCCACTGGGCACGCCCATGCACTTCTGAGCATGCTGCAACCCCACCTGCTTCCTCTGACACCGGTACCGTCTTCTCTCTGATCCCCAGGAGACTAGCTGGGCAGCCTGAACACACGGTGTGCTTCGGCTTGCTGTAGTCATGCCTCAGTAGCAAGAGCTCCTAATTGAATCATATCCCTTGTACAGTGGCATTGCACTGGCTAACAACAGAGATAGCATGGTATTGACCAGCTATACCTATTGGCAACACAGCTCTGTACTATCTGGCTGTGGTGATAGCCCAACCGTGCGCTGTGGTATATATAGCATGCCCGCCAGTGCTTAGCTCTGTGGCTGAGAGCTGTAGAAACACAGGTTGGGTACAGTGGCGGCTCTTGGGAATGCATTAGTGTAGTGTGATGGTTAGGGAACAGGTCTTACCAGTCCAAGGTTATAAATTTGATTGCCTGCTTAATCTAAATTGAGTCAATAACTATCCAGCTGTATCAAAATATTTTTAAAGTAAAAAGTTATCATAGAATATTAATTCTATATCTGTTTCTGACAATGTGTTATGAGAGTGAACTGCAGCTCAACGGACAAGGTCTAATTAAAACAATTCCCAGCTATTTATACTTCAGGAATTGCAATTAAAGTTCAAGAGTTCTCCAGTCTGTAGGTGATGAATGGGTGTTGCAGGTTGATTTTGTGTTACACTGACAAAGGTTGTCTTCAGAGCTGAATTGTTGGTGTGAATAAGCCTCATGCTGTCAGGGGAAAGAGAGTCCTGTAGGAGGTGTTCGGTTAGTCATTCAGCTGTAATCCTCTCTGCTACACGGTGCTCAATCCCATTAAAGTGACCTTCGCATACAGGCAATGTGGCAATGTCTTAATCTTCAGATTCCCTATTAGTAGGCATCTGTGTTATGACCACTCTATGAGCAGGAGTCTCTGTTATGACCACCCTATGTGCAGGGGTCTCTGTTATGACCACCCTATGAGCAGGGGTCTCTGTTATGACCACCCTATGTGCAGGGGTCTCTGTTATGACCACCCTATGAGCAGGGGTCTCTGTTATGACCACCCTATGAGCAGGGTCTGTGTTATGACCACTCTATGAGCAGGGGTCTGTGTTATGACCACTCTATGAGCAGGGGTCTGTGTTATGACCACTCTAGGAGCAGGGGTCTGTGTTATGACCACCCTATGAGCAGGGGTCTGTGTTATGACCACCCTATGAGCAGGGTCTGTGTTATGACCACTCTATGAGCAGGGGTCTGTGTTATGACCACTCTCGTGTCCACTGCTGGCCTCCCACCATGCCCTGTGGCATTTTTAGTGGATGTCTCCAAAAGTCCTTCGATCAGTTTATGAGTGAAAATATGTGCTCTGAAACAATCATTTGTAATTTTCCTATTTCACGGTTAGTTATCTAAAAATAGGCTGGAGTAATCTATATGCACTTACAGTTTTTATTCCGGATTCTATATTTTATAAGGAGGTGCAAGTTGTGTTTTTTTGACCAGATGATTCTATGTGCAGACTCTGATGTTTTATATCCTGGAGTTACTGCAGCTGATGGGAATGGAAGCAGCCAGACACCCATAGTGTTTGAGGCAGGACGGGAGGAGACGGGGATTCCCTGTAACGTGACACACTCCTGCGTGTGCGGTGTATTGTCACAGACAGAGGCTTGTGTAGTTATTGCAGATTATTAATTCCCTGTTCTGTTATCAGATCTGGAACAGTGTGTCATTGACCATTCTTCCTGGGGCTTGGAAACTGGACCTTTTCCTTTGAGAGACGCTTTGGGAGACGCTTTGGGAAAGCTTAGACAAGCAGCATGATGAAGATGAAGGTGATGGCAGCTCTGTCGATTTCATTGTCCTGCCTAGCCTGCACCATACTGGGCAAGCCACACATTCCAGGTCAGTCTGTGTGCCTGGAATGCCTCTCAGAAACAAACCCATCTGTGACTCAACCCAACACCACTAATACACTGATATAGCATGTCTGTGACTCAAACCAAGACCCCTAATACACTGATTTAGCATGTCTGTGACTCAACCCAACACCATTAATACACTGATATAGCCTGTCTGTGACTCAACCCAACACCACTAATACACTGATATAGCCTGTCTGTGACTCAAACCAAGACCCCTAATACACTGATTTAGCATCTGTGACTCAACCCAACACCATTAATACACTGATATAGCCTGTCTGTGACTCAAACCAACACCACTAATACACTGATGAATCCTGTCTGTGACTCAACCCAACACCCCTAATACACTGGTGAATCCTGTCTGTGACTCAATTCAACACCTTTTATACACTAGAGAAAGCTTTATAGTAAAAGGTGTGTGTGATTATTATCCTTGCTTACTATATTAAAAAACCCTGCAAGGTTTTGTATGAGCTTGTCTAAAGAGGCTGGTCATTTTGAGTAAAAACCCATTTTTATCTGATCGATCATGTCACCATCAGCAAAAGCTGCATTTTAGTAAGTTTAATACTTATATATAAGAACCCATTTTAGTGAGCGTAATAGTTATGTATAAGAACCCATTTTAGTAAATGTAATACTTATGTATAAGAACCCATTTTAGTGAGCGTAATACTTATGTATAAGAACCCATTTCAGTGAGTGTAATACTAATGTGTATGTAAACCTTTGGCCTCGACTGCATATATATATATATATATATATATACACACACACACACACACACACACATATACACACAGCTTTGCTTCATGCAAAATATCCCTCTCTGCTGGACTCTTGGTGACACTTTTTGGTGCATTGTGCAATGTTACAGAAGAAGAAAAGGACCCCTCTTACTGGAACAAGTGGGCTCAACGCACACTGAACAAAGCTCTGGCTCTACAGGAGCTCAATAAGAACATTGCCAAGAATCTGATCCTCTTCCTTGGAGATGGTAGGTCATATTGTCGAAGGGCAGTCTACAGTGCCTGTGGACACTGTAAAGACAAGTGGAGTATCTGACGTAGAGTTTAGGGGTTAGGGTTAGGGTTAGGGTTAGGAATGTGTTTGGCACCAGATGCCCTCGGATGAAGTCATCTATCTTTCTTTTATGCAGCAGTTTTCATAGAGTAAAGTAGTTAATACATTTTCAGCATTTCAAAACCACCTTATAGTTTCCCAATAAAGACAGATATAATGGTAATCAGACACCATTGGGATGAGTGCAGATAAGACTTGCCCTCTTCCAGATCATATTCTGCAGTATGGCTTATAGAGGAGTTGCAGTCACTGTCTACATGAAGAATGAGGCAAGCAGATGTTTGTCCATGAGGTGAAGAACTCATTTCACTTTGGCAAAGCTTGGCAGCTGTCTTTTGAAGACAAGATAAGAATGTAGACTGCAATGAAAAGGAGACCTGTATCCTGATACAAAAAGTGAACAAAAATCAGAAGTTTATTATATTATAAAGTGCAAATACACTGTCATCAGCAAGAATATCATCAGTAACTGCCTGACATTAGCTGCAGCTTTGGTATATTGTTTTCAACACCAAATGGCCAGATATATTTGATTAGGAGGATTAATAAATGGGCAGATATAATTGATTAGGAGGATTAATGAATGTGCAGATATATTTGACTAGGAGGATTAATGAATGGGCAGATATAATTAGGAGTATTAGGCACAGATGAATATAGATATCAATATCAAAGGATCAGAACTATGCAGGGGAAGTATCTGGAAGAGGGTTTATTAAGCTGTAAAGAAAGAAATAACTCCATCCCTCACCAACTTGCAATCTCAAACTCCTTTTCTCCTATAACCCTCTCACTATCTCTTACTCCATCTGATTTTCTCTCCCTGAACTGGTTCCTCTGCCAATCCTGTTCAGGAATGGGTGTTCCCACAATCACTGCAGCCAGAATTCTCAAGGGCCAGCTCAGTGGAGAGAGTGGGGAAGAATCTCAGCTGGAAATGGACAAATTTCCCCATGTGTCTCTATCCAAGGTGATGCCCCCCCCCCCCCCCCCCACCCCACATGGCCTACTCATGTGGCCTGTGATATGAAGTTAAGATAAAAGGATTAAAACCTTATTTATATATCATTTCTGCAACCTCATGGGCTCATTGCAAAGAGTCATGCATTCATGCATATTTTCTTACAGGAAAGTTAATATTAATTAATTATCTACAGATGATTTTTGTGCAAGGTTCTTTGGCTCTCTTTCATGAGTATTGATGAGAAATAATAAAGTTAGATTTTTCTTAATTTGATCCAGGCATTCTACTTGCATAATTTAACATTCTGTCTCAGTTATTCTGTGCTGACTGGTCCCCAGACGTACAACACTGATGCCCAGGTGGCTGACAGTGCAGGGACAGCCACAGCATACCTGTGTGGAGTGAAGGCTAACGAAGGGACGGTAGGTGTGACTGCAGCAGCTGTTCGAGCCCAGTGCAACACCACTTTTGGAAATGAGGTGACCTCCATCCTCAAATGGGCAAAAGATGCAGGTAGGAGTTGCCAACTGCCACTGTCTGTACCTCCTGTCCCAACTGCTACACCACTGAATATCATCTGCAGTTTCTCTCCCGTAATATTCCCATGTAAGCATTCCCAACATTTGTTGGGTTTCCACAATGTTGGAGGCCAAGTGTGGCTGAACCTGTCCAATTGCCAACCTAGTTTGGAATGTCTAATTAGCTGTTTGATATTTGCAGCCAGGTTCATGCGCAATCCCCGCTGCTGATTTGGGAGAGTGTAGACATCCGTAGTTCTCCAAGACACAGCGTCGCTAGCTTGCTTAGTCTTATACTGCATCCCACAGCACACTCACACAGGAGTCGGAGGAAGACCTTTCGTATGTGGCTATGATATGCAGTCCACAGGTGCCCGATGGACTAGTAAGGGTCAATAGAGAGCAATGAAACATGGACCCCTACCTGACTGCACCCTCCCGTACCTTGGGCGATACAATTAGCAATTGCGTGTTGCCCTATGGAACCAGCCACAGTTGGCACTGGCAGTTTTTGATTCAATCAGAGACCATGGGGTTCATCCATGCACCACAGCATTGCGCTTTAACCAAATGAGCAGTCTTTGAATATTAATTTTTCCTTAGGTTATAGCCTTTTTAGGATATAGCTTTAGATTTCCCAGTAAGTTATAACAATAGGACCTACATTCCTTTTGCTAGTTATACTGCTAGTTTGATTTATGATTAAGTTAAACTGAGATTTGTAGCTACAAACTGAGAGAAGCCTTTTTAAAAACAAGGTTATAATCATAATAATAAACTTTATTTTTATAGCACTTTTCATACATGAAATGTAGCCCAAAGTGTTTCACATTGTAAATGTTATGCAAGTAATCATTCCAATAAAGTTTTCAAATTTTTAAAATGGGTGTGTTCTAACCCATTATAACCCATTTTAACCCATGGTGGTTTTGGTAGCATTTAGGGGCATTTTTACTAAGCATACCGCAAATTACTGTGAGGAGTGCAAAATTCTGCGTTGCTACGTTTTAAATTTAGCGGGGTATTTACGAAGACTAGTTATGCAAATGAGCACAGTCTCAGTGAGTTCAATTAAATGCACAGCTGATATTTAAGATGTGTGTAGTTCCAACGAGAAGAAAATCTGTAGGAGGAAATTGCAGCTAAAGTAAATACTGTCAGCAAAGTGACAAGATCTATAATTGACTTTATAAATCTATAATAGGTTGGCAAGACATCAGGCGACACACCAAGGAAAAGATGGCATATAATAAGGTCATTAATTAAAGGGATGGTTCAAGCAAATGCCATAATTCTGCACTAGTCTATGGGTAATAGGGTTAGGGTTAGGGTATGAGCTTGTATGACTCTATAGTTAATGGATAGTAGTTTCTACAGTCTTTCTTCTTCTCCTGCTATGCTGCAGCTAACAGGGGAATTGGACCCTAAAATCCATTATTAGCTGCAATGTAACAGCAGAGGCAGAACGGCTATTTTGTGGAAACTAATGTCCATAGACAATTATTATAGAATTATGCAATTTGGGTGGACTATCCTTTTAAATTTATTTTGGTACGGGAAAAACTCAAACAGTGCTCATGAGAAAAAACTATGAATCGCAGGCTTCTGTCTCCCATCCCCCATACACAGAAGTTCAGGAACCTTGTACGCCCAACTCCAGACTTTGGAACAACCCTCATAATAAACAGCTGGATTTCCCAGTGCTCCTCTGTGAGGAAGGATGTCAGTGTGACCTTAACCAAAAACAAAGCATATTTTCTGACAGCATGTGTATTAATATGATGCTAAAATAAACATTGAGGCCTAAATTCTACTGCTGTTTGTTCATAATTTTGATTAAAGAAATGCAATTTCAATAAAAGTTTAATTATTTAAATGAAAGGGATTATTTTCCCCCCAGTTCAGTCATTTTTGGGGGTCATTGCATTGAGTGTCCAATATAGTACAAGAATAACAACTCAAAAGAAACAACACCATTATACTTTCTTAAACTCATTGATCTAAGCATTAGGCCTATTCATGAAAACAAAATCATCACACTGGTTGGCATTAAATATCACATAATGCGTGTGATTACCCATCAGGAAAGTCAGTGGGTATTGTCACAACCACACGTGTGAACCACGCCACCCCTAGTGCAGCCTATGCCCACTGCGTGGACCGCGACTGGTACTCCGATGGAGAGATGCCCCCAGAAGCCCTAGCAGCTGGCTGCAAGGACATTGCCCTTCAGCTATTTGAGAATATTCCAGAAATTGATGTGAGTTTTTTTGTGCTATACTGGATTTTGTAAAATGACGTAACAGAAATATTTTTGAGGAAATGCTGGTCATTTTATCTTATTTTGTCGTGATGCAGTTTTCAAGTTTGTCCATTATAGATTCATGTTTGTTTGACAGCAAACATTAAATATTTACTGCTGAAGAGTGTATGCTGAAAATATTTGCTGAGTGTGCAGTATGGTTATTTACCATGGATTGTTCCACTGACTGCTTGTTCCTGTGTCCTTTTCTGACCCCACTTTGGTATTATGGGTACCCAGGTGATAATGGGTGGGGGACGGAAGTACATGTTCCCCCAGAATACCTCAGATGTTGAGTATCCTAGGGAACCCAAGCACCGCGGAACTCGGAGGGATGGGCGGAGATTGGTGGAGGAGTGGCTGAGCCGCATGGCACTCCGGGTGAGAGGATGGGTTTGTCTGGCAGACGCTGTTCAGATTTCCTTTTTTCGTACTGATTGCATACATGTTTTGTACAGATTCTATTTTTTCTGCACTTATTAGTTAAGTTACATAATATTTTCCACCTTTGCTCCAAACAGTACTCCATGCATTTGTTAGCTGGAGAAGCTGAAAGGTTATGAAGCTGTGCTGGCTTGACATCAAAATGTATTTCTATCCTAAATGCTGGCCCCCCCCTTCCTTTTCCAGAAAGGCCAATATGTGTGGAACAGGAAGGACCTCTTTTCTTTGAACACTAACCATGTTGATTATTTGTTGGGTAAGCCTTAACTTTAAAAAGCATAACATTCCTATGCCAAGGTCCCAAATCAGCTAGCATGTTGTGCTGTGAGATCCAAATACACCCCCCCCCCCCTTTTCTCTGCAGGTCTGTTTGAGCCTGGAGATCTGCCCTATGACTCGGAGAGAAACAAGGAAATGGACCCCTCACTGACAGAGATGGTGGAGGTGGCAATAAAAATCTTGAGAAAAAATACTCTGGGATTCTTCCTGCTAGTGGAGGGTCAGCGGCTCATTCCTCTTCCCCCTACATCACATGACCCACACCAGACACACACAGTGCCCCATGCCCAGTGCGTCACACCCAGTGCTCCACGCCCAGTGCGCCACACCCAGTGCCCCACGCCGAGTGCGTCACGCCCAGTGAGTCACACCCAGTGCCCCACGCCCAGTGCCCCACACCCAGTGCCCTACGCCCAGTGCCCCACACCCAGTGCCCTACGCCCAGTGCCACTGACTGCGCCCCTTCCCTGTGTGACACTGATTCCAGAAAATAAAGCCCAATGTGTCCAAAAAAGGGTCAAAGTAACCAGGACAAAATTTAATCAGTGGTTTGAAATGAGCTAATTGGGAACCAGTAGATATTGTTGAAGAATGTACATCAGTAGAATAACATTTCAGTCTGTGTAAAAATGTAAACATTTCAATTTTAATTGAGAATGGTTTGCTCTAGATACAGGAACACAAGATAGTCCTTTTTTGACTTTAAACGTATTGTATCAGCATCAAGATCACAACCAGTAAGACTAAAAACCGAGTCATTCTTGGATGGGTCTTTCTGGTGGGTGCGGTTAAAGTCTGAGCCATTGCGTCAAACAATTGCATTTTCATGCACCTGCAGTACAGCTCAGTACTGAGTTTTGACTGATTGCAACACATTTTTTTAATCAATTCGTAAAACCTGAAGCAAAAGGTAGTTAATTCAATAAGAATAGCTATGTCATTTTATTTGGAGTCATTGTCCAATGAGTGGTTGACACTGCATTGTTGGCAGCTGCAATCATAATATGGTTCACTAAACCATATAGCAGTTATTATGAGAATTTATTCTGATTTGTGTTGCATGGGTATTGAGAAGATCATGAGGGGGCTGGCCAGCTCTTTGACCACTCTTTGACAGGTGGGCGCATTGACCATGGTCACCATGAGGGCAAGGCTAAGCAGGCCCTGTATGAGGTGGTGGAGATGGACAGAGCCATCCAGCAGGCAGGACTGATGACCAGCTTGCATGACACCCTGACTGTGGTGACTGCAGATCATTCACATGTCTTCAGCTTTGGAGGATACACGCCACGTGGAAACTCCATATTTGGTGAGTGAAAAGTGAAAATGCGGTGTGCTCACAGTGACATGGTGAAGCCTGCCACTGTATGCTTGTGCATAGTGTAGCTGTAATTAAGCCAGTGACTTGGTGGATACTTTTATGATGTGAGAACCAGTATGGCTTGTACACAGTATAATGAAAATTCAAGCCAGTAACAGTAAGATGTCCTCACAGGTTGCAATGTACTGGATATGATGATCTTAGCAGTGTGCAACAATAGGTATGACTTGCTTAGCTTGGGGGGGGGAGTTGATCTCACCTTGTGCAGATATATTTTTAATGTGGTGGTTTGAATAGGGAAGAATTCACCATGGTTGGAACCCTGTGGGTTAAAAAACCTGGTAAATGGCAGAGCAATCACATCCTTTCTGAACCAATGAACTAATGAAAAGTCTTTGGCTCAGATCAGTGAGCCTGTGCTCAGGATGGCTCTACTTTTGTGAGGCTTTGCTAGGGCTGCAGTGGCCCTCTCTGTGCATCTCTGCAGGATTGGGTTGGGGTTGGGGTTAGGTTTAGAGAGAGGGCTGCAGTGGCTCTCTGTGCATCTCTGCAGGATTGGGTTGGGGTTAGGGTTAGGCTTAGAGAGAGGGCTGCAGTGGCTCTCTCTGTGCATCTCTGCAGGATTGGGTTGGGGTTAGGGTTAGGGTTAGAGAGAGGGCTGCAGTGGCTCTCTCTGTGCATCTCTGCCGGATTGGGTTGGGGTTAGGGTTAGGGTTAGAGAGAGGGCTGCAGTGGCTCTCTGTGCATCTCTGCAGGATTGGGTTGGGGTTAGGGTTAGGGTTAGAGAGAGGGCTGCAGTGGCTCTCTCTGTGCTTCTCTGCAGGATTGGGTTGGGGTTGGGGTTAGGGTTAGAGAGAGGGCTGCAGTGGCTCTCTCTGTGCATCTCTACCGGATTGGGTTGGGGTTAGGGTTAGGGTTAGAGAGAGGGCTGCAGTGTCTCTCTCTGTGCATCTCTGCAGGATTGGGTTGGGGTTAGGGGTTAGGGTTAGAGAGAGGACTGCAGTGGCTCTGTGCATCTCTGCAGGATTGGGTTGGGGTTAGGGGTTGGGGTTGGGGTTAGGGTTAGGGTTAGAGAGAGGGCTGCAGTGGCTCTCTGTGCATCTCTGCAGGATTGGGTTGGGGTTAGGGTTAGGGTTAGGGTTAGAGAGAGGGCTGCAGTGGCTCTCTGTGCATCTCTGCAGGATTGGGTTGGGGTTAGGGTTAGGGTTAGAGAGAGGGCTGCAGTGGCTCTCTGTGCATCTCTGCAGGATTGGGTTGGGGTTAGGGGTTGGGGTTAGGGTTAGGGTTAGGGTTAGAGAGAGGGCTGCAGTGGCTCTCTGTGCATCTCTGCAGGATTGGGTTGGGGTTAGGGTTAGGGTTAGAGAGAGGGCTGCAGTGGCTCTCTGTGCATCTCTGCAGGATTGGGTTGGGGTTGGGGTTAGGGTTAGGGTTAGAGAGAGGGCTGCAGTGGCTTTCTGTGCATCTCTGCAGGATTGGCTCCTATGCTGAGTGATGTGGACCAGAAGCCTTTCACCTCCATTCTGTATGGCAATGGACCAGGCTACAAACTGATCAATGGCGTGCGCGAGAACATCTCCACTGTGGACTACTGTACGTGCCCATTCTGCTTCCCACAGCCTCCTTCATCCTGTTTATTTAAAATGTAATATGTAATACTTGCAGAGCTGCATAGCATCAGTTAAGGAATTAGAATAACTAGAATAAGAACTGGTCTGTTTATCGTGTATCCAAGTCCCAGTTTAACCTCTCATGGACGGATCTGAGCTAATGAAACCAGAATGAGGAAATGACAGGGAATCAGAAGACATGATCCTGTTTTCCTGTTTCCTTCTCTCACTCTTCTCATTCTTACAGACCAAAATAACTACCAGGCCCAGGCAGCAGTGCCCCTGCGTTATGAGACGCACGGCGGGGAGGACGTGGCGGTGTTCGCTAGGGGCCCCATGGCCTCCCTGCTGCATGGAGTGCAGGAGCAGAACTACATTCCCCACGTCATGGCCTACGCAGCCTGCATTGGGCAGAACCGAAACCACTGCCCAGCTGCCCTCAGCCAGGCACCTGCCCCGGCCCCGCCCCTTCTCCTGGCCTTCCTCATCCAAATTGGCCTCCTTTGCTGACCCTGGCCCCATTCAGCTCTGCCAGCCATCTGTGCTCACCCCACCCCCAACAGGACCATGACAACTCCACCCCACAATTCTGCTAATTCCACCTTCAATGTGCCCCTCCTCCCACAGCTCGACCCCCCCCCTCTGCTGACCATCTCCTCTTCTAGACCCACCTGTCTCTATGCACACATCCATTGTACTTTCGTACTTCAGATTTTTGCTACACCAAATATAATTTAATATTGATAATAACAAAATTCTGTTCATATACAGTGTATGAAATCGTCATTATGAATTGATAAGCATGAGATTTCTCATTTAGTATAGCACAAATGAGAAATACACTTTAGTGTTTATATTATATACAGTATGTTTATATCCTGTAGTGTTTTAATGGGGAAAGGATAAACATTACACAGAAATATGGTGATTCAGTGTGACCAGAAATTTAATTCTCAAAAATGTTGGCATGTGGCCCTTGTGAACAAAATGGATTTAACAAAAAAATAACTTGTTGGGGGGCTGTTGGGTCACTCAGTTGTGTGCTGCAAGTAGACCTTTTTCAAGTGAGCGCCAAGGTACTTGATCAAATCTGACCTGCCAGTGCATTGCATCACTTAGGGATACAGTCAGTAGGGATACAGCAGTGTTCAGGGATACAGGCAGTAGGGATACAGCAGTGTTCAGGGATGTGGGAGGGGTACAGTCAGTAGGGATATAGCAGTGTTCAGGGATATGGGCGGGGTATAGTCAATAGGGATACAGCAGTGCTCAGGGATACAGTCAGTAGGGATATAGTAGTGTTCAGGCATGTGGGAGGGATGCAGTCAGTAGGGATAGAGCAGTGTTCAGGGATACAGTCAGTAGGGATATAGCAGTGTTCAGGGATACAGTCAGTAGGGATATAGCAGTGTTCAGGGATACAGTCAATAGGGATATAGCAGTGTTCAGGGATGTGGGAGGGATGCAGTCAGTAGGGAGGCAGCAGTGTTCAGGGATATGGGAGGGATGCAGTCAGTAGGGAGGCAGCAGTGTTCAGGGATGTGGAAGGGATACATTCAGTAGGGATATAGCAGTGTTCAGGGATGTGGGAGGGATGCAGTCAGTAGGGATATAGCAGTGTTCAGGGATATGGGAGGGATACAGTCAATATGGATATAGCAGTGTTCAGGGATGTGGGAGGGATACAGTCAGTAGGGATATAGCAGTGTTCAGGGATGTGGGAGGGATGCAGTCAGAAGGGATATAGCAGTGTTCAGGGATATGGGAGGGATGCAGTCAGTAGGGATATAGCAGTGTTCAGGGATACAGTCAATAGGGATATAGCAGTGTTCAGGGATGTGGGAGGGATGCAGTCAGTAGGGAGGCAGCAGTGTTCAGGGATATGGGAGGGATGCAGTCAGTAGGGAGGCAGCAGTGTTCAGGGATGTGGAAGGGATACATTCAGTAGGGATATAGCAGTGTTCAGGGATGTGGGAGGGATGCAGTCAGTAGGGATATAGCAGTGTTCAGGGATATGGGAGGGATACAGTCAATAGGGATATAGCAGTGTTCAGGGATATGGGAGGGATACAGTCAATAGGGATATAGCAGTGTTCAGAGATGTGGGAGGGATACATTCAGTAGGGATATAGCAGTGTTCAGGGATATGGGAGGGATGCAGTCAGTAGGGATATAGCAGTGTTCAGGGATATGGGAGGGATACAGTCATGTGCTGATAATTAAAAAGTACATGAATATTAATTCCAGGTGCCCCCCTGCTTGTGTGCATTGGCAATCTATATAAGACTGGTCCTGTTTCACTATGAAGTGTCCATAGTTGTGTTTGTCCCTTCCATGGCATCACTATGTTTCATAACACATGGCCTGTTGGGTCAATGATTGACATGGCGCAGGCTTCTCCTCCCCACTCATGGGAAAGAAAAACAGCTGCTAAATGTTTTGTGTGTGATTGAGCAAAGGCTAAAGGTTAAGGGTTAGTACTGCCAATTAGAAAACCCTATGCATGCTATTTTAATATATGGATTCTTAATAGGGTCAAATATTTCTTCTGAAGGAAAGGATTCATTTTATAACTATGATTATAATAGAAATGTCATTTTTGGCCAGGTTTTGATGACTGATGTCTTATGTGGAAAAATACAATGTGTGATAGACACATGAAACATTAACAAATAAATACAGAATGGCATTTCAGAGGAAAACTCATCTGTCTTGAGCTTCAAACCTACGTTCAAAATTTTTTGTACAGATAGCACTGCAATTGCATGTATAAGCTTTCTAAAATGTTGGCAATTGAAAGATAGATATACAGTTTCTTAAACCACAATGTATGTCCAATTGCATTTACCAATGTAAAATGAATGTACTATATATGGACCCAACTTTCCCTGATGTACTTCACTAGAGGACAGTGTCTTTCTACAAATGCAGTCATGGAACCTACTGCTGTAAGCTATTGTTAACATTTTTTAAACAATTTAAAATATATATTGCAAAGTTTTAAAACTAACAAGTGTCAGAATAAGCTTTTACAGCATATTTTCAGTAATCTGTCTTCCTCCAGAGGTCTTTTTCCAGATTGTACATCATGTCTACCCACATTCGCAGTGTGTTCAGGCCTGGAGCTCATCACAGATAAACCAGACCTCTCTGAATAACTGAATGCTTCTTGTTTAGCTTTGTCCTTTGCAGTCTGAAGAATGCAGCTGAAGATGTTCTCCTCCCTCAGCCAAGCTTCTTGATCGAGCATCTGTCCTACAGGCATCCAGTGCAGGCAGCATTAGCGCAGATTTCACATGGATCTGGTGGAGTGATTATGTCCACTGGAGAAAACACAGAATCATTTGGCTGTAATTAAATATATAAAGCATGCAGACAGTGAGGACAGTTAGTTGTTGTTCATCCAAACAATAGAATGGACAAGTTGTGTGATCTAAGTGATTTTGACCATGGCATTTTTGTCGGTTCTCAGAAACGAAGTTCTCAGAAACAGTGGCGCTCCAGGGATTTTCACATGCTACAGTCCCTAGAGCTTACAGAGAATGATGCAACAAACATCCAGCGAGGCAGTTCTGTGGGTGAAAACACCTTGTTAATGAAAGAGATGAGAGGGGAATGGGCAGAGACCTTCAAGCTAATAGAAAGGGCACAAATGCTTAAATAACGCTCTGTTTGTGCCTGTTTGCCACATTGTTGTGCAGTACAGAAGAGCATGCACAATACATGGATGCTTGCAGCTAATGGGGCACAGAAGCAGAAGACTATGCCGGGTTTACTCCTGTCAGCTAAAAACAGAAAGATAATGCTACAGTGGGTATTAGATCAAAAACTGGTCAAAAACTGGACAATTGAAGATGGGAAAATATTTCCTGGTCTGACAAACCTCAATTTCTTCTGCAAAATGAAGACAGTAGGGTCTAACAGTATGAATACATGGATCTATCCTTGAGTCAACAGTACAGGTTGCTGGCAGTGGTGTAATGGTGTGGGGACTGTTCTCTTGGCCAACATTAGGCCCCTTAATACCAACTGAGCAACATTGTAATGCCACATCATACTTAAACAATGTTACTGACCATGTGCCTCCCTTTATGGCCACAGTCTATTTTTTTTCCCAATGGATACTTCCAACAGAATAATGCGCAGTGTCATTACTTATGCATTATCTCAAGCTGTTCCGTTCACATGACAGTGAATTCAGTTTACCCCAATGGACTGCACAGTCAATCCAATACAGCACATTTTGGATGAAGTAAAACAGGAGGTTCACAGCATGAATATGTGCTTGGAAAATATACAGGAGCCACATGATGTCATTGAGCATGGGCCCAAATCACAAAGGAATGTTTTCACCTTGGTGAATCCTTACTGTAAAGGATTTAGGCTGTTCTAGAGGCAAAAGGGGGTATTAGATAGGTGCAACTATAGGTGTGTGTGTATATACATACAGTGTATACAAAGAATAAACAAAAGAAAAGCAAAATTTTATATATATATATATATATATAGACACACACACACACACACACACACACACTTTTGCTTTTCTTTTGTTTACTCTTTGTGTATTCTTTTGCTTATCTAATGAATGAAAATGACACTCTTGACCTGACATTTTTTAATGGACTTTTTATAGCTTTCTCAATGAGTAGACCATGCATACATAGCAGCACCTATCTTGTCTGTTTATCTGATGTGTCACCTGGGTGCCAGCGAGGCAGGTAACATGTACTGGGTTTCACATTGGTAGAAATCTTTTCATTTCCTTCCCTGGAGGCATGTGGTACAATTTTCACTGACATAACCTGGATGAAAATTCTTCCGGAAAAAATTTGTGTTTTTTGTGGTGTTATCAACTTAGTATTTATGCTTTCTTACTAAAGTATTGTGGCAAGTAAACTGAAGAATGATTATGCGGCTAAGCTGATGTCCACAATACTAATCATTGTGGTATCTTAGGTGACCACAATGGATTAAACATGCGTTTCAGTTTAATAGCTCATTCCGAAGTTGTTACTTCATAGATTATGCAGCACTTGGTTTATTGATTATTGCATTTTCCTGCTGCTAAGCCACATATAATACAGATACCACACACACGTGCACACACACACACACACACACACTCACCCAGCCTGTTGAACAGTGCACTGGCCCCCTCTCTCTCACATACAGGTAGGAATTCAGCTGGAAGGTGGGGGTTGGAACAAACGGCATGTGAGCCAAGATTTGGAGGGTGGGGGGTGGACATAGTGTTGGCCCCCAGAAGGTGCTTCAGGACTTTCACGGCCTCCAGGGGGAAGCTAAGGTCTCCATCCTTGGAAAGGAAGGAAAGTGCATATATAAAAATGCTTCAAGACAACTTTTCCATCTCATTCTTTTCTGATCCCTAATATGAAGTGTTTTCATTTTAGACTGGATTAACCAACAGATAAGACTTAAATGCTCCATAATTGCAGTTAGGGGGCCATAGAGGTACTTTGCATGCAGATATTCTCATTTTGAGAGGTTCAAAGGAAAAAAATAGCTTCAGGGTCTAGCTCATTTCTAAAGTATGTTAACAGCTGTGCCCAATTGACCCAACAGCAATGGTTGTTTGCTCAAAATATTTTCTGTTGCCCAAATATTCTTTAATTGTGGGTGCAGTCTAAGACATTCCGCACTATTGTTTTCTACACACATTGACAGTTGAGTAGGGCTAATTAACAGCTGAATGATTTTTCCATATATGGAGATATTCACATTGATCACAAAACAGTCATCTCTCCTACCCTGGAACCAGGTAAAATCTGCAACAATGGATTCATAAAATGTAATAGTACTAATCTAGTTTATGAAGGTCACATTGCACAATGCAAGTGAATTGGTTATATATATCCTTCTAAAAGCTTGCTATTTTCTTTGCCTTTATTGCTAAGGTAGATTATGTTTGTGTGTCAAGGGTATTTCTTTATCTCTGTTAGTATCACTTAAAGGGTGATGACTTTCTGAGGCACATAACTGTACTGCCTGAAAACTACAAGTCTCTGATCTACACAAATTCAGCTGCCCTAGAATCTGAATCATATGACAGGCATTGACACATGATGTATATCATATACATCTTCAATCATCCGATTTTTCGCAGTACTACAAAAGGCATCTTTATCTTTACTGTATTTTCAAGTCAGTTGAATTGTTTATGGAAAAATAGAGCAAGTTATGAGCAAGATGCAGGCATATTTTAGAGAACAGCCACTCACCATCACCCACACGCCCTGCGATTCCTGAAGGAAGCAGAAAGCCAGAAGTATCAGAACCACTGCCTCTCTCATCTCACACAGATCACGGCTCGTCCTGCTGTGTTGGAGTGCAGAACATTCCTTCTTCACGCGCCAAATATAAAGTGCCTGCAGACAGTTTACTAAGTTACCTATTAACAACTAGGAGGTGGAAGGCACCAGTGGGACATTTCAGTGCTTTCAGATAAAGTAAGAGGAGCTTGTGAAAAGGGATCCTCTACAGGTTTACAGGTTTTTGGTCACTACAGATTACATAGAAGTGTAAGACACTCTCAGAATGCATATGCATACCCTTAACCACAAGGCAGCTCTATTGTGGCTGAAATATATGATTACATTACAGGCATTTAGCAGGCGCTCTTATACAGAACAACTTGCACAACGAATTACATAGTAATCATTTATATAGCTGGATATTAAGGAAGCAATTTAGATATTTCCTACAGCAATTCAGGTTAAGTACATTGCCCAAGGGTACAATGGTAGTGACCTACCTGAGAATCAAACCTGCAACCTTTGGGTTATAATCTCAGTTCTCTAAACAGTATATGACATGAAACAGCCAAAAAGAAGGTGAAAGGTCTGTGTCATGGTTTGACTATTGATCATAAACATATCCTATACTGAAACATTTCAAAGGTCAGATTTTAAGTTTACATTTCAATAAAAGTTATGCATTCTAAGACTAGGTGTTCTTTTTTTTTTTTTTTTAAATGCTATTTTTCAGTTTCAGTACTTTCCTGATAAGCATGTTTTCTCACGTATTTCTGTACATTTTGACAGCACCGTGTAATTCCATTTAATGATTGACAGTAGCAGCATCAACCCAGCTATTTTTACTGCTGTACATGCTGTAATACCATGACGGATGTGGGCAGATAGAGGCAACGACGAAAGAGGGGCTAGACCGGTGGTGGGGGAGACCAGATGACAGCACTCTCGAAATTTGGGGCAAGAGCCCCACCGGCAGCGTAGGGAAGAAAGTAGAAATGCCGATTAGGGAATTTGCAATATAACAGACAGTGGGTAGTGACGATGGTATGAATTGGGGAATTACAATTACAATTGGGGCCCAGCCAGGAATAGTCTGTGGCTGCATAGCTACTAGGACAGGGATCGAGAGCCCATGGAGTCATGAGGGGGGGGACAATACCCACCTATCAAGAGCCAGCCCATGTAAAGTGGGGTCACAACTGATTGACAGGTGACAGTAAGGAAAGGATGTCATCCCACAATGCTCTATGACTACAGGCTTCTCCCACCCTGTCTCCAGACTATAACTGATTATAACCATGAGCATAAAGGTGCACTTTAATCTTAAATTTAAATATTGGGACTGTGTCTGACTCAAATTTTGGAAGCGTGTTCTATAAGAGTAAAGCTCTGTAGGTGAAAGCTCTAGCAGCTTTTTGGTTTTTAGAAATTATTGGGACTACCAAGTAACCTGCGTCTTGAGAAGAGTGACCTTGTGGGCTTATAAAGTAGGAGCAGGTCAGTTATGTACACTGGTGCACGTGCATGCAGAGCTTTAAAGGTCAGGAGCAAAACCTTGAAATCTATCCTATGCTTAATGGGTAGCCAGTGAAGTGATGCTAGCACTGGAATAATGTGCTCACACTTCTTAGCTCTGGTCAAGATACGAGCAGCTGCATTCTGCACAAGCTGGAGACTCTTTAACAAGTTACTAGGGCAGCCAGATAACAGGGCATTACAGTAATCTAAACTAGATGTAACATAAGCATGGATCAATTTCTCTGCGTCCGCCACTGACAGGAAATGCCTGATTTTAGCTCTGTTAACTGAAAGAAAGCAATTCTGGATATGCTTTTTATATGCATGTCAAAGGTTAAATCAGATCAATGGTAACACCAAGGTCTTTAAGAACCATATTTGGTTCAGCCAAACAAGTCACAATTTTGGGTAAGAGTAGACATTTTCTCCCTTAATATTTTGGGACCTAAAACCAACATTTCGGTCTTATCCAAGTTCAGGAGCAGAAAATTAGAAAGCATCTAAGGCAGGGGTTCCCAAACATTTCCATGCCAAGGCCCCCCAAATAGCATTAGCTTCTGGCCGGGGCCCCCCTTTTGCAAGATGTCTTTAAAAACCTATTGACAATATTATGGCAAATGAAAAAATAAGAAATAAACAACTTCTGAATATATGTCCTTATTTTTATTAATGCAATAATAATTAAATTTGTATTTCAAAGCTTTAATCATTGAATTAAACTCCATTATAAGCATTGTTCGTCCGCTTGTCAGGTCTTTTCCTTTTCAAAACTTGTCCATTTTTGTGAGTTAGCACTAGCTGGCTAGATGCTGGCAAGCGAGCTCGCTAGCTGAATTTCAGGAGCAGAGCAGCTTCGTAGCAGGTACAGACCGTTACCACGTCAACACTGACAGTATGTGATGAATGATGTTTTGACTGGCAAGCAATTTAAAGACAGGCATGGCAAATAAGATTTTGATATGTTATATTATAAATAATATTTTGTAATAATTATTTTTATTTTTTCAATCATTTTTTTTTTAGCATTTTCCCCTCATCTTCCCTCCAATTTGCTGAGGCCCCCCTGGCGGCCCCCACTTTGAAAACCACGATACTACACAATCAATAATTATATCGTGATCTACTTGGAATATTTTAAGTTTTAGCTTATTTTGGTTTGTTGATGTTAATTAAGGTTTTTGGTGAATTATATTTTTATGTTCCTGAATATTTTAAGACACATTATCAGTAAGGTACCTCAGAATCATCAGGTGTTTCGGTCTTTAAAGTCTATACACCCTCCTCTGAGGCGGCCAGCCTGGGCTGATCAAGCCCAAACTTGTGCTACATGTCAGATTGTGTCATAGTATCAGGCCAAGAAATTTTGGTTTTGCTATTGTAGATTGGTATTAGTACTTGGACTAATAACATTTAACTTTTAGGTCCTGGATTTTTTGCGGAGTAAAGTATAAATGTCCTTGCCAAGGTTGCAGTAAGCTTATTGATAATACATCAGTCTTGTTTATTTATTAGGTCCTGGATGCTGCCTGGAGGGTTTTTATTTTTCATCAATCTGTGGGTTCGTGTTAATAATCCTAACTTTTGTTTTTCTTTTGCAGATTTTGGTATCTCCTGAAGGATTTTTTGAGTTCTCATCGAAATACTTAAGGTAAGAATAATTCTTTTTAAACTGTTTTTTAGGTCCATCTTTCTTCTACGTTCCCCGCTGGTCTTTTCCCAAAACGTAACCATTGAGGGGGGTTAAGAAATCTGAAAGAGCCCAAACTGGTCTTGGTTAGTCAGATTCACATGTGTAGTGTAAGATGGTCTGGTGTGTGGGTGGTGCTAGTCACCGATAGAAAATTGGGCACCGTTTAAGGTCTGTGGCCCCAGACCACCACACCCTGCGTGCTGTCCAAGTGGACCCAGGGGGGCTGGATATTTACCTTGCTAGACCCAAGTGGTTTTTGTTAACACCGCTAGGTAGCCCAACCACCCAAGTCAAGCCTGAGAAGGGTCTACATCTTGGGGCCTGCTCCAGTCTCCCCCAGATCAGATACGAGCGATACGTACCAGTCTGGGTTAACCTAGAGATGGGGGTGATTAGGGAATTAAAACAATCAGTGGGTAAAGTGACAATGGTATGAACTGGGGAATTACAATTACAATCGGGGCCCTGCCAGTAATAGTCTGTGGCTGCATAGCTACTAGGACAGGGATCGAGAGCCCATGCAGTCATGAAGGGGGTACAACAATACCCGCCTATCAAGAGCCAGCCCATGTAAAGTGGGGTCACAGCTGATTGACAGGACCTCGTTGCTCCTGCTATCCGGAAGCGGGCCAGAGCATATTACTTCCCAATATGTCTTTTTAGTCACTGGACATGATGATTGTGGAGGTGGACAAGATGTGAAAATTATTCTCCTCCTTCCTTCGTCTGCAGAGATGGTATGTGTGTGTGGTTCTATAAACATACAAAACAATGGCATAAGATCAATCACAAATGTACTATAATAATAATGCTCCATTAACATAATTACTATTAACATACATAAAGGGAATATGTCATTCATGTCATTCACATATTTAATTCACAATGAACTCCAATATTACACACAAGCAATATGAAGCTCTGAAACTAACCAGTACAGTGGATCACAATTATCAGCAAGTAACACTCTCAGTTTAAGATAATAATCAGGGTAACTAACAACAATAAATAAACGTAACAACGTACTAACGCGAACTTACATTTGAATCATTAGTCTAGAATAGAAGGAAACTCACATATGGATGTACGCACACGGGTCTCTGACTGACGCTGTGCAATACTTCACCGAGAAGAGCAATATTTCTAATATTCAACAATGGATGCTGCAGATTCTAAAGTACTCCGCGTTTCAGGTAAACGTGTCTTTACTTAATTTGTTCCTGCTGTTGTTAGAGAACATAGTTGTGCGTTAGTTCAGATAATCGCCCTTTAATTTATCTCAGCTGTTGCTAGTTAGAGAACATAGTTGTGCGTTCGTTCAGATAATCTCTCTTTAATTTGTCTCAGATGTTGCAAGTTAGAGAACATAGTTGTGCTTTAGTTGAACAGTGTATGCAGTCACGTGATACTGTTAAATAGCCCTATATTGTCTTGCTAATTTCGAGGAGCTTCATCTGATGCTATTCTGCCCTAACGATCTCAATGCAATTACGTAATTGCCACCCCCTATTTTTAAACTTCAACTGAGGCTGCCAGAGGCGTAGGCAGTCTCGTTGTCAGTTTGTCATGTGTCTAACCCTGATTCTCTTGTGCCCATTGCCTCGCTCCAGACGGGTCATCTACTGCAGGCACAACATATCTAACCTGCCACCCCTGTGCACATCTCAGGAACTCACTGTTGTGGGTGGACTATGGAACTGTCAGTCAGCTGTCCAGAAAGTTGACTTCATTACTGCCTTTTATGTCTATGTGTGATATGTTGTTTTTATCTGCTGCTGTAACACCCAAATTTCCCCACTCAAAGACATGCATGTTAGGTGTGCTCCTGCAGTTGCCCTTGACCAAGGCACTGGCCTCAGAACTGGAGTTGGTCCCCAGGCACTGCACTATGGCTGCCCACTACTCCTAAGTAACTAGGATGGGTCAAATGCAGAGGACAAATTACCCCACGCAGTTGCAGTAGGAGAATTTTAATGGACTGTAAATTTTTCTTAATTGTGCTTTTGTTGATCTGAGGGATTACTTATCCCGACAAGAAATGGCTATAGATGCCATAAAGAAAAAGCCAGATATTCACATAAAAAAGTGAACAGCTTGTTACATTACATTACATTACAGGCATTTAGCAGACGCTCTTATCCAGAGCGACTTACACAACTTTTTTACATAGCATTTTACATTGTATCCATTTTATACAGCTGGATATATACTGAAGCAATTTCGGTTAAGTACCTTGCTCAAGGGTACAACGGCAGTGCCCTACCCGGGAATCGAACCTGCGACCTTTCGGTTACAAGCCCAGTTCCTTAACCACTGTGCCACACTCCGTCCTTGTTAGAATTCAGGTATTGCAATTGTGCTTTGCAAACAATGTGCCAAATCAGACAGGACAGAGTTTGAAAAGCACTACTCTCTAACATCAGTACCAAGCAATCACTGTATTCTTAATTCAACATCAATCCCCACATTACCACTCAAACAAACACTTTGCAGGTCCATAAAGACAGAACATAAATTACAGCAGGGTGAAGCATGATTAAATAGAATTTTTCTGCCAAAGTAATGTGTGCTCTGATTACATTACATTTCAGGCATTTAGCAGATGCTCTTATCCAGAGCGACTTACACTGTATCCCATGATACAGCTGGATATGTACTGGAGCAATGCAGGTTAAGTACTTTTTCTCAAGGGTACAATGGCAGTGTCCTATCAGAGAAATTGAACCTGCAACCTTTAGGTTACAAGACCAACTCCTTAGCCATGATACTACACTGCCTCCTCTGATGATTGACCCAGATCTCTGACATGTCAGGTGCAATCATAGAGGGCAATCCAAAAAAAATAAATAAATAAGCCAACAGTGAAAACTAAATTAGGAATGTTAAGTCTACCTTTAGTGAAAGGCTGGTTGGAAAACAAACAGCAACCACAGTAAAAGACCAGTACAAACAGTGAGTCTGAAGCTGATTTGACCCATTTTTATTTTGCATTGTATATAAAAATGAAGACACCATTATTAACAGTAAGACTTCTGGTAGGAAGCGCGGGCTCCAGTTCCACCAAACTTGCAGCAGCGGGAGTTGGCCACCAGCAGGGTCCTGTGGTACTGGATCAGGATGTCTTTGATCTCCTTCTTAGAGGCTTCATCCACATCTGGAAACAGACCACATTAAGCCTAACCACGGAGGCCCATCTCCTGACTGTGAAACCAGGGAGGCCCATCTTCTGACTGTGAAACCAGGGAGGCCCATCTTCTGACTGTGAAACCAGGGAGGCCCATCTCCTGACAGTCAAACCAGAAATGCCCATCTTCTGACTGTCAAACCAGGGAGGCCCTTCTCCTGACTGTCAAACCAGGGAGGTATCAGACAACATTTCATACCTCTCGTGTAAACCTTCAGCATGGAAATATTTAAGTATTTTGAAGGCTGAGTAACACCAATTTTCTCTTTGAAGCTCTCACCGGCATAAATGAACATCAGAAGCACAGACAGATATAGAATGACAGAAAATGAGAGAATATGAGGGCGGCTGACATTTCTGGTAGTATGCCACAAGAGATTTGGAGATGGCCTGGCGGATCGCTGCAGAGAGAGAGAGAGAGAGAGAGAGAGAGAGATAGTGGAAATTGTGATCTCAGGGGTCTGATCTCAGGGGTCAAATCTCTCCTGCATCCTGTCTTAATTGTGTGCGTCCCATTATCCGAAAATACTGTAAATTATT
>CM077296.1:56154467-56178325 GCA_039654925.1 Anguilla pacifica
TAACATTAAATTATTGCTTTGCTATATTATTTATAAGTTTATTGTTTATGAAAGACTGTTAGATTCTATGGTTTAATTGACCATTTAGCGGGGGGATGAACATGGGCCGAGTAAACAGCGAATGATTACCGCGAGATTGCGCCGGTCATTCTTAATGCCTGACTGGGCATTATACTCACATGTTCAACCTCCATACTACAGTCTATGAAGTTGGAGGGCGAGCGGGCAGGGGGTTTTGTTCTATGTTAACTTTTCAAAACGGTTTATTAACATTAAATTATTGCTTTGCTATATTATTTATAAGTTTATTGTTTATGAAAGATTCTGTTAGATTCTATGGTTTAATTGACCATTTAGCGGGAGGATGAACATGGGCCGAGTAAACAGCGAATGATTACCGCGAGATTGCGCTGGTCATTCTTAATGCCTGACTGGGCATTTATACTCACATGTTCAACCTCCATACTACAGTCTATGAAGTTGGAGGGCGAGCGGGCAGGGGGTTTGCTCTATGTTAACTTTTCAAGACGGTTTATTGTTTATGAAAGACTCTGTTAGATTCTATGGTTTAATTGACCGTTTAGCGGGAGGATGAACATGGGCCGAGTAAACAGTGAATGATTACCGCGAGATTGCGCTGGTCATTCTTAATGCCTGACTGGGCGTTATACTCACATGCTCAACCTCCATACTACAGTCTATGAAGTTGGAGGGCGAGCGGGTAGGGGGTTTGCTCTATGTTAACTTTTCAAAACGGTTTATTGTTTATGAAAGACTCTGTTAGATTCTATGGTTTAATTGACCATTTAGCGGGAGGATGAACATGGGCCGAGCAAACAGTGAATGATTACCGCGAGATTGCGCCGGTCATTCTTAATGCCTGACTGGGCATTTATACTCTCATGTTCAACTTCCATACTACAGTCTAAGGAGTTGGAAGGTGAGCGAGCAGGGGGTTTGTTCTATATTAACCATTCAAAATGGTTCATTAAGATAAAATGATTGCTTTGTTATAGTTTCTCACAGGCTCTGTTATATCTTACAGATCAATTAACCATCCAACGGGAGGACAAGCTCGACCGGGCATTATACTCACGTGTTCGATCTCCATACTACCGTCCAAGTAGTTGGAAGGTGAATGGGTGGGGTTTTTTATTCTAATAACTTTTCAAACAGATTTTGTAAGCGTTTATTATGATTGAGTTACTTGTTTGCTAGATTATTTATTGTTTATGAAAGATTGCTCAGTAGAGAGGTTGGGGATAGGGTAAGGGCTGGGGTTAGGGTTACTGGTTAAGGCTAAGGTCAGAGGTGGGGGTTAGGGTTGGGGTAGGGTTAGGGTTGGAATTAGGGTTGGAGTTATGGTTAGGACTAGGGTAAGGGTTAGGGTTGGGGCTGGAGTTAGGGTTAGGGCTAGGGTCTCGGTTAGTGTTAGGGGTTAGGGATTAGGGTTAGGGTTTAGGGATAGGGTAAGGGTTAGGGTTGGAGTTGGGGTTAGGGTTAGGGGTTAGGGTTGGGGTTGGGTTAGTGTTGGGTTAGGGTTAAGGTTAGGGTTAGGGTTAGTGTTAGGGCTAGGGCTAGGGTTAGGGTTAGGGCTAGTGTTGGGGTTAGGGTTTGTGTTAGGGTTAGGGCTAGGGTTAGGGGTGGGGCTAGTGTTAGGGTTAGGGCTAGTGTTAGGGTTAGGGTTAGGGCTAGGGCTAGGGTTAGTGTTGGGGTTAGGGTTTGGGTTGGGGTTAGGGTTTGGGTTAGGGTTAGGGCTAGGGTTAGTGTTGGGGTTAGGGTTAGGGCTAGGGTTAGGGGTGGGGTTAGGGTTAGGGTTAGGGTTGGGATTTGAGCTAGGGTTAGGGTTAGGGTTGGGGCTAGGGTTAGGGCTAGTGTTAGGGTTAGGGTTAGGGCTAGTGTTAGGGTTAGGGTTGGGGTTAGGGTTAGGGCTAGGGTTGGGGTTAGGGTTAGGGTTAGGGTTGGGATTTGGGCTAGGGTTAGGGTTGGGGCTAGGGTTAGGGTTAGGGCTAGTGTTAGGGTTAGGGTTAGGGTTAGGGTTAGGGCTAGTGTTGGGGTTAGGGTTAGGGCTAGGGTTAGGGTTGGGGTTAGGTTAGGGTTAGGGTTAGGGTTTGGGCTAGGGTTAGGGTTGGGGCTAGGGTTAGGGTTAGGGCTAGTGTTAGGGTTAGGGTTGGGGCTAGGGTTAGGGTTAGGGCTAGTGTTGGGGTTAGGGTTAGGGTTGGGGTTAGGGTTAGGGTTAGGATTTGGGCTAGGGTTAGGGTTAGGGTTGGGGCCAGGGTTAGGGTTAGGGCTAGTGTTAGGGTTAGGGCTAGGGTTAGGGTTAGGGCTAGTGTTGGGGTTAGGGTTAGGGCTAGGGTTAGGGGGGGTTAGGGTTAGGGTTGGAGTTAGGGTTAGGGTTAGGGCTGGAGTTAGGGTTAGGGTTGGGGTTAGGGTTAGGTTAGGTTAGGTTAGGGTTAGGGTTAGGGTAGGGTTAGGGTTGGGGTTGGGGTTGGGGTTGGGGTTAGGGTTAGGGCTAGAGTTAAGGCTAGAGTTAGGGTTGGGGTTAGGGCTAGCGCTAGGGTTAAGGTAAGGGTTGGGGTAAGGATTAGGTTAGGGTTATGGTTAGAGTTAGGGATGCAGTTATTTATTTTAGTTTGTTGATGTTTGTTGCTGTTACTATACCTTTCTGTTACAATTGAATATATTTTGTTTCTAGAATTTTAGGACACATCATCAGTAAGGTACCTCAGGTTCATCAGGTGTTTCGGCCTTTAAACCCTATACACCCTCCTCCGAGGCGGCCAGCCGGGGTTGATCAAATCCCGACTTGTGTCCCATGCCCAATTGTGTTAGGGTCTTAGTTTTCGGCCAAGAAATTTTTGTTTTTGCTATAACAGATTATTTATTACCCTTAATATTAATGATATTTCTATCAGAGTTTTTAATCAATCTGTAAATTGAGGTTAAGAGTTGCGTTTTTTCCTGTAAAATAAAATCTTTTTAAATTCTAATCAAAATACTAAAAACAATTATTTTTTAATTCTATTTGATCTCGATAATTTTAGGGGGAGTGAAGAAATTTGAAAGAGTCTGAACTGATTTTGGTTCATCAGATTCACGTGTGTAGTGCAAGATGGTCTGGTGTGTGGGTGGTGCTAATCACCGATAGAAAATTGGGCACCATTTAAGGTCTGTGGCCCCAGACCACCACACCCTGCGTGCTTGTCCAAGTGGACCCAGGGGGGCTGGATACCTACCTTGTGCAGACTGTTCGTTAACACCGCAGGGTATCCCAGTCTGCTACTCATTAATTAAACACCAGCCGACGGACGAACGGACGGTCGGACGCCTGAACGCCTGCACGAACGAACGAACGAATGCACGAACGAATGAACGCACGAACGCTCCAACCAGGGGACGGGTCTAGTGCCGTGCATTACGTCACCTCCCAGAAGCCCTGGGTGGGGGTCCGCGTTCAGCGGGTGGTCTCGTGCCCCAAGCGCCACCAGTCGAGTAAAGCCTCGTATACTGGAACTCTTCGGGAAACCATCAGGCTTCTACTGGGTTGGACCCCCGAGGATTTATAGCATTCCTGCGGATAATCTCACTTGCCAGATCAATGGCAGCATGGAGACGATCAGCCTTCTACAGGAAGTATGCCTCCCCTTAATTTTTGATCCATTGGCTATCTCTGGCCTTATTAAGGTCGATTTGGTTCGTTTATGTTATTTTCGTTTTTTTGAAAATTCGATTAATTTTATTGTTTTGTTTACGTCTCAACCTTGTATTCTTTCAGGCAAAAAAAACGGTTTGTTGCTATCTATTATCGTTTTCCAGATATTAACGTTTAAAGTCATAAATGAACGTTTATCCCATAATCCCTTGCTTAGTTAAGGCTACATTGGTGGCTCAGCAGCAGAGCTCCCGCCCCCCACACGGGAGACCCGGGTTCGAATCCCGGTCGGCGCCCACCACACCTATCTCTCACCGTTTATTTAAATAAATGTAGCAGGTTTATTTTACATATTATATTATTCTTACAAGATTATGTTGTTATTTAATTCTTATTATGAACATTAAATTATCGGTTTTTGAATTTTCGGTTTAAATAGGTTATTTTAATTATCGGTTTAATAGAAAATTTATGGGATATCATCCTCGAGCCCTTGTGATTTATTGAGAGAGTGCTACTTCCGATGGCTCTGGCTGGTTAGGGTTTTTGAATATTACAATGGCTCCCCCGGTTGGGGGAGACCAAGGGCATGCACGGGCCTACGCTTATCAAGCACAACTCTCCATCTTGGCTATAATCCGGGATGAAGGTTTGCTAATTTAACGGGAGTATGTTCTGGTGAGCAAAGATGGAGTATTTCACCGCGAGATTGCGCTGGCTACTTTCCGTTGTCCCTGGACAACATACTCGACCAGTCCACATCCATGCTACCATGTACACGATTTTATGTTTTAACGAGAGGGTGATTATGGCGAGCACAATAGGAAACATGAGCCGCGAGATTGCGTCGGCCACGCTCCGACACCCGATTGGACACTGCACTCCGCCAGTCAACCTCTATGCTACCATATATATTTTTATAACTCCGTTGAATATTATGGTTTGATTAACCATTTAACGGGAGGATGAACATAGGGAGAGTAGAGAGAATGAGCAGCGAGACTGCGCTGGTCACTCTAAATGCCTGACTGGGCATTATACTCACCCGTTCAACCTCCATACTACAGTTTTTAAGTAGTTGGAGGGCGAGCGGGTGAAGATGTTTTTTCTTATTGACTTTATAAAAAATAGATTTTGTAAACAGTTTATATTAATTTGCTAAATTATTGATAAATACTTCTTTAAATATTGTGGTTTAATTAACTCTTTAACAGGAGGATGAGTATGGGCAGAGTACATAGCGAATGATTACCGCGAGATTGCGCCGGTCATTCTCAATGCCTGACTGGGCTTTATACTCACATGTTCAACTTCCATCCTACCGTCTATGGAGTTGGAGGGCGAGCGGGCAGGGGGTTTGCTCTATGTTAACTTTTCAAAACGGTTTATTAACATTAAATTATTGCTTTGCTATATTATTTATAAGTTTATTGTTTATGAAAGACTGTTAGATTCTATGGTTTAATTGACCATTTAGCGGGGGGATGAACATGGGCCGAGTAAACAGCGAATGATTACCGCGAGATTGCGCCGGTCATTCTTAATGCCTGACTGGGCATTATACTCACATGTTCAACCTCCATACTACAGTCTATGAAGTTGGAGGGCGAGCGGGCAGGGGGTTTTGTTCTATGTTAACTTTTCAAAACGGTTTATTAACATTAAATTATTGCTTTGCTATATTATTTATAAGTTTATTGTTTATGAAAGATTCTGTTAGATTCTATGGTTTAATTGACCATTTAGCGGGAGGATGAACATGGGCCGAGTAAACAGCGAATGATTACCGCGAGATTGCGCTGGTCATTCTTAATGCCTGACTGGGCATTTATACTCACATGTTCAACCTCCATACTACAGTCTATGAAGTTGGAGGGCGAGCGGGCAGGGGGTTTGCTCTATGTTAACTTTTCAAGACGGTTTATTGTTTATGAAAGACTCTGTTAGATTCTATGGTTTAATTGACCGTTTAGCGGGAGGATGAACATGGGCCGAGTAAACAGTGAATGATTACCGCGAGATTGCGCTGGTCATTCTTAATGCCTGACTGGGCGTTATACTCACATGCTCAACCTCCATACTACAGTCTATGAAGTTGGAGGGCGAGCGGGTAGGGGGTTTGCTCTATGTTAACTTTTCAAAACGGTTTATTGTTTATGAAAGACTCTGTTAGATTCTATGGTTTAATTGACCATTTAGCGGGAGGATGAACATGGGCCGAGCAAACAGTGAATGATTACCGCGAGATTGCGCCGGTCATTCTTAATGCCTGACTGGGCATTTATACTCTCATGTTCAACTTCCATACTACAGTCTAAGGAGTTGGAAGGTGAGCGAGCAGGGGGTTTGTTCTATATTAACCATTCAAAATGGTTCATTAAGATAAAATGATTGCTTTGTTATAGTTTCTCACAGGCTCTGTTATATCTTACAGATCAATTAACCATCCAACGGGAGGACAAGCTCGACCGGGCATTATACTCACGTGTTCGATCTCCATACTACCGTCCAAGTAGTTGGAAGGTGAATGGGTGGGGTTTTTTATTCTAATAACTTTTCAAACAGATTTTGTAAGCGTTTATTATGATTGAGTTACTTGTTTGCTAGATTATTTATTGTTTATGAAAGATTGCTCAGTAGAGAGGTTGGGGATAGGGTAAGGGCTGGGGTTAGGGTTACTGGTTAAGGCTAAGGTCAGAGGTGGGGGTTAGGGTTGGGGTAGGGTTAGGGTTGGAATTAGGGTTGGAGTTATGGTTAGGACTAGGGTAAGGGTTAGGGTTGGGGCTGGAGTTAGGGTTAGGGCTAGGGTCTCGGTTAGTGTTAGGGGTTAGGGATTAGGGTTAGGGTTTAGGGATAGGGTAAGGGTTAGGGTTGGAGTTGGGGTTAGGGTTAGGGGTTAGGGTTGGGGTTGGGTTAGTGTTGGGTTAGGGTTAAGGTTAGGGTTAGGGTTAGTGTTAGGGCTAGGGCTAGGGTTAGGGTTAGGGCTAGTGTTGGGGTTAGGGTTTGTGTTAGGGTTAGGGCTAGGGTTAGGGGTGGGGCTAGTGTTAGGGTTAGGGCTAGTGTTAGGGTTAGGGTTAGGGCTAGGGCTAGGGTTAGTGTTGGGGTTAGGGTTTGGGTTGGGGTTAGGGTTTGGGTTAGGGTTAGGGCTAGGGTTAGTGTTGGGGTTAGGGTTAGGGCTAGGGTTAGGGGTGGGGTTAGGGTTAGGGTTAGGGTTGGGATTTGAGCTAGGGTTAGGGTTAGGGTTGGGGCTAGGGTTAGGGCTAGTGTTAGGGTTAGGGTTAGGGCTAGTGTTAGGGTTAGGGTTGGGGTTAGGGTTAGGGCTAGGGTTGGGGTTAGGGTTAGGGTTAGGGTTGGGATTTGGGCTAGGGTTAGGGTTGGGGCTAGGGTTAGGGTTAGGGCTAGTGTTAGGGTTAGGGTTAGGGTTAGGGTTAGGGCTAGTGTTGGGGTTAGGGTTAGGGCTAGGGTTAGGGTTGGGGTTAGGTTAGGGTTAGGGTTAGGGTTTGGGCTAGGGTTAGGGTTGGGGCTAGGGTTAGGGTTAGGGCTAGTGTTAGGGTTAGGGTTGGGGCTAGGGTTAGGGTTAGGGCTAGTGTTGGGGTTAGGGTTAGGGTTGGGGTTAGGGTTAGGGTTAGGATTTGGGCTAGGGTTAGGGTTAGGGTTGGGGCCAGGGTTAGGGTTAGGGCTAGTGTTAGGGTTAGGGCTAGGGTTAGGGTTAGGGCTAGTGTTGGGGTTAGGGTTAGGGCTAGGGTTAGGGGGGGTTAGGGTTAGGGTTGGAGTTAGGGTTAGGGTTAGGGCTGGAGTTAGGGTTAGGGTTGGGGTTAGGGTTAGGTTAGGTTAGGTTAGGGTTAGGGTTAGGGTAGGGTTAGGGTTGGGGTTGGGGTTGGGGTTGGGGTTAGGGTTAGGGCTAGAGTTAAGGCTAGAGTTAGGGTTGGGGTTAGGGCTAGCGCTAGGGTTAAGGTAAGGGTTGGGGTAAGGATTAGGTTAGGGTTATGGTTAGAGTTAGGGATGCAGTTATTTATTTTAGTTTGTTGATGTTTGTTGCTGTTACTATACCTTTCTGTTACAATTGAATATATTTTGTTTCTAGAATTTTAGGACACATCATCAGTAAGGTACCTCAGGTTCATCAGGTGTTTCGGCCTTTAAACCCTATACACCCTCCTCCGAGGCGGCCAGCCGGGGTTGATCAAATCCCGACTTGTGTCCCATGCCCAATTGTGTTAGGGTCTTAGTTTTCGGCCAAGAAATTTTTGTTTTTGCTATAACAGATTATTTATTACCCTTAATATTAATGATATTTCTATCAGAGTTTTTAATCAATCTGTAAATTGAGGTTAAGAGTTGCGTTTTTTCCTGTAAAATAAAATCTTTTTAAATTCTAATCAAAATACTAAAAACAATTATTTTTTAATTCTATTTGATCTCGATAATTTTAGGGGGAGTGAAGAAATTTGAAAGAGTCTGAACTGATTTTGGTTCATCAGATTCACGTGTGTAGTGCAAGATGGTCTGGTGTGTGGGTGGTGCTAATCACCGATAGAAAATTGGGCACCATTTAAGGTCTGTGGCCCCAGACCACCACACCCTGCGTGCTTGTCCAAGTGGACCCAGGGGGGCTGGATACCTACCTTGTGCAGACTGTTCGTTAACACCGCAGGGTATCCCAGTCTGCTACTCATTAATTAAACACCAGCCGACGGACGAACGGACGGTCGGACGCCTGAACGCCTGCACGAACGAACGAACGAATGCACGAACGAATGAACGCACGAACGCTCCAACCAGGGGACGGGTCTAGTGCCGTGCATTACGTCACCTCCCAGAAGCCCTGGGTGGGGGTCCGCGTTCAGCGGGTGGTCTCGTGCCCCAAGCGCCACCAGTCGAGTAAAGCCTCGTATACTGGAACTCTTCGGGAAACCATCAGGCTTCTACTGGGTTGGACCCCCGAGGATTTATAGCATTCCTGCGGATAATCTCACTTGCCAGATCAATGGCAGCATGGAGACGATCAGCCTTCTACAGGAAGTATGCCTCCCCTTAATTTTTGATCCATTGGCTATCTCTGGCCTTATTAAGGTCGATTTGGTTCGTTTATGTTATTTTCGTTTTTTTGAAAATTCGATTAATTTTATTGTTTTGTTTACGTCTCAACCTTGTATTCTTTCAGGCAAAAAAAACGGTTTGTTGCTATCTATTATCGTTTTCCAGATATTAACGTTTAAAGTCATAAATGAACGTTTATCCCATAATCCCTTGCTTAGTTAAGGCTACATTGGTGGCTCAGCAGCAGAGCTCCCGCCCCCCACACGGGAGACCCGGGTTCGAATCCCGGTCGGCGCCCACCACACCTATCTCTCACCGTTTATTTAAATAAATGTAGCAGGTTTATTTTACATATTATATTATTCTTACAAGATTATGTTGTTATTTAATTCTTATTATGAACATTAAATTATCGGTTTTTGAATTTTCGGTTTAAATAGGTTATTTTAATTATCGGTTTAATAGAAAATTTATGGGATATCATCCTCGAGCCCTTGTGATTTATTGAGAGAGTGCTACTTCCGATGGCTCTGGCTGGTTAGGGTTTTTGAATATTACAATGGCTCCCCCGGTTGGGGGAGACCAAGGGCATGCACGGGCCTACGCTTATCAAGCACAACTCTCCATCTTGGCTATAATCCGGGATGAAGGTTTGCTAATTTAACGGGAGTATGTTCTGGTGAGCAAAGATGGAGTATTTCACCGCGAGATTGCGCTGGCTACTTTCCGTTGTCCCTGGACAACATACTCGACCAGTCCACATCCATGCTACCATGTACACGATTTTATGTTTTAACGAGAGGGTGATTATGGCGAGCACAATAGGAAACATGAGCCGCGAGATTGCGTCGGCCACGCTCCGACACCCGATTGGACACTGCACTCCGCCAGTCAACCTCTATGCTACCATATATATTTTTATAACTCCGTTGAATATTATGGTTTGATTAACCATTTAACGGGAGGATGAACATAGGGAGAGTAGAGAGAATGAGCAGCGAGACTGCGCTGGTCACTCTAAATGCCTGACTGGGCATTATACTCACCCGTTCAACCTCCATACTACAGTTTTTAAGTAGTTGGAGGGCGAGCGGGTGAAGATGTTTTTTCTTATTGACTTTATAAAAAATAGATTTTGTAAACAGTTTATATTAATTTGCTAAATTATTGATATATACTTCTTTAAATATTGTGGTTTAATTAACTCTTTAACAGGAGGATGAGTATGGGCAGAGTACATAGCGAATGATTACCGCGAGATTGCGCCGGTCATTCTCAATGCCTGACTGGGCTTTATACTCACATGTTCAACTTCCATCCTACCGTCTATGGAGTTGGAGGGCGAGCGGGCAGGGGGTTTGCTCTATGTTAACTTTTCAAAACGGTTTATTAACATTAAATTATTGCTTTGCTATATTATTTATAAGTTTATTGTTTATGAAAGACTGTTAGATTCTATGGTTTAATTGACCATTTAGCGGGGGGATGAACATGGGCCGAGTAAACAGCGAATGATTACCGCGAGATTGCGCCGGTCATTCTTAATGCCTGACTGGGCATTATACTCACATGTTCAACCTCCATACTACAGTCTATGAAGTTGGAGGGCGAGCGGGCAGGGGGTTTTGTTCTATGTTAACTTTTCAAAACGGTTTATTAACATTAAATTATTGCTTTGCTATATTATTTATAAGTTTATTGTTTATGAAAGATTCTGTTAGATTCTATGGTTTAATTGACCATTTAGCGGGAGGATGAACATGGGCCGAGTAAACAGCGAATGATTACCGCGAGATTGCGCTGGTCATTCTTAATGCCTGACTGGGCATTTATACTCACATGTTCAACCTCCATACTACAGTCTATGAAGTTGGAGGGCGAGCGGGCAGGGGGTTTGCTCTATGTTAACTTTTCAAGACGGTTTATTGTTTATGAAAGACTCTGTTAGATTCTATGGTTTAATTGACCGTTTAGCGGGAGGATGAACATGGGCCGAGTAAACAGTGAATGATTACCGCGAGATTGCGCTGGTCATTCTTAATGCCTGACTGGGCGTTATACTCACATGCTCAACCTCCATACTACAGTCTATGAAGTTGGAGGGCGAGCGGGTAGGGGGTTTGCTCTATGTTAACTTTTCAAAACGGTTTATTGTTTATGAAAGACTCTGTTAGATTCTATGGTTTAATTGACCATTTAGCGGGAGGATGAACATGGGCCGAGCAAACAGTGAATGATTACCGCGAGATTGCGCCGGTCATTCTTAATGCCTGACTGGGCATTTATACTCTCATGTTCAACTTCCATACTACAGTCTAAGGAGTTGGAAGGTGAGCGAGCAGGGGGTTTGTTCTATATTAACCATTCAAAATGGTTCATTAAGATAAAATGATTGCTTTGTTATAGTTTCTCACAGGCTCTGTTATATCTTACAGATCAATTAACCATCCAACGGGAGGACAAGCTCGACCGGGCATTATACTCACGTGTTCGATCTCCATACTACCGTCCAAGTAGTTGGAAGGTGAATGGGTGGGGTTTTTTATTCTAATAACTTTTCAAACAGATTTTGTAAGCGTTTATTATGATTGAGTTACTTGTTTGCTAGATTATTTATTGTTTATGAAAGATTGCTCAGTAGAGAGGTTGGGGATAGGGTAAGGGCTGGGGTTAGGGTTACTGGTTAAGGCTAAGGTCAGAGGTGGGGGTTAGGGTTGGGGTAGGGTTAGGGTTGGAATTAGGGTTGGAGTTATGGTTAGGACTAGGGTAAGGGTTAGGGTTGGGGCTGGAGTTAGGGTTAGGGCTAGGGTCTCGGTTAGTGTTAGGGGTTAGGGATTAGGGTTAGGGTTTAGGGATAGGGTAAGGGTTAGGGTTGGAGTTGGGGTTAGGGTTAGGGGTTAGGGTTGGGGTTGGGTTAGTGTTGGGTTAGGGTTAAGGTTAGGGTTAGGGTTAGTGTTAGGGCTAGGGCTAGGGTTAGGGTTAGGGCTAGTGTTGGGGTTAGGGTTTGTGTTAGGGTTAGGGCTAGGGTTAGGGGTGGGGCTAGTGTTAGGGTTAGGGCTAGTGTTAGGGTTAGGGTTAGGGCTAGGGCTAGGGTTAGTGTTGGGGTTAGGGTTTGGGTTGGGGTTAGGGTTTGGGTTAGGGTTAGGGCTAGGGTTAGTGTTGGGGTTAGGGTTAGGGCTAGGGTTAGGGGTGGGGTTAGGGTTAGGGTTAGGGTTGGGATTTGAGCTAGGGTTAGGGTTAGGGTTGGGGCTAGGGTTAGGGCTAGTGTTAGGGTTAGGGTTAGGGCTAGTGTTAGGGTTAGGGTTGGGGTTAGGGTTAGGGCTAGGGTTGGGGTTAGGGTTAGGGTTAGGGTTGGGATTTGGGCTAGGGTTAGGGTTGGGGCTAGGGTTAGGGTTAGGGCTAGTGTTAGGGTTAGGGTTAGGGTTAGGGTTAGGGCTAGTGTTGGGGTTAGGGTTAGGGCTAGGGTTAGGGTTGGGGTTAGGTTAGGGTTAGGGTTAGGGTTTGGGCTAGGGTTAGGGTTGGGGCTAGGGTTAGGGTTAGGGCTAGTGTTAGGGTTAGGGTTGGGGCTAGGGTTAGGGTTAGGGCTAGTGTTGGGGTTAGGGTTAGGGTTGGGGTTAGGGTTAGGGTTAGGATTTGGGCTAGGGTTAGGGTTAGGGTTGGGGCCAGGGTTAGGGTTAGGGCTAGTGTTAGGGTTAGGGCTAGGGTTAGGGTTAGGGCTAGTGTTGGGGTTAGGGTTAGGGCTAGGGTTAGGGGGGGTTAGGGTTAGGGTTGGAGTTAGGGTTAGGGTTAGGGCTGGAGTTAGGGTTAGGGTTGGGGTTAGGGTTAGGTTAGGTTAGGTTAGGGTTAGGGTTAGGGTAGGGTTAGGGTTGGGGTTGGGGTTGGGGTTGGGGTTAGGGTTAGGGCTAGAGTTAAGGCTAGAGTTAGGGTTGGGGTTAGGGCTAGCGCTAGGGTTAAGGTAAGGGTTGGGGTAAGGATTAGGTTAGGGTTATGGTTAGAGTTAGGGATGCAGTTATTTATTTTAGTTTGTTGATGTTTGTTGCTGTTACTATACCTTTCTGTTACAATTGAATATATTTTGTTTCTAGAATTTTAGGACACATCATCAGTAAGGTACCTCAGGTTCATCAGGTGTTTCGGCCTTTAAACCCTATACACCCTCCTCCGAGGCGGCCAGCCGGGGTTGATCAAATCCCGACTTGTGTCCCATGCCCAATTGTGTTAGGGTCTTAGTTTTCGGCCAAGAAATTTTTGTTTTTGCTATAACAGATTATTTATTACCCTTAATATTAATGATATTTCTATCAGAGTTTTTAATCAATCTGTAAATTGAGGTTAAGAGTTGCGTTTTTTCCTGTAAAATAAAATCTTTTTAAATTCTAATCAAAATACTAAAAACAATTATTTTTTAATTCTATTTGATCTCGATAATTTTAGGGGGAGTGAAGAAATTTGAAAGAGTCTGAACTGATTTTGGTTCATCAGATTCACGTGTGTAGTGCAAGATGGTCTGGTGTGTGGGTGGTGCTAATCACCGATAGAAAATTGGGCACCATTTAAGGTCTGTGGCCCCAGACCACCACACCCTGCGTGCTTGTCCAAGTGGACCCAGGGGGGCTGGATACCTACCTTGTGCAGACTGTTCGTTAACACCGCAGGGTATCCCAGTCTGCTACTCATTAATTAAACACCAGCCGACGGACGAACGGACGGTCGGACGCCTGAACGCCTGCACGAACGAACGAACGAATGCACGAACGAATGAACGCACGAACGCTCCAACCAGGGGACGGGTCTAGTGCCGTGCATTACGTCACCTCCCAGAAGCCCTGGGTGGGGGTCCGCGTTCAGCGGGTGGTCTCGTGCCCCAAGCGCCACCAGTCGAGTAAAGCCTCGTATACTGGAACTCTTCGGGAAACCATCAGGCTTCTACTGGGTTGGACCCCCGAGGATTTATAGCATTCCTGCGGATAATCTCACTTGCCAGATCAATGGCAGCATGGAGACGATCAGCCTTCTACAGGAAGTATGCCTCCCCTTAATTTTTGATCCATTGGCTATCTCTGGCCTTATTAAGGTCGATTTGGTTCGTTTATGTTATTTTCGTTTTTTTGAAAATTCGATTAATTTTATTGTTTTGTTTACGTCTCAACCTTGTATTCTTTCAGGCAAAAAAAACGGTTTGTTGCTATCTATTATCGTTTTCCAGATATTAACGTTTAAAGTCATAAATGAACGTTTATCCCATAATCCCTTGCTTAGTTAAGGCTACATTGGTGGCTCAGCAGCAGAGCTCCCGCCCCCCACACGGGAGACCCGGGTTCGAATCCCGGTCGGCGCCCACCACACCTATCTCTCACCGTTTATTTAAATAAATGTAGCAGGTTTATTTTACATATTATATTATTCTTACAAGATTATGTTGTTATTTAATTCTTATTATGAACATTAAATTATCGGTTTTTGAATTTTCGGTTTAAATAGGTTATTTTAATTATCGGTTTAATAGAAAATTTATGGGATATCATCCTCGAGCCCTTGTGATTTATTGAGAGAGTGCTACTTCCGATGGCTCTGGCTGGTTAGGGTTTTTGAATATTACAATGGCTCCCCCGGTTGGGGGAGACCAAGGGCATGCACGGGCCTACGCTTATCAAGCACAACTCTCCATCTTGGCTATAATCCGGGATGAAGGTTTGCTAATTTAACGGGAGTATGTTCTGGTGAGCAAAGATGGAGTATTTCACCGCGAGATTGCGCTGGCTACTTTCCGTTGTCCCTGGACAACATACTCGACCAGTCCACATCCATGCTACCATGTACACGATTTTATGTTTTAACGAGAGGGTGATTATGGCGAGCACAATAGGAAACATGAGCCGCGAGATTGCGTCGGCCACGCTCCGACACCCGATTGGACACTGCACTCCGCCAGTCAACCTCTATGCTACCATATATATTTTTATAACTCCGTTGAATATTATGGTTTGATTAACCATTTAACGGGAGGATGAACATAGGGAGAGTAGAGAGAATGAGCAGCGAGACTGCGCTGGTCACTCTAAATGCCTGACTGGGCATTATACTCACCCGTTCAACCTCCATACTACAGTTTTTAAGTAGTTGGAGGGCGAGCGGGTGAAGATGTTTTTTCTTATTGACTTTATAAAAAATAGATTTTGTAAACAGTTTATATTAATTTGCTAAATTATTGATAAATACTTCTTTAAATATTGTGGTTTAATTAACTCTTTAACAGGAGGATGAGTATGGGCAGAGTACATAGCGAATGATTACCGCGAGATTGCGCCGGTCATTCTCAATGCCTGACTGGGCTTTATACTCACATGTTCAACTTCCATCCTACCGTCTATGGAGTTGGAGGGCGAGCGGGCAGGGGGTTTGCTCTATGTTAACTTTTCAAAACGGTTTATTAACATTAAATTA
The DNA here is from genome assembly GCA_039654925.1 of Anguilla pacifica. Lineage (NCBI taxonomy): Eukaryota > Metazoa > Chordata > Actinopteri > Anguilliformes > Anguillidae > Anguilla > Anguilla pacifica. The sequence goes on from CM077296.1 coordinate 56,169,604, forward strand.
TTGCTTTGCTATATTATTTATAAGTTTATTGTTTATGAAAGACTGTTAGATTCTATGGTTTAATTGACCATTTAGCGGGGGGATGAACATGGGCCGAGTAAACAGCGAATGATTACCGCGAGATTGCGCCGGTCATTCTTAATGCCTGACTGGGCATTATACTCACATGTTCAACCTCCATACTACAGTCTATGAAGTTGGAGGGCGAGCGGGCAGGGGGTTTTGTTCTATGTTAACTTTTCAAAACGGTTTATTAACATTAAATTATTGCTTTGCTATATTATTTATAAGTTTATTGTTTATGAAAGATTCTGTTAGATTCTATGGTTTAATTGACCATTTAGCGGGAGGATGAACATGGGCCGAGTAAACAGCGAATGATTACCGCGAGATTGCGCTGGTCATTCTTAATGCCTGACTGGGCATTTATACTCACATGTTCAACCTCCATACTACAGTCTATGAAGTTGGAGGGCGAGCGGGCAGGGGGTTTGCTCTATGTTAACTTTTCAAGACGGTTTATTGTTTATGAAAGACTCTGTTAGATTCTATGGTTTAATTGACCGTTTAGCGGGAGGATGAACATGGGCCGAGTAAACAGTGAATGATTACCGCGAGATTGCGCTGGTCATTCTTAATGCCTGACTGGGCGTTATACTCACATGCTCAACCTCCATACTACAGTCTATGAAGTTGGAGGGCGAGCGGGTAGGGGGTTTGCTCTATGTTAACTTTTCAAAACGGTTTATTGTTTATGAAAGACTCTGTTAGATTCTATGGTTTAATTGACCATTTAGCGGGAGGATGAACATGGGCCGAGCAAACAGTGAATGATTACCGCGAGATTGCGCCGGTCATTCTTAATGCCTGACTGGGCATTTATACTCTCATGTTCAACTTCCATACTACAGTCTAAGGAGTTGGAAGGTGAGCGAGCAGGGGGTTTGTTCTATATTAACCATTCAAAATGGTTCATTAAGATAAAATGATTGCTTTGTTATAGTTTCTCACAGGCTCTGTTATATCTTACAGATCAATTAACCATCCAACGGGAGGACAAGCTCGACCGGGCATTATACTCACGTGTTCGATCTCCATACTACCGTCCAAGTAGTTGGAAGGTGAATGGGTGGGGTTTTTTATTCTAATAACTTTTCAAACAGATTTTGTAAGCGTTTATTATGATTGAGTTACTTGTTTGCTAGATTATTTATTGTTTATGAAAGATTGCTCAGTAGAGAGGTTGGGGATAGGGTAAGGGCTGGGGTTAGGGTTACTGGTTAAGGCTAAGGTCAGAGGTGGGGGTTAGGGTTGGGGTAGGGTTAGGGTTGGAATTAGGGTTGGAGTTATGGTTAGGACTAGGGTAAGGGTTAGGGTTGGGGCTGGAGTTAGGGTTAGGGCTAGGGTCTCGGTTAGTGTTAGGGGTTAGGGATTAGGGTTAGGGTTTAGGGATAGGGTAAGGGTTAGGGTTGGAGTTGGGGTTAGGGTTAGGGGTTAGGGTTGGGGTTGGGTTAGTGTTGGGTTAGGGTTAAGGTTAGGGTTAGGGTTAGTGTTAGGGCTAGGGCTAGGGTTAGGGTTAGGGCTAGTGTTGGGGTTAGGGTTTGTGTTAGGGTTAGGGCTAGGGTTAGGGGTGGGGCTAGTGTTAGGGTTAGGGCTAGTGTTAGGGTTAGGGTTAGGGCTAGGGCTAGGGTTAGTGTTGGGGTTAGGGTTTGGGTTGGGGTTAGGGTTTGGGTTAGGGTTAGGGCTAGGGTTAGTGTTGGGGTTAGGGTTAGGGCTAGGGTTAGGGGTGGGGTTAGGGTTAGGGTTAGGGTTGGGATTTGAGCTAGGGTTAGGGTTAGGGTTGGGGCTAGGGTTAGGGCTAGTGTTAGGGTTAGGGTTAGGGCTAGTGTTAGGGTTAGGGTTGGGGTTAGGGTTAGGGCTAGGGTTGGGGTTAGGGTTAGGGTTAGGGTTGGGATTTGGGCTAGGGTTAGGGTTGGGGCTAGGGTTAGGGTTAGGGCTAGTGTTAGGGTTAGGGTTAGGGTTAGGGTTAGGGCTAGTGTTGGGGTTAGGGTTAGGGCTAGGGTTAGGGTTGGGGTTAGGTTAGGGTTAGGGTTAGGGTTTGGGCTAGGGTTAGGGTTGGGGCTAGGGTTAGGGTTAGGGCTAGTGTTAGGGTTAGGGTTGGGGCTAGGGTTAGGGTTAGGGCTAGTGTTGGGGTTAGGGTTAGGGTTGGGGTTAGGGTTAGGGTTAGGATTTGGGCTAGGGTTAGGGTTAGGGTTGGGGCCAGGGTTAGGGTTAGGGCTAGTGTTAGGGTTAGGGCTAGGGTTAGGGTTAGGGCTAGTGTTGGGGTTAGGGTTAGGGCTAGGGTTAGGGGGGGTTAGGGTTAGGGTTGGAGTTAGGGTTAGGGTTAGGGCTGGAGTTAGGGTTAGGGTTGGGGTTAGGGTTAGGTTAGGTTAGGTTAGGGTTAGGGTTAGGGTAGGGTTAGGGTTGGGGTTGGGGTTGGGGTTGGGGTTAGGGTTAGGGCTAGAGTTAAGGCTAGAGTTAGGGTTGGGGTTAGGGCTAGCGCTAGGGTTAAGGTAAGGGTTGGGGTAAGGATTAGGTTAGGGTTATGGTTAGAGTTAGGGATGCAGTTATTTATTTTAGTTTGTTGATGTTTGTTGCTGTTACTATACCTTTCTGTTACAATTGAATATATTTTGTTTCTAGAATTTTAGGACACATCATCAGTAAGGTACCTCAGGTTCATCAGGTGTTTCGGCCTTTAAACCCTATACACCCTCCTCCGAGGCGGCCAGCCGGGGTTGATCAAATCCCGACTTGTGTCCCATGCCCAATTGTGTTAGGGTCTTAGTTTTCGGCCAAGAAATTTTTGTTTTTGCTATAACAGATTATTTATTACCCTTAATATTAATGATATTTCTATCAGAGTTTTTAATCAATCTGTAAATTGAGGTTAAGAGTTGCGTTTTTTCCTGTAAAATAAAATCTTTTTAAATTCTAATCAAAATACTAAAAACAATTATTTTTTAATTCTATTTGATCTCGATAATTTTAGGGGGAGTGAAGAAATTTGAAAGAGTCTGAACTGATTTTGGTTCATCAGATTCACGTGTGTAGTGCAAGATGGTCTGGTGTGTGGGTGGTGCTAATCACCGATAGAAAATTGGGCACCATTTAAGGTCTGTGGCCCCAGACCACCACACCCTGCGTGCTTGTCCAAGTGGACCCAGGGGGGCTGGATACCTACCTTGTGCAGACTGTTCGTTAACACCGCAGGGTATCCCAGTCTGCTACTCATTAATTAAACACCAGCCGACGGACGAACGGACGGTCGGACGCCTGAACGCCTGCACGAACGAACGAACGAATGCACGAACAAATGAACGCACGAACGCTCCAACCAGGGGACGGGTCTAGTGCCGTGCATTACGTCACCTCCCAGAAGCCCTGGGTGGGGGTCCGCGTTCAGCGGGTGGTCTCGTGCCCCAAGCGCCACCAGTCGAGTAAAGCCTCGTATACTGGAACTCTTCGGGAAACCATCAGGCTTCTACTGGGTTGGACCCCCGAGGATTTATAGCATTCCTGCGGATAATCTCACTTGCCAGATCAATGGCAGCATGGAGACGATCAGCCTTCTACAGGAAGTATGCCTCCCCTTAATTTTTGATCCATTGGCTATCTCTGGCCTTATTAAGGTCGATTTGGTTCGTTTATGTTATTTTCGTTTTTTTGAAAATTCGATTAATTTTATTGTTTTGTTTACGTCTCAACCTTGTATTCTTTCAGGCAAAAAAAACGGTTTGTTGCTATCTATTATCGTTTTCCAGATATTAACGTTTAAAGTCATAAATGAACGTTTATCCCATAATCCCTTGCTTAGTTAAGGCTACATTGGTGGCTCAGCAGCAGAGCTCCCGCCCCCCACACGGGAGACCCGGGTTCGAATCCCGGTCGGCGCCCACCACACCTATCTCTCACCGTTTATTTAAATAAATGTAGCAGGTTTATTTTACATATTATATTATTCTTACAAGATTATGTTGTTATTTAATTCTTATTATGAACATTAAATTATCGGTTTTTGAATTTTCGGTTTAAATAGGTTATTTTAATTATCGGTTTAATAGAAAATTTATGGGATATCATCCTCGAGCCCTTGTGATTTATTGAGAGAGTGCTACTTCCGATGGCTCTGGCTGGTTAGGGTTTTTGAATATTACAATGGCTCCCCCGGTTGGGGGAGACCAAGGGCATGCACGGGCCTACGCTTATCAAGCACAACTCTCCATCTTGGCTATAATCCGGGATGAAGGTTTGCTAATTTAACGGGAGTATGTTCTGGTGAGCAAAGATGGAGTATTTCACCGCGAGATTGCGCTGGCTACTTTCCGTTGTCCCTGGACAACATACTCGACCAGTCCACATCCATGCTACCATGTACACGATTTTATGTTTTAACGAGAGGGTGATTATGGCGAGCACAATAGGAAACATGAGCCGCGAGATTGCGTCGGCCACGCTCCGACACCCGATTGGACACTGCACTCCGCCAGTCAACCTCTATGCTACCATATATATTTTTATAACTCCGTTGAATATTATGGTTTGATTAACCATTTAACGGGAGGATGAACATAGGGAGAGTAGAGAGAATGAGCAGCGAGACTGCGCTGGTCACTCTAAATGCCTGACTGGGCATTATACTCACCCGTTCAACCTCCATACTACAGTTTTTAAGTAGTTGGAGGGCGAGCGGGTGAAGATGTTTTTTCTTATTGACTTTATAAAAAATAGATTTTGTAAACAGTTTATATTAATTTGCTAAATTATTGATAAATACTTCTTTAAATATTGTGGTTTAATTAACTCTTTAACAGGAGGATGAGTATGGGCAGAGTACATAGCGAATGATTACCGCGAGATTGCGCCGGTCATTCTCAATGCCTGACTGGGCTTTATACTCACATGTTCAACTTCCATCCTACCGTCTATGGAGTTGGAGGGCGAGCGGGCAGGGGGTTTGCTCTATGTTAACTTTTCAAAACGGTTTATTAACATTAAATTATTGCTTTGCTATATTATTTATAAGTTTATTGTTTATGAAAGACTGTTAGATTCTATGGTTTAATTGACCATTTAGCGGGGGGATGAACATGGGCCGAGTAAACAGCGAATGATTACCGCGAGATTGCGCCGGTCATTCTTAATGCCTGACTGGGCATTATACTCACATGTTCAACCTCCATACTACAGTCTATGAAGTTGGAGGGCGAGCGGGCAGGGGGTTTTGTTCTATGTTAACTTTTCAAAACGGTTTATTAACATTAAATTATTGCTTTGCTATATTATTTATAAGTTTATTGTTTATGAAAGATTCTGTTAGATTCTATGGTTTAATTGACCATTTAGCGGGAGGATGAACATGGGCCGAGTAAACAGCGAATGATTACCGCGAGATTGCGCTGGTCATTCTTAATGCCTGACTGGGCATTTATACTCACATGTTCAACCTCCATACTACAGTCTATGAAGTTGGAGGGCGAGCGGGCAGGGGGTTTGCTCTATGTTAACTTTTCAAGACGGTTTATTGTTTATGAAAGACTCTGTTAGATTCTATGGTTTAATTGACCGTTTAGCGGGAGGATGAACATGGGCCGAGTAAACAGTGAATGATTACCGCGAGATTGCGCTGGTCATTCTTAATGCCTGACTGGGCGTTATACTCACATGCTCAACCTCCATACTACAGTCTATGAAGTTGGAGGGCGAGCGGGTAGGGGGTTTGCTCTATGTTAACTTTTCAAAACGGTTTATTGTTTATGAAAGACTCTGTTAGATTCTATGGTTTAATTGACCATTTAGCGGGAGGATGAACATGGGCCGAGCAAACAGTGAATGATTACCGCGAGATTGCGCCGGTCATTCTTAATGCCTGACTGGGCATTTATACTCTCATGTTCAACTTCCATACTACAGTCTAAGGAGTTGGAAGGTGAGCGAGCAGGGGGTTTGTTCTATATTAACCATTCAAAATGGTTCATTAAGATAAAATGATTGCTTTGTTATAGTTTCTCACAGGCTCTGTTATATCTTACAGATCAATTAACCATCCAACGGGAGGACAAGCTCGACCGGGCATTATACTCACGTGTTCGATCTCCATACTACCGTCCAAGTAGTTGGAAGGTGAATGGGTGGGGTTTTTTATTCTAATAACTTTTCAAACAGATTTTGTAAGCGTTTATTATGATTGAGTTACTTGTTTGCTAGATTATTTATTGTTTATGAAAGATTGCTCAGTAGAGAGGTTGGGGATAGGGTAAGGGCTGGGGTTAGGGTTACTGGTTAAGGCTAAGGTCAGAGGTGGGGGTTAGGGTTGGGGTAGGGTTAGGGTTGGAATTAGGGTTGGAGTTATGGTTAGGACTAGGGTAAGGGTTAGGGTTGGGGCTGGAGTTAGGGTTAGGGCTAGGGTCTCGGTTAGTGTTAGGGGTTAGGGATTAGGGTTAGGGTTTAGGGATAGGGTAAGGGTTAGGGTTGGAGTTGGGGTTAGGGTTAGGGGTTAGGGTTGGGGTTGGGTTAGTGTTGGGTTAGGGTTAAGGTTAGGGTTAGGGTTAGTGTTAGGGCTAGGGCTAGGGTTAGGGTTAGGGCTAGTGTTGGGGTTAGGGTTTGTGTTAGGGTTAGGGCTAGGGTTAGGGGTGGGGCTAGTGTTAGGGTTAGGGCTAGTGTTAGGGTTAGGGTTAGGGCTAGGGCTAGGGTTAGTGTTGGGGTTAGGGTTTGGGTTGGGGTTAGGGTTTGGGTTAGGGTTAGGGCTAGGGTTAGTGTTGGGGTTAGGGTTAGGGCTAGGGTTAGGGGTGGGGTTAGGGTTAGGGTTAGGGTTGGGATTTGAGCTGGGGTTAGGGTTAGGGTTGGGGCTAGGGTTAGGGCTAGTGTTAGGGTTAGGGTTAGGGCTAGTGTTAGGGTTAGGGTTGGGGTTAGGGTTAGGGCTAGGGTTGGGGTTAGGGTTAGGGTTAGGGTTGGGATTTGGGCTAGGGTTAGGGTTGGGGCTAGGGTTAGGGTTAGGGCTAGTGTTAGGGTTAGGGTTAGGGTTAGGGTTAGGGCTAGTGTTGGGGTTAGGGTTAGGGCTAGGGTTAGGGTTGGGGTTAGGTTAGGGTTAGGGTTAGGGTTTGGGCTAGGGTTAGGGTTGGGGCTAGGGTTAGGGTTAGGGCTAGTGTTAGGGTTAGGGTTGGGGCTAGGGTTAGGGTTAGGGCTAGTGTTGGGGTTAGGGTTAGGGTTGGGGTTAGGGTTAGGGTTAGGATTTGGGCTAGGGTTAGGGTTAGGGTTGGGGCCAGGGTTAGGGTTAGGGCTAGTGTTAGGGTTAGGGCTAGGGTTAGGGTTAGGGCTAGTGTTGGGGTTAGGGTTAGGGCTAGGGTTAGGGGGGGTTAGGGTTAGGGTTGGAGTTAGGGTTAGGGTTAGGGCTGGAGTTAGGGTTAGGGTTGGGGTTAGGGTTAGGTTAGGTTAGGTTAGGGTTAGGGTTAGGGTAGGGTTAGGGTTGGGGTTGGGGTTGGGGTTGGGGTTAGGGTTAGGGCTAGAGTTAAGGCTAGAGTTAGGGTTGGGGTTAGGGCTAGCGCTAGGGTTAAGGTAAGGGTTGGGGTAAGGATTAGGTTAGGGTTATGGTTAGAGTTAGGGATGCAGTTATTTATTTTAGTTTGTTGATGTTTGTTGCTGTTACTATACCTTTCTGTTACAATTGAATATATTTTGTTTCTAGAATTTTAGGACACATCATCAGTAAGGTACCTCAGGTTCATCAGGTGTTTCGGCCTTTAAACCCTATACACCCTCCTCCGAGGCGGCCAGCCGGGGTTGATCAAATCCCGACTTGTGTCCCATGCCCAATTGTGTTAGGGTCTTAGTTTTCGGCCAAGAAATTTTTGTTTTTGCTATAACAGATTATTTATTACCCTTAATATTAATGATATTTCTATCAGAGTTTTTAATCAATCTGTAAATTGAGGTTAAGAGTTGCGTTTTTTCCTGTAAAATAAAATCTTTTTAAATTCTAATCAAAATACTAAAAACAATTATTTTTTAATTCTATTTGATCTCGATAATTTTAGGGGGAGTGAAGAAATTTGAAAGAGTCTAAACTGATTTTGGTTCATCAGATTCACGTGTGTAGTGCAAGATGGTCTGGTGTGTGGGTGGTGCTAATCACCGATAGAAAATTGGGCACCATTTAAGGTCTGTGGCCCCAGACCACCACACCCTGCGTGCTTGTCCAAGTGGACCCAGGGGGGCTGGATACCTACCTTGTGCAGACTGTTCGTTAACACCGCAGGGTATCCCAGTCTGCTACTCATTAATTAAACACCAGCCGACGAACGAACGGACGAACGGACGGTCGGACGCCTGAACGCCCGCACGAACGCACGAACGAATGAACGCACGAACGCTCTAACCAGGGGACGGGTCTAGTGCCGTGCATTACGTCACCTCCCAGAAGCCCTGGGTGGGGGTCCGCGTCCAGCGGGTGGTCTCGTGCCCCAAGCGCCACCAGTCGAGTAAAGCCTCGTATACTGGAACTCTTCGGGAAACCATCAGGCTTCTACTGGGTTGGACCCCCGAGGATTTATAGCATTCCTGCGGATAATCTCACTTGCCAGATCAATGGCAGCATGGAGACGATCAGCCTTCTACAGGAAGTATGCCTCCCCTTAATTTTTGATCCATTGGCTATCTCTGGCCTTATTAAGGTCGATTTGGTTCG
>CM077297.1:5000-7500 GCA_039654925.1 Anguilla pacifica
CCCTAACCCTAACCCTAACCCTAACCCTAACCCTAACCCTAACCCTAACCCTAACCCTAACCCTAACCCTAACCCTAACCCTAACCCTAACCCTAACCCTAACCCTAACCCTAACCCTAACCCTAACCCTAACCCTAACCCTAACCCTAACCCTAACCCTAACCCTAACCCTAACCCTAACCCTAACCCTAACCCTAACCCTAACCCTAACCCTAACCCTAACCCTAACCCTAACCCTAACCCTAACCCTAACCCTAACCCTAACCCTAACCCTAACCCTAACCCTAACCCTAACCCTAACCCTAACCCTAACCCTAACCCTAACCCTAACCCTAACCCTAACCCTAACCCTAACCCTAACCCTAACCCTAACCCTAACCCTAACCCTAACCCTAACCCTAACCCTAACCCTAACCCTAACCCTAACCCTAACCCTAACCCTAACCCTAACCCTAACCCTAACCCTAACCCTAACCCTAACCCTAACCCTAACCCTAACCCTAACCCTAACCCTAACCCTAACCCTAACCCTAACCCTAACCCTAACCCTAACCCTAACCCTAACCCTAACCCTAACCCTAACCCTAACCCTAACCCTAACCCTAACCCTAACCCTAACCCTAACCCTAACCCTAACCCTAACCCTAACCCTAACCCTAACCCTAACCCTAACCCTAACCCTAACCCTAACCCTAACCCTAACCCTAACCCTAACCCTAACCCTAACCCTAACCCTAACCCTAACCCTAACCCTAACCCTAACCCTAACCCTAACCCTAACCCTAACCCTAACCCTAACCCTAACCCTAACCCTAACCCTAACCCTAACCCTAACCCTAACCCTAACCCTAACCCTAACCCTAACCCTAACCCTAACCCTAACCCTAACCCTAACCCTAACCCTAACCCTAACCCTAACCCTAACCCTAACCCTAACCCTAACCCTAACCCTAACCCTAACCCTAACCCTAACCCTAACCCTAACCCTAACCCTAACCCTAACCCTAACCCTAACCCTAACCCTAACCCTAACCCTAACCCTAACCCTAACCCTAACCCTAACCCTAACCCTAACCCTAACCCTAACCCTAACCCTAACCCTAACCCTAACCCTAACCCTAACCCTAACCCTAACCCTAACCCTAACCCTAACCCTAACCCTAACCCTAACCCTAACCCTAACCCTAACCCTAACCCTAACCCTAACCCTAACCCTAACCCTAACCCTAACCCTAACCCTAACCCTAACCCTAACCCTAACCCTAACCCTAACCCTAACCCTAACCCTAACCCTAACCCTAACCCTAACCCTAACCCTAACCCTAACCCTAACCCTAACCCTAACCCTAACCCTAACCCTAACCCTAACCCTAACCCTAACCCTAACCCTAACCCTAACCCTAACCCTAACCCTAACCCTAACCCTAACCCTAACCCTAACCCTAACCCTAACCCTAACCCTAACCCTAACCCTAACCCTAACCCTAACCCTAACCCTAACCCTAACCCTAACCCTAACCCTAACCCTAACCCTAACCCTAACCCTAACCCTAACCCTAACCCTAACCCTAACCCTAACCCTAACCCTAACCCTAACCCTAACCCTAACCCTAACCCTAACCCTAACCCTAACCCTAACCCTAACCCTAACCCTAACCCTAACCCTAACCCTAACCCTAACCCTAACCCTAACCCTAACCCTAACCCTAACCCTAACCCTAACCCTAACCCTAACCCTAACCCTAACCCTAACCCTAACCCTAACCCTAACCCTAACCCTAACCCTAACCCTAACCCTAACCCTAACCCTAACCCTAACCCTAACCCTAACCCTAACCCTAACCCTAACCCTAACCCTAACCCTAACCCTAACCCTAACCCTAACCCTAACCCTAACCCTAACCCTAACCCTAACCCTAACCCTAACCCTAACCCTAACCCTAACCCTAACCCTAACCCTAACCCTAACCCTAACCCTAACCCTAACCCTAACCCTAACCCTAACCCTAACCCTAACCCTAACCCTAACCCTAACCCTAACCCTAACCCTAACCCTAACCCTAACCCTAACCCTAACCCTAACCCTAACCCTAACCCTAACCCTAACCCTAACCCTAACCCTAACCCTAACCCTAACCCTAACCCTAACCCTAACCCTAACCCTAACCCTAACCCTAACCCTAACCCTAACCCTAACCCTAACCCTAACCCTAACCCTAACCCTAACCCTAACCCTAACCCTAACCCTAACCCTAACCCTAACCCTAACCCTAACCCTAACCCTAACCCTAACCCTAACCCTAACCCTAACCCTAACCCTAACCCTAACCCTAACCCTAACCCTAACCCTAACCCTAACCCTAACCCTAACCCTAACCCTAACCCTAACCCTAACCCTAACCCTAACCCTAACCCTAACCCTAACCCTAACCCTAACCCTAACCCTAACCCTAACCCTAACCCTAACCCTAACCCTAACCCTAACCCTAACCCTAACCCT